>JASTWL010000156.1:0-382487 GCA_035220575.1 Temnothorax rugatulus
TTTATTTATTATATGTCGCATCGTATACAATATTGTCTAAAGTATAAGCTATAATTCGCAATCAATAGTCGAATTTTTATCAAAAAACGTTGAGCAAGATTCTAGCTGCATCACATTTATCGGTTATACAATTTCTTCCCAAATAGTTACAAATTGTTTAAATTTTCACTTACGCCATGAACATTTTGGCATAGTTGAAAATACACATTCTCGACGCAATGTTCTAGTTTCGAACAAGAAGAGTACGGTTGACGGTTTCATGTACAAGCTGGTGTCGCACGATGTTAATTTTACAATATCTGCGTCACGTATTTTTACGAGTTCTATAATCAGATCTCGAATCGACATCGGATGAAGGTGCTGTTGACTGCAGGATTCGTTCGATATCCGCACGTCTTTATTCGACGTATCGCGGTTTCTCGAGCTGAGTCGCGGTCTTAATGGCCCACGAGTGCTTGGTCGTGTTCTGCAACAGGGGATACTCGTACAGATCCCACGAACGGAAACCCATACTTATATATCGTCCTTTTTCCAAAACGCGCAGCATCGACAGCTTGCTGATCTCGTTCAATACCACGTGAGGCATTCGCCCACTGTATTGTTGCGGCCCCAATTAATATAACAATAAATAGTATTAAGAATAAAGACCGCGAAGAACAATTGGGAACGCGACTGCGAAGGCCAGAAAGAATTACGCAACGCCGAATCAGCAAGAGATGAGTTGCGCGATCGGCCCACATACGATCGAGCAACTCAGCGATATCGAAGGACAAGACGAGGATACAAAAGGAAGCGACAACAGGATAAGAGAGGACAATCGAGTCGGGCAGCGACGAACGGGTCTTATACGAAATAAGTTGTAAAGGCGAAGTAATTAGTAAAAGTTGTGTTTATTGCATTCACAAGTGTTAGTCAATTGCCTCCGCCTCCTCCTTAGAAAGATTGAATCCCAGTGTCCCGAAAAGGGGCACAACAAATGGTGGCAGCGGTGGGATCCAGCGGCAGGCAGACGGGAACGGCAGCTGAAACAGAAAAATAAGCGAATCAGTGAGGCAGTGCACATCCTCAACGGAGGCACGGCAGCCAGATTCAAAAGCAGCGGACAACACGGTAGCGGCCGACAAGGGACAAGCGAGCAGCATAACCCGAGAAGGCACGACCTACCTCAACGGAGGCTCACCGACAGATAAGGCGGCACGAGCACCGACCAGCAACATGCGACTAGCGACCGTAATGTAAGTCGATTAAGCAAAGTATATAAAGCGCAACTACCGTAGATGTCGGAAAACGAAAATCCACCTGCGGAACTAAATCAATCGTGGCTCCATAGCGAGACGTCACGACGAGCGCGTAGAAATAGACCGTTAAACCCCGTTCAAACGACCGAAGAAGTTGTAAGCGACAATCGCGAAACCGTGCGTAGAAATTTAGACGCGTACTACTCAAGCGAAAGCGAATCAGAACCGGAATCACAACAGAACAGCGTCATCGAACGCGAATTCCAACCCGACGATTCCGTTGTAATTTTAGACGAACGTTTAATAGGACAAAATAACGGCCCCTTCGAAAATAGACTCCACCCCTCGCACGCGCACGCACAATCCGAAGACGCGAACAGTACGACCAGTAGCTAACACACAGACGAGAGTTCTCATTGACCTCGTATGATAGCAGCGTATTCAACCCGCAAGAGTATTATTCCGCCTCGAGAAACGTGAACGTAATCGAGATGGCTGAAGCAACGAATAGTAACCACGACGCGAATAGCGTAAATGACAACGCGCAGATAACTCCAGAGGACGTAGACGCCGAAATCAACCGCCTTAATAGAGTGTTATCTCAAAGGAGAACACCGGCGAATAATCGTAACCGAATTCCCGGATTACAGCCGGACGATAGGGATGCCATTCTCGACGAGATATTAAATGGAATCCGCAACTTACAAGACCGCGTAAATCAGTTAGAAACGGCGAATCCTGAACGCCGCGAATTTCACGCGAGACGCGAGCCAAGTAAAAGTAACCGTTCGAAGTAACGTACGGACGAACGTCATACGATATCCGGAACCAAGCGGAACGCGCTATCGGATATTTACGTTTAAAAGAGGCACGAGACATGATACCCGAGTTCGACGGAGCCTCGAGTAAATTACAAGAATTCTTAAGCGCCGCGTCATATGCGATAAAAAATATAAATCCTATGGAAGAAGGAACGCTATTAGAAGCAGTGTTATGCACAAAGCTAAAAGGAAGAGCGATGATAGATTTTCAAACGCGAGAGATAAGAGATTTCGCACAACTAAAGAAAGAACTAGAAGTTTGCTATTTGAGCCGCAAAAGCACGACACACTTACAACTAGAGTTTAATACACTCAAGCAAAAACCCGGAGAAAATGCGAGAGCATTCGGATTAAGAGCCGATAAGCTAGCAATGGAGCTATATGACTCCATGATAGAGGGAAGAAATCACACAATAGAAAGCAAGCGAACTATCCTAGAGACGATCCAACAACAGGCATTACAGAATTACCAAATAGGATTGAGAGACGAGATCAAGTTACTTGTCCGAGCTCAGCATTTCGCAACCTTGCAAGAAGCAATTGCCGGAGCGAGCGCCGAAGAAAAAGTAAATGGGCCGAGTGGACTTCCGCCGCGCCCCAAAAATAATTATGCGTACTCGCCGCAACCGCGCGATAACCGATCGATATTACAATGCCAAAAATGCGGAAAATACGGGCACCTCGGAAGGGAATGTCGTACCAATAGATATGCGAACCGTTTCTCCTTACCGAAACCCGATAGGACACCCCGCGTAAACGCGATAGATAAAATCTGCAATTATTGCAAGAAGGCAGGACACATGCGCGAAGAATGTTGGCTGTTAAAAGGTCGACCAAATAAAGAAAGGACGAATCACAACAAACCTAATAATCCGAGAGGACAAAATAAAAATTTTCATCCGAAAACGAATGGCCCGAGAAAAAAGGACAATAATTCAGCCGCGAATAGCGATGAGGAAGACAAAGAGGACACAAAGCAGCGTTACACGACCGGCGTTAGAGTATCAGGTGTCACATATGACGAACAAGCCGCGAAAGCATGCAGGGCTGGACTTAATCACTCTGCCCATGCGAGAAGCGAAGCGCGAAAAAATAAATTTACTGTTCGATACAGGAGCGGCCGTATCAATAATAAAAGTAAAACATTTGAAAGGCGAAACAATGATAGAAGAAGATAAAATGGCCCTTACAGGAGTAACAGGTCATAAAGCCCATACGATTGGAAAATTTACAGCAACTATCGACTTGAAAGATAAAAAGGTCAAGCACACAATATATGTCGTCAAGGATGATTTTCCGATCGAATACGACGGAATACTAGGCGTAGATTTTATAAAGAAACACCGAGCGTCATACAGTTACGAGTCGAGCTCGATACGCATAGGGAATAGCACATTAAAATTATATCCGTACAAGAAAATGGTTTTGAAACCGCGAAGCGAGACAATAGTACAAGTCGCGACCGATAAAAATTCACTAGGAATAATACAGGCAGAAGAGACGATGCCAGGAGTGTTCATAGGAAACTGCCTAGTAATACCAGACAATTTCTTCTGTAAGGCGAGCATATTAAACACGACAGAAAAGACAGTCGAAATGCTCATGCCACAAGTAACACTAGAGGAATTAGAGCAAGAAGAAGCAAAAGAGATAGAAGTAAACCAAGTAAACAAAGCAGAAGAAACAATGCCGCGTAGCGAAAAAAATCGAAAAATTGATACGCACGCAACACTTGAATGAAGAAGAAAAGAAAGTCATTATGGAAATTTGCAGAGATTACAGCGATGTATTACATGTGGAAGGAGAGCCGTTGACCTGCACAGACATCGTCACACATAAAATTACCACAAAGGCAGGCAGCAGACCGGTCAACGTCCGACCGTACCGCTTGCCCGAAAAGCACAAGGAAGAAGTGAATAGACAAGTAAAAGGGATGCTAAAAAACGGAATAATTAGACCTAGCACGAGCCCGTGGAATGCGCCGTTGCTAGTAGTACCGAAAAAAAGAGACGCATCAGGAAAGCAAAAATTGAGAGTAGTAGTAGACTTTCGGTTTGTAAACGACCTAACGGAGGGGGATTCTTTCCCACTGCCCAACATAGTTGATATCCTAGATCAACTAGGAAAAGCAAAATATTTTACCACGCTAGACCTCGCCTTGGGATACCACCAAATCCCGATGGACGAAAAGGATAAGGAAAAAACAGCGTTCTCCACACAATATGGACATTATGAGCACAATCGAATGCCCTTCGGACTAAAAAACGCCCCAGCGACGTTTCAACGAGCCATAATAGCCGTTCTGGCAGGGCTAGTAGGACTGTATTGCTTAGTATATCTAGACGATATAATCGTATTCGGAGCAAGTTTACAAGAGCACAATAAAAGATTAATCGAAGTGCTAAAAAGACTGAGAAAGTACAATTTGAAATTACAGCCCGATAAATGCGAATTCCTTCGGAAAGAAGTGACGTATCTCGGACATGTAATAACAGAAAACGGAATCTCGCCAGATCCTTCAAAATTAGAAGCAGTAAAAAGCTTCCCGAAACCAACAAAGGTAAAGGACATCCAGGCTTTCGTAGGATTAGCCGGATATTATCGAAGATTCATTAAAGACTTCTCAGCGATCGCCAAGCCGCTTACAAAAATGACAAGAAAAGATACCAAATTTGAGTGGACGGCAGAACAACAAAATGCATTTGAAATACTCAAAGAAAAACTAACCACAGCACCGGTATTAAAATACCCGGACTTCTCCCAAGAATTTGTAGTGACGACCGACGCGTCAGATTACGCAATCGGAGCCATACTGTCACAGGGAAAGATAGGTCAAGACCAACCCGTGGCGTATGCAAGCAGAGTACTATCTAAAGCCGAGCAAAATTATAATACCACCGAGAAAGAATTACTAGCGATAGTATGGGCGGTGAAACACTTTCGACCATACGTTTATGGAACAAAATTTACCATAGTGACAGACCATAAATCATTGGTTTGGCTATTTAGTGTAAAAGACCCCGGATCGCGGTTAATCCGGTGGAGACTGAAATTAGAGGAATACGATTACACTATCGTACACAAGGCCGGTCAAGAGAATAGAAATGCTGACGCGCTAAGTCGGCATGTGCCAACAGGCATCAACAAGATAGAGAAAGAGGAGAACAACGAAGAGGAGAGCGAAAGAAAATACACAGAAGAAGAGAAACGAAACATACTGTACGAATATCATGATGCACCTGTAGGAGGGCATCAAGGTGTGGAACGCACCATAAACCGAATAAGGTTGACGCATAATTGGAGAGGATTAACCTGAAACGTCGAAGATTACATTAATAAATGCGAATTGTGTCAGAAAAACAAACTATCGCGAAGAAACAAGGCACCATTAATAATTACAGACACCGCGGATAAACCGTTCGAAAAATGTGCGCTAGATATAGTAGGACCACTGACGGTAACGGAAAACGGAAACAAATACATTCTTACGTTCCAAGACAATTTATCAAAATTTAGTAAAGCGATACCCGTACCTAACCAAGAAGCGAATACGATCGCGAAAGAATTTGTCACAAAGATTATCTTTGAATACGGTATCCCCGACAAAATACTGACGGATAGAGGAACGAATTTCCTTAGCGAGATATTTAAAAGCACGTGTAAATTATTGAAGATAGAAAAAATTCAAACAACAGCCTATCATCCCGAGAGTAATGGAGCATTGGAACGCTCTCATAGAACATTAGCCGAATACTTGCGACATTATATTAACGCGGACCAGACAGACTGGGACGAATGGACGCCATACGCAATGTTCGCGTATAACACGACACCACACACGGCGACCGGGTTTACACCCTTTGAATTGGTATACGGGCACCGAGCGACACTACCGACGGCACTGTCGCAACCACCGAAACCAACGTATACTTATGACGATTACGCGCAAGAGCTAAAAGAAAAATTAAGAGCGACACAACGAGTTGCAAAGGAACATTTACGAAACGAAAAATCTAAGGCCAAGGAGACGTATGATAAGAAGACAAAAGAAATCAACTTCCGAGTGGGAGACAAAGTCCTCTTGCACGACGAAACGGTGCGTAGAGGGAGATCGAAAAAATTAGAATCCCCGTGGATAGGACCATACGAAGTAATTGAAAAACACTCAGACGTCAATTACACGATCAAAAAGGGACGGAAAACGACGCGAGTGCACGTAAACAGGATAAAGCCCTTCATAGAGCAATAAAAGCAGCGCGGAAGAACGAAAAACAAGCAATAGAAACTAGGCGATAGAAAGTAGGCGATAGGAAAAAAAAAAATAATAATAATAATAAGAAAAACAAGATAATAAGTACTTACCAAAATCATGCACGGCGGACCAACCGCACCACACGTCGACCGGTGGCCACATCCACCGTGATCTCCAAGGGGCGGATAAGCACCCAGGTGCCCGGGGGTGTTAAAGCCGCCTCCACGTAGGAGGGAGGAGGCGAACGAGACGAGGAGGGCACCACACACGCACTATCAGTAGGCGCACTGATGGCACCCGCTCGCGCCGCCCTTAACCAGTACGTACGCATGCAAGCGTCGCAAGACGCCGGCGCGAAATATAAGTTGCACTGAATGCACCGCATGTTAATAAAATTGATTAAAGTACTCTGGTCTACGTCTCAAGAGCAACTGAACGCGCGAGAGAAAAAAAAACGCGAAGAAAAAAGGTCTCAGGGAAAGATATAATAAAGCCAAGATAGAAATTCAGAGAAAAGTAACCTGAGTCCTTATCTTACAGGACGCTGATCGTCGTTCAGCACTTCGCGAAAAAAGCGAGACCGCACCACCGTACGAGGTACGGCAATTCAGCAACGAGCCGGGAATTTTCTTTGAAAAGATCGGACAACTACAACAGGTAGAAGCTACATGGAAACTAGCGATTAAAATCGACGTAGCAGCTCTAGGAAACCGCTATCACCAACTTCAAAAGGTTTTCCAGCAAACCGAGGAATTATGCGAAACGATACTCGCATCGGATACGCAGCAGACGTGCAAAAATATTCTCCGAACTATAGAGAAAGAGAATAAAAAATTAACGCAATTGCTAACGCGATTACAGACTCTATATAAAACAAATAATAATAAACGTGGCCTAATAGATGCGATCGGCACGATCAGCAAAACGCTGTTCGGCACTATGGATGCCGACGACGCAAAAAACATACAGGAGCAGCTTGAACTGATACAAAATCAGCAGCAGACCCTACGGCATACTGCGAAAAGTCAATTAAAGGTGATAAATGCCACAATAGGCCACATGGAGGCATTAGAAAAATCATTATATTATAACGAACAACTACTGACGAACGTCACAATACGAATACAGCAGGAAACAGCCAGGTACGCCAAAAGAGAAACAATAGACGAACAGTTATTACTAGTAACCGCAATTACAGAAGATCTAACAGAAGACGTGAAAGACACGATAGATTACCTCACATATTCACGAGAAGGAGTCATACTCACTCGTTTATTACCGATAGAAAAGATAATAACAGAGTTAAAAGAGGCGACGTCACAATTGACGCGAGGATCTCATTTCCCATTCAAAGTTAGACTAGAAAATTGGAACGATATACAAAGCTACGTAGAAACTAACGCGTATTACGATAATCCGAACATTTATACGATAATTAAATTTCCCGTGGTAGCATACCCCGTGTATGAAATAATAAAAACGACACCATTATCTGTCTATAACCACGCGAATATTTTTACCTTTCTAAGAATTACTCACAACATATTAGCAATAGATAAAGAGAATCATAATTATATAAAGCTAGAGGAACGCGATTTAAATGATTGTAAACGAAACGGAATAAAATATGTATGTAACCGAAACTACCCGGTATATTTTATAAAAGCCGACGCACCATGCGAGGTGCAAGTTTATGTAAAAACGCCAGGATATGTAAACACCTGCGAGAAACGTCAAATAATGTCAAACGTAACCCTATGGATAACATTAAGCGAACCACAAACGTGGCTATTCTCAACGCCGAAAAAGCAAAAGCTAACGATCCAATGTAACGATCAGGCGGAACAAAAAATAGAAATCGAACGAACAGGAAAACTAAATATAAACGAAAATTGTAAACTAACCACACCCGACATTATTATAAAAACAAAAAGACAAACAACTATGAAACAAATAGAAATACACTTAGCAGATTTTAACATAACAAACGAAAATAAAAATACTAACGAACAAGCGAAAAAAGAAATTAAACTAGAACCTGTAATTAGGAACCCGAACGAATTAATGGAACTAAGTCTAGACGTAAGCGACATAAATAAAGAATTGGAAGAACCCCAAGACACCCTAATAAAAAATCCCTATGTCATATATCCCGTAGGATCGACACTTACGTTAATAATTATATTAAGCATAGTAGGAATAATCATCTATGTAATAAAAAGACATAAGAAACGAGCAAGCGCCCGACCGCACGTACAGGGCGACGCAGCGATACTATACTAGAACACAAGAAGAATGTAACCCCAGAAACAAATAAAGAAAATAAACCATCCTAATAGAAATAGAAATAGGATAAGCAGCGAAAAATTGTAACGAAAACTACAGACCGTAGTTTCCTTCTCTCAAAGGGGGAGGGATGTTGCGGCCCCAATTAATATAACAATAAATAGTATTAAGAATAAAGACCGCGAAGAACAATTGGGAACGCGACTGCGAAGGCCAGAAAGAATTACGCAACGCCGAATCAGCAAGAGATGAGTTGCGCGATCGGCCCACATACGATCGAGCAACTCAGCGATATCGAAGGACAAGACGAGGATACAAAAGGAAGCGACAACAGGATAAGAGAGGGCAATCGGAGTCGGGCAGCGACGAACGGGTCTTATACGAAATAAGTTGTAAAGGCGAAGTAATTAGTAAAAGTTGTGTTTATTGCATTCACAAGTGTTAGTCAATTGCCTCCCGCCTCCTCCTTGGAAAGATTGAATCCCAGTGTCCCGAAAAGGGGCACAACAGTATTTTGAGTATTTTGACAGTAGGCGCCAACGCGAGACTTCCCATCAGGCAATTGTTGTCGTTGCGCGATCGTGTCAAGACCAATTCCTGGCGACCGTTGATCATCACGCGTTTGTAATCCTCGCAAAATCCCAGTAACATGTCGAGCGGTACGCAGAAATTGAAATATCCATTCTCGTTATTCTGTGGATCCCAGCCGGAGTTTCTCAGAATCACGCTTCTATCGGACGATACCGTTACGTAAGCCTTGAGCGTGCTGGTTATTCCTACGTTTCTGCAGTGATCAATCTCCACGCCGTTGAGCTCGAATCGAATCTCATCGAACATGAACGCGACGCAATTAGTCCCCAATACCACTTCACCGACTTGGCCGGCTGCTCTGGTCACCGTCAATGTTCCTTCGACATATAGAAAACTTTGGCTCGGCAACGTATACAGATCCTGCTGTTGTATGGGTATTCGTATCTCGTCGCTGTGCTCGAACGTTGTGTTGGCGTACGGGTTGTACGTGTGAGTCTCGATCTTGACGATGCGATCGTCAAAGACCGGCTTGCCTCCGATGTTGAGAATTTCAGTCATCGTTCACGCGTTTAGATGTTTCGTACCGCGAATCCCAGAGATTGTAAAAATTTAACGTTTGATGCGTTGAGCTTCTTTCTCGTCTCTCTTTTTTTAACGTCACCGAATGTCGATTTGACGATATCGTCGGTCGTCGCGGTCGTAAAGATATTCTTATCTGTCGCGTGCTCCAAGTTCAACACTAACATCTCATACATCGCGCGTTATCGCTGCTGCCGTCGTACGTGCAATCTGACGGTGATCTCTTCTCCTCGAAAATCGAGCAATCGTCGTCTTGATCCACGACGCGTATCGTTAGATCCGTAATGCTCCGCGCGATGATCGGCAGGTAAATGACCTGCGCCGGCGTTTCCGATATCTTATATCCCGGTGGTACGCTCGGTGAAAATTCGTGTATCGTGTGAACACGTTTGCCGTTGCTGTACGCACCCGCGGTCACGTTACACTCCACGCGGATAATGTTTACGTTGATAATATTAATCGGTGAGTCCGATTCGTGCCACTGCCCCGGCTGCAATATACGCTTCGACGAGAATCCCAGCAGCGATCCAACGTTGTTCGGTTTGTTAAAGTTTACTCTGAAGGCGCACTTGATCTCGCTCTTCATCGTATTGTAATTTGCGCGGAGCGTTATCGGGTATTCCGCTGCCTCGTCTTGGTAGCCGTTCGCGCGAGCGGTCTCCTCTCGCGCGATATTCGCGACCGACGTACGATCATCGTTGGGACAAACCACGCGTCGCGGACGTTTCCGTGAAATTTCGCGGTTCAAAAACTCATTTATGGCCCGTATCTCGTACGATCCCTCGGGAATCGTAATTTCCGTGTCATCCTCGTCGAAATAAAATTTATTGTTCGAAGAATTCACGTTCGGAATTCGTGTGGTAAGTCTCGAAACACGTCAGACCGAGCTCGTAGTCACCGTCGCTCAGATCCACGGCGGGAAAATAGTGCTCCGCGAGAATGCTGCTCTTCCCGGTCAGCGTGAACGTTACAGACATGTCGGCAGAAACCGTTAACGAATACTGAGTCACCACAACGCACCGTCAGGCTTTAAATTAGCGTCAATCGTCCGGAGAAATCGCAGGCACAATTGTCCACAGATGCTCTGATCGTATCGCTGATAAGACGTGCGATTGTACTCAATCTTCGTCACGCTCGGTCCGAAATATCGCGTCAATTCCTTCGGCGGTCGAAGATTGCCGAAACTGTCAAAATATATGACTCGATCTTCCCTCTTCGCGTACGCTACCCAATGAGTACCGGGACCCGCTTCGTCGTCCAAATTCACGATACCGCTCTCGTTTCGACGTACACCGCCGATCGGTAACGAATCACGCATGAAAACACCTCTGAAGACCGGTACGCGCATACGCCTTGCCAGTCGATTCAATTGTATTGGTCGTAATACCCGCGGGCATATTTAACGTCTTTTTGACGTTTTTAATTTTTTTATTTTCGACGCTACTCCTTGCCCGCGTTTGTGCGGGCCGAGATACAGCCCTCGTCCATATTTGTACGGAGCGAGATAAAGTCCGCGACCTTCCACGGCACGATTGTGACGTTGCATCTCTTCCAGCTGACGCCGCGCGGCTTTGTTATCGTTCACGGCCTTTACGACTCCCGCCGCTCCGCCGGCCAGAGAGCCGAGAACTCCCAACAGCGGTAGAATCGGCAATACGCCGCCTCGTTTCGCCGTCGGAAGTATCCGTTTTTTCATCAGCCTTTTCCTCGTTTTCGTTTTCTTCGTTTTCAAGCCCATTCCGAGCTTCGTCTTAGCCTTCATGGCCGCCCAGACGGCTGTAGCGGCAGCTCTCTCTCCGAGAGTCGAATCTTTCGCGGTAATGCGTTTTCGCGCTCCCGCAGCGAGTATCTCGTCCGCCGCGTGTCTCTCGGCGAGATCGCTGTTACGCGAATAGGCTATGTCGTGCTCGCGACACGCCACGTCCAATGGATTAATACCTTGATCGCCTCTCGCCAATCGTTCTCGTAAACGAGTTCCCGGACCGCAAAATTGATAGCCGGGAATGTGTAATTCGAACGGAAGTGCGTTTATCACGCGATTTAAGAGACCTCCAAATTTTTTTCGTAGACATTCGCCGCAATTCTTTATCAATGGCGCGGGACCGTCGACGTGCGTTCGCTGCCACGGTTGATTGTAATGCTCGTAACAACGACGATATGTCTGAACCTCCAAATCCGCCCTTATATGTTCCGGAAGCTTGTCCCACACGTAGTGGACGTGATCGCCGCACGTTTGCAACAGAACGGCTTTCGGCACAAATTGCAGCTGTTCCGCGCTCAAGTCACGAATATCGGAAGGTCTCGACAGTAGGACGAACATTTTTGCTACTGAGCGATTCGCGGTTCCGCTCGTCTATAAATAGGCGTTCGAGTCAGCCAGAGAGTCGACAGTGTGGAAAAAAATGCGATTCGTGCGACAACCGTTGGCGATTCGCGTGACGAATTGCGACGACAGATCACGGTCGATGGCGGGCAACGCGGAGAAACGCAGGCACGGTACGATGCTGCCGGCTACTATACGCGCGATCATTTGCGGACCCTCGAATTGCGGTAAAACCAACGTTCTGATTAGCTTGCTGGAAAGTCCGCACGGTGTACGTTTCAAAAACGTGTACGTGTACTCGAAATCGCTGCAACAGCCGAAATACCGATATCTGGAGAATTTATTGGCATCGATCGACGAAATCGGCTACTTTACGTTTTCCAATAACAGTGACGTCATTCCACCGAGCGACGCGCGTCCAAACTCGATCTTCGTCTTCGATGACGTAGCGTGCGATAAGCAAGACGCTGTGAGAAAGTATTTCTCAATGGGCAGGCATTCGAGCGTTGACTCCTTCTATCTCTGTCAGACGTACGCGAGTATACCTAAACATCTGATACGCGACAACGCGAATCTGCTGATTCAAACAGGATGGTACCAATTTGAAACATGTGTACAACGATCACGTGAATACCGACATGCCGTACGATGAATTTTGCTCGTTGTGCCACGATTGTTGGCAACAAAAGTACGGATTCGTAGTGATAGACAAGGACAGCGCGCTTTCGAACGGTCGATACAGAAAAGGATTTAACGTGTTCGCGATACCGCAAAAGCGGTCAGTCGTCGCCGATACCTCGTCGAAGGTGAAACGTTAGCGTTACAGAGATCGACGCTCTGCTTTTTTTCCGCGATGGCCACGATCGACGGGAACGAGAATATTCGCAAGCGCGAGAAGATCGTGAAAGAGATTGCGAAAACGAGTGATTCGATTCGTAAGAAACTTCGCGCTTTGAAGACCGGTAAGATCGTGAAGGACATTGAGTTGGACGCACACTTTAAGCCTTTCATTGGACCGCTGCAAAAGATTGCAGACAACTCGATTTCGGTGAAGAAGGAAGAGCCGGAAAGCGTCGCTGACGTGGGGATCGAAACGTTACCATTTCAGCAGCATGAGAAGGAGGAGGTGGAGGAGGAGGAGGAGGAAGATTGGGAGGATGCGATGTCGAAAAAGAGGAAGCGATGAGACTCCTGGTTGGATCTCTCATCGACACCGCGTAAATCTAATCGATCGAAAGTACTACCGATAACCTCCACACCACTCGCGACGGTGGAAACCGTGCAAAAAATTCCCGAATCACTCGCAAGCGCGGATGTTTTCGAAACCACGGATGACTCGATCACGACGTCCGTACGAAAGCAGTTGGAAACGTCGAAGGGCCGAGAAACGTTTCTACAAACGTTGCAAGAACACTTGGGTCCACTGGGCCAAAAGTACGTCATGGATTTTTTGAGCTCCTTTCCATCGATAGACACCGTATACGGCGTTTATTTCGGCAAGGACGGAATGACGCTCGGCAATAAACGTTTTGACGTGGACAACGCGGATAACATTTATATCGATGGCGTACGATACGCTGGCACACCTGGTATTTATGAGTTGATCTTCAATAGACTGCCCGATGACGAGATCTACACGGAGGACGACATGCAAAAGTACAAGAGCATGTTGTCGGCAACGAGTGCTCATAAATTCAAGCACGATCCTCGCGAGCGAATACTGAGCAACAGGGGACACAAGTATATGAATGTAATCGCATCGTTGTTCCCTCCCGAATCCAGGAAGAAGAAAAAATCTGGAAAGGGATTATCCATGCCTCGCGCGATGACGCTAACCGACAATAAGATCGATTACGTGCACTGGGACGATCCCAACGAGCTGGTGGATCGTCTCCGATTGCTCGACGCTTCGCGTCAAGCTGGCAACAATGCTCACGACAACGAGATCATGTCGATCATCGAGGAACTTCGCGAAGACGGGCTTATTATAAATTAAAACGGTGCAACGGCGATCCGTTCAGTCAGCGTCGAAATGCCGATTAACAAATTTGGATTGTTCGAGCACAACGGAGACGCGACAAACTCCATTTCGTACCATCAGTGGAGCGGTTTACTGAGAAATTTCGTGCGCGAAAAAGCTCTGTGTCGCACCGCTACGGACTTTGACGCAAGGTCGCGCAAGATTCGTCGCGTAGCGCAACCTGAGACTGACGGTGACGCGGTTAACAAACTATACGTGGATCGGTGCGTTAAAAGTTTGACGGATCAACGGAAAGAGTCAGACGAGAAGCTTATCGCGTTCGAGAAGGACGTGCGAGCGTTACAGGCTGCGGTAAACGAGCTTCGCCATTCGACTACCGTTGAATCAGACGCGATAACGAACATCAATGGATAAACGGTTCAGCAGAAAAGACTATCAAAAGGCGACGAGTGAAGAGAGGCAACAGTTGATTAACGACGGCTACGAACAGCAACGAACGATTCGAGAACGATTGTCGGACGGCTGTCTTACGGTTCAAGAACGGTTGTCGGACGGTTGTCGAACGGTTCCAAAACAGCTCAGAAACGATTACAAGCGGTTTAGAAACAGCTGCGAACTACGCGGAGACAGGAAAGGCTTCAAACGGCTAAAGAACGTCGACGACGACGACGACGATGAGTGACAAGAAGCAGTCAACTGACGACGACGACGAACGACAACGAACGATTCATGAACGGCTGTCGGACTACTGTCGAACGGTTCACAAATGGCTCAGAAGCGGTTACGAACTGTTCAGAAGCGGTTATGAACTGTTCAGAAACTGCTACGAACGATGCACTAGAAGCAGAAACGGCGACAACGAAACATGAGACCGTTAAAATCCGATGTACGTAAAAATATCGAAAAGCGGCGGTTGGTGGACGAACTGCATGCTCCGGCGAGAAGAAATTTTCCTCGCAGACACGTCATAGTGCAAGGATATGACGACCTATGGCAAGCTGATATCGTCGAGATGCGCCCGTACTCACGTTTCAACGAAGGCTACCACTACATACTTACCGTCATCGATGTGTTGAGCAAGTACGCGTGGGCCGTGCCGCTCAAGGGTAAAGGCGGCAGCGAGACAGCTGACGCTATCGCTGAGATCATTCGACGCAGCGGCAGGTGCCCTAGTAACCTACAAACCGATATGAGGAAGGAATTTTACAACACCGACGTGCAACGTATCGTGAGAAAACACGGCATCAATCATTATTCCACGTATTCGGTGATGAAGGCGTCGGTCGTCGAGCGATTCAATCGCACGCTCAAGAACGACATGTGGAAGATGTTTACGCTCAACGGAAATTACAAGTGGGTCGACGCCTTGCCGCGACTCGTGTCGGATTACAACGCGCGCAAGCATCGAACGATCGGCATGCGACCCGTCGACGTTACCCCCGCGATCGCCGAAAGACTCTTGGCTACCGTATACAGCGCGATAAAAATCGCGGGTCCGGCAAAATTCAAAGCGGGCGACTCGGTGCGCGTTAGCAAGTACAAAACAATTTTCGAGAAGGGTTACACGCCGAATTGGACCACCGAGGTGTTTAAGATCGCTAAAGTACAGCGTACCAATCCTGTAACCTATCTACTCGAGGACTATCGTGGAAAATCCGTTGCTGGGGCGTTCTACGAGCACGAGTTGCATCGCGCGACTTATCCGGACGTGTATCTCGTGGAGAAAGTACTGCGCAGGAGGGGCGACGAGGTTTACGTTAAATGGCTGGGATTCGATGGATCGCACAATTCATGGATATCCAAGGACAATGTTATTTATAATTTGTGCAAACTGTATTTTATTCATAACATGAAAAAATGCAATATGTAATACATGTAAAGTGTTTGAAATATGAAATACACATAAAGTACGTAAAAAATATGAAATACATACATGTGCAATATCTTTATTAATATCCTTTCCAATACTGTATTATAATATACTCACAATACGTTACGTTATACTACATACATACGTTATACTACTACTACATTACATATATATATTACGTTACATACATACATATACTACTACATACGTTATACTATTACACATACATACATACATACATACGTTACAAAGGTATTCGGTAATGTCCCCACGGTAATGTATCGGTCGAATCGGGTATAATGTATCGCTTATCGTCGTACGGACTCAGAGCGATTTTTGTTTCGGACACGGTGTACACCTGGTGTCGGTCGGATCTTATGCAAGCCTGCTGCCGCGTCATTTCGATCTCATCGTTCAAACACCTCGTGTAATCCTCGAACGTTATAGTACGCGCTACGACATTGCTCTTCACACCTTTCGCTTTTTTACAGTCTTTTTTGCCATCCACTCGCAAGGCGTACATTTTCGCCCTGAGTCCGACGAATTCGGTCATGATCGCGCCGTTATTCTCGTCCTTCATCAAGCCCGGAACCTTCTTGTTCGCGAGCTTTATACCGTACGCGTTGTCGATCGCGTAATCGCTCGTGTCGAATCTAGCGATATCGCGTTTCACGTTCTCATACATATGCTCGCACACTGCGTGATATATCAGACTGTCCGTATCGGTGTACATAATTCTACACATGTCGCCGTACAGGGGAGACATGTACTCGTGATGAAATTCGTACAAACAGACTTTCGATATGTCGAGAATGCACATGCCGACGTAAATAGGTTTGTCAAATTTAACCTTTTCGCATTTCAACGGCTATCAGATTTTCCGAAAAAAACGCTCCTGCTGTGAAAATTCGGTTTCGAGATCAGTGCCTCCGCGCCGTATCTACCGTTCCACTTTGTTAATAATTTTACGTCAACGTGATTGCGTACATTTTCCATTGTTTTCCCGAAAACCGCGTTGTTCATCAATTTATATAAATTTTTCTCGAAATCGTTTTTGGCCAGTGTTCTAAATTTTGTATTGAGTTCGATGTAAGCGCGGAGCCACGCAGATTGAGCGAATTGCAATACGCGATGTATCTTTGCGACGCGAAGGCCGTGGTGCGTGCACTGCTGTAGGTTGCGGTAGTGTATGACGTAACGTTTCTTATCGTACAGCGTGGCGAGAAGTTTGTCCTGTCGTTTGCCGGGCGGTTTATCGCGCGTCGGGCAGAACGGTAGGTCGACGTGCGCGTCGTGTTTATTCTGCGGATACTCTAGATCGACTTCGAGAATGTAACCCGTGGGCGAATCCAAAGCGATCGCGCTGAACTCTAAATTCGAGACGTCTTCGACCCATCGAAAATCTGCGTAGGGCAGTGGCTGACACATCGCCCAGCCGTACAAGTTGTTTACATCGAAGTACATCAGGTACGACGATGGTTTCGATGGATCGTACGACTGCATGTACTTGTTATTGGCCTGCGCGTATCTGCCGGAACATTGACTCAGGCCACCGCGTTCGATGAACATAATCATGTCAATGTCGGTGAGCAGTTCGAAATTGATACGCGTATACTTCAACATAGCGTCCCACGTAAAACCCGGTAGAGTGTAATAATATGTCGGATCGAGTCCGTAACTCGCGATATAACTATCGCGGAAATTTTCAAAAACGTCGGCCAATAACAAGACATCAGTTTTGAAATATAAATCGCTGTATTCGCCCAAGGTTCGAACGGAGAACCGTCGCCAGACGTTCGCAGCGTGCTCGTAATCGCTCTCGGATACGGTGTCACCGGTCAAGGAACTGTAAAATGAGTCGCGCGATGGTAAACACGTGTCCTCCAACTTTTCGATGCCGTCCACGTATTCGTACGGAAAGACACCCTTTCGGGTCAAAAGATCAAAATCGTCGTCGGATAACGCGGAAAATTTGGAACGTATAATTTTCAATTTATCCTTACCGAGGAAGAATGCCAATTTATCGAGGCTGCTACTCAGAAACTTGTACGAGTCGATGAATCTTAATTTCATGTCGCTTCGCGAATCTGATCTTTCGGCAGTATCTTTTACGTGTTTAGTGAACGAGATGTATTTTTCTTTCGTGATTGGAAGCAGTTCTACGTGTCCTTCGTACGCTGTAGCTATCTCCGTGATAATAAAATGTGCGTCATAGCCCGATAGATTGTGAAAAATTATTGGAATGCAATGCGAATCTTTATAATTTAGATTACAATTGGAATGCGCGTGACCTCTGTATCGACCGGTCAAGTGACAATGATCGCGTACTCGCACGTCGTCTGGCTCGAACGGTTTTTCGCACACGTGACAGTGCGTTGCGCTGTTAAACTTTTCCCACTCGTCTCGCGTGAAATCCGCCATGGATACATTACCGGACAGGATAGTCTTTACGCTGTGTGCTAAACGTCTTAGTTCCTCGGCGAACCACGCGACGCAATCCTTATCGCGACGAAACCGATACATTGATAACGAGTCGTCGTACGAGCACCGCACGTAGTATCCTATGCTAAATACCTGATGACGTTGAAACCTGAACGTGGGCGTTGTCGAATCCGCTTCCGTCTTCTCGAGGGTACATTCCAGGTCGGCGTACACGACATATGGAAGTCGTTCCTTCCTGCTGTGATTCTTGAAACTCAGCCACTTGTCGTCCTCGCTCGGTAGTCGGATTGCACAGTTGTTTATCTCTCGACAGTCTATTCCATGGGCTTCCAATTTCTCGCTCGAAATAAAATAATGTAAACATCTGCAAAAAGAAAAATACAATTTTTTGTAAATTTTTTTATATTAAAAAATAATATATTTTATAATTTTATTAAAAGGAGTATAGGTACTCACCGATCGCAAAAGTATGGTGGATGCTCAATTGCGAGCTTACGAGGCGGGATAGATTTTTTATCCACGCGAAATGTCCCACATTGTCGTCTCGCGGGTCCTGCACGTACAGCAGATTTACGTGTTTGTCCATCTTCCGGTCAGTGAGCCGTATCGGGAGAACGTTTGGCGTCTTCTCTCCCTCGACAGTATATACGTTTATCGAGATGTCGTTGAGTCGTTCGAACCGTTTAATTTGTTTCAAAGTCATTGGAAACTCAATGTCTTGTAAATTTAATACTGTTGCGTAATGAGGGTACGAGGATTCCCGTTCTGAATTTCTTTCGGCTGGATGTAGAGCAGCCACCACTGACCACGCGAAGCACGCATTGTCCATAGATTGCACATTGATCACCGCTTTCTTCAATTTAATTTCTCGCGGTAATTTCAGGTAACATCCCGCGCGCATAGGATTGTACTTGTTTACGTTCACTGTCAAATTGAGTATACGCGACAACGCCCACCCGCTATCGCGTTCCTGAAACTCTTCGAGGGACGATAAAGTAGGCTCGATAACGTGTCGCTTGTACCACTCGCGCAAATCGGACCGAGCGGACGAACGAAAGAGTTCGCAGTTTCTCGTGTTGATACTTTTGTTCGCACGTTTGTCACCCGTCACGAACTCACCGTTGAACACAGTGTTTATCTTTACACTTGCGTGTCGTAGCATGACGTTCCACACATGATCGAGCACGATGTCTCTAGCATCTTCGAGAAATTGTCGCGGTTCGATGTGATTGGTATTTATCACTGCACCGGTCAATACACGGTTTTCGAACGCGGTATCGATCTCTCGCCAAACGAGACTTTTCGCGTTATCATCACTACTAGTGCCCGCCGCGTACATGCCACCGATATGTACGAACCGTCTCTGTAATAGAGTCTTCGCACCTTCGAGTCGCGCGATTCTTGCCACTAAAGATTGTCTGTTTCCGATTGAGAGACGCGGACGTTTGGAACGACAGCCTTCTTCGAGCTGCTCAATAAATTCCTCGCATCGCTGTGCCCATGCAAAATTTTTGCCCAAAGTAGCGATTTGGTTGGATCGTTCCAGCAGGTCGCGTTCCGTTTCATCGGGATGTTCCATGTTTTTTTTAATATTGTCTTTTTCACACTATTTTTTAGATCACGTCACATTCTTCGATGGGGCACTTGCACGTGACTCGATCACACTCTGGACAACGTCGATTGAAATATAGAACGGAATAATGTTTAAACATAAGATTATAAAGACTGAAGAAGGGGACACCAAATTGCCGATCATCAAAATCGTTAAGTTCACGGTCAAGAGTTCTTTGAATCAATTTATGATTAGGACCTATTATCTTATTATAGATACGTAATTTTACTCTGTATGTTCAGGTTGTTCATCACCACCAATTCGACGCACTTCCCAATGCCTGTGCGAATTTGAATGAGCATAGTGTCACTGAGCATGTGTATCTCAGTAATAACTTTAGTCGCCCAATAGCGATACTCCAAATCAAAGTCAGGTTTAATGTAAAAACCAGAATCATCACGAGCTTCACGTTCTTTTACCTCGTCCCGCAGCCGCCGATACAATTTCCGTCTCACGTTAGAATCCCATTCATAAGGAAAATTGGTATCGATAACGACTCCTTGTCTAACGATTCGTCGACCGGTTCCGCGTGTACTTAGTTCGCGATCGCGAAGAAACTGCACCGGTGATATCACATCCGTCAATTTCACTCCTCGATCTTCTTCACGCAGAACATTGGCGACATCGTTTATTAAATTATCAGCAGATTTTGGATACTCTACAGAGTTCTCTTCTTCAGTTATCCACACCATGTTGCGCACGTTAATGTCCCACTCGCGATAATGTTTTTTTTCTTTACTTCATGCAAATCGGACACATGTTGCACGGCAATATTTGATACAATGGAGTATTGCAATTTCCGCAAAATCGACCTCTTATTACGTCGTACGGCTCGGTTACATGCTTTCGAAAAGTACATATGTGCTCATCAGTGTCTGGTGAAGCGATCATACACGAAGCACACAGGTTATATGAATCGTATACATAATAAAAATAAATGGCGCAACACTTCGTACGTCCATCTAACGCTAAAAATTCGGGACGCGACACTATTTTTTTAACAACTTGTTTACGGTTGTCGTCTTCATCACTGTTATAATTGCTGTCCGGCGACATCCTCGTCGGATGAATCTACATCCATTATTGCCTCGAAATTATTGTCCATTTCCATTTTTGTTCACTGTTTTTGAAAAAAATGTTTTCTTTATACCATCCACTTGACACAAAAAAACTTCAGCCCTGAGTATGTTCTTTTAAGAGCCGCGATAATGTTTTTTTTATTGTGTGCAAATCGGACATATATTACATGGAAATGTCATGTACAATACATCATGACACTTTGAGCAGGCGCGGAAATGCTCCGTATCGCGTAAGTCAACGAAGTGTTTTCGGACAGCGTACATGTGCCCGATATTAAGGTCCGATAGAGCAATCATGCACGAAGCACATAGTGCAAGTGCACCACCCGTTGAGTAATAAAATATCACGCACTGTTTCGTACGTAAGTTCAGTGCCATGATTTCCGAACGCGTCACTATTTTATCGACGACTTCTTTATGATTGTTGTACTTCATCGCTGAAGTAATCACTGTCGTCCGTTAACGCGCGATCCTCGTCGAAATTATTGTCTATCTCCATATTTCTTTTTTCATATACTCACTGTTACGAAAAAAAACTTTTTCCTTTATATTACCACCCACTTGACACAAAAAACTTTTCTCTCGAGTCTAAAACGTTCGCGTTGCGAAAGCTAGCCGAAGACTGATCCGCAAGATGCGGATTTATAATCATCTTGGCGACAATGGATGCTATGCGTTTGTATAATTACCATTGGACATATTTTGTTTATACATTCCAGCAGCCGGACATCGGCGCTCGTTTTTTGTGATATGCCGCGCCGTAACCGAATACCCTCCACCGCGACGGTTAAATCGTAATCGGCTCTTCCTAGAAAAAAACATGAAAAGGACTCCGCAACGGTTGAATCGTCATCGGAGACAAATTTTATCAATTGTTTACCTCGGCCATTTTATCTTTAAACTGTCGTCGGACCATCGCACAGTGGGGCAGAATTCCAAAAAGCTGGCCAAAACCCCAAAAATAAAGTTTCTAGTTGGGGAATTTGAACTGTTGGGTTGGCTAGAGAAATATCCCAAGAGTCAAAATCCGTTAGTATTAGGGTCAGATACCTTATACCTGCTTTTAAAAATAAATACAAAGGCGACCTTCGCTCGAGCAACATCTGACGCGCACGCAGGAGAAAAAGCAAGCTCGTGTTTGAAGAATTATAAAATTTCGTAGAGTTTACCGATTTAACTTTAACAAAATGGAATCAACTCGTGAAAGTAAGTAGAATATAATTGTGTTTATAAGAATACTCAATATTTTTATAGAAAATAGTAATAAGGTAATAAACTAACGTTAATTTTACGTTATAAAACTAAAAAGAAATTTAGTTTTGAAGAAAAAAGTTTAATAATTCTGCAGAATTCTGTCATCTAACATATTGGACATGAAAGGTGAAACTATTATCTATAAAATAAAACAAAATTCAGCTGCCTTTAAGTGCCTAACGAGTTTTTATGCAGGTTTTTGTAAAAAAGAAAACAGAAAATGTTATTTTGGCGTAACTAAAAGAGGCATAAATAATTTTTTCATTGTAATAGCTTCTTCATTGTTACCTATTGGTCAAATGTCAGAAGATGCCCAAGAGTCTTGTCACAAATACTTCAAAATATTTCGTGAAGATTTTTCGCGCAAATACTCGAGGACAAAGACTATGGACGATATTTTTTCAAGATTTCTAGTATCATCAGATCCATATCTATCGAGTTGTCGGCAACTACCTTTGAAACAGCTTAGATCACTGTCGTCAGATGCAATAACATTATTATTACCTCTAACTGTAAGACATGGAAAAATTGCGGATAAAGAAGAAATTGTTTCAACTTCAAAAGATTCGACGGATGCTACAAATGAAGATTTTTCATCTGATGATGATAATTTTTTATTTTAATTTATCTGTCATATTTATATATTTACTATTTTATATATTTAGTGGTATTGTACGCTCGCTTCGCGCGCGCTATTAATAAATTTAATTTTTTAAATCTTTTTCAATAGCTTAACTCGTCTACTGTCTTTTTCTTTCTTTCAAGGGGAGTTTCTTTAAAATAAATATAGGCAGGGATATTAGTATAACAAATTTTATCAAAAACTAATAATTATTCTTCACATTGAAAGCTTTTTTACTTCTGATATGGCCATATTGCAGCCGCCATTTTGAATTTTGTAATTTTGACCCCGGATTCGTAATCAGCGACCCCAAAAACCCCCGAATAACAAATTTCAGATCGATTTATAAAGAATTTGGGTTTTGGCCAGCTTTTTGGAATTCTGCCCCACTGTGCATCGGCGCGTCGAAAACGTGAACGTCGTAACCGAATGGCAGCTCGCAAGTTCTAGAAGCGTGGGATCATTGCAGATATGTGTCTCGCAACTGACTCCCTATTTTGTTTATATTCGCCGATAAAATTCCAGCAGCCGAACGGCGCCCGTAATAGCCTTTGTAATACTCCGCGCCGAAAACCCGAACGTGCCCCCCCCCCCTCGCGGACCCCCTCGGCCGAACGGTAACCATTCCCCCCCGACCCCCTCGGCCGAACGGTGACCACCCCCACCCCCGACCCCCTCGGCGGCACCCCCTTTGTCAACGATATCCATAATAAACAACAGACCCGCTCGCCGCTCAAGTCCCCCCCCCCCCGCCCCGCACCCCCCCCCCCCCTCGGAGCACCCGAGTTAGAACGCCCATATATACCCTACTTAAATACACCGACGCACTCCTCGCGCTTCAAAATCGTAGGATCGTTGCATCTTGCTAATCTACCACCATACAGAGAACGTCGGCGCCAGGAGACGTTCGGTGGAGAGACGATGTAGCGCGGCGTCTCGGTACTGGATAACCTGCCGTCGTGCGCGGGTGACGATCCGGCCAGGTATCGATCACTGGAGAACTCGTAGCGGTTTTTTTCGCAGCCGATTGTGCTGGTGATGTAGTTGCTCGACGATGGCTCCCACCGATGCTTCTGCGATTCCTGTAACCTCTTCTTTCGATTTGTCTATCGCCGCAGTATCTTCTGGTGATGCTTTTGCGGTTTCTCGTGGCTCAGTTTCTCCTTCTTTCGAAGGAATACTTTCGGAAGCGACACTTACGTTGCTTGTTGGATCTGATTAGTATGATCCGCGGATCCGCGGGCGCGCGACCGTCCCGGCCAAAACGTGATGGAATACTTCCTAACGTCACCTAGGCCGGTATTCATAGTCGGATCTTATTTCAAGATCGTCTTAAGTAATATCTTAAGATGTTAATACGGCTCTGTGATTGGTTCATAACATCTTAAGATCGTACTTAAGACGATATATAAGATCTGACTATGAATACCGGCCCTACTGTCACCATGCATGGCAATGGGCGCGTTCAGCAGACACGAACTGTTGAGTTCGTGTTGTTAACACTCTGCGTTGATTGGTTGATCTAAAAGTAAGAGCCAATCTCGTTCAACTGCTACTGACAATGAGTGGATGTATCTCCTGAACGCGCCCAATCACCGATCTTCTCTTCTCTGCCCTTCCCCTTCCCTATCAGAATGTATATAAATTAAAAAATAATGTATAATATTTATATAATTATTAATACAGAAAATATATTTTGATATTCGTATTAGTCAAATCGATTCTTATATATACTGTCACGGCTTTTTGCACTCCCGGAGCGGTCCGGGGCGTGTGCCGGATCAAAACAATAAAGGAGAGCGGGATGACAGGCCTCTCCGGTTTTTCTCTCGCACCTCCGACACTCCACGAAACGATTTTAATGTTGGGCGCCAGACGCGCAAATTCGCGTCCGCGAGATCGCGAAAAACTAAAACGAGACGCAAAACGAAATGAGGCGGTGTGCGAGGGAATGGCTAGCTCGACCTAAAAGCGGGGCGGGGTTGATGAAGGGCGGCGCGATATCCGGCAGGGTGACACGTAAATCAGTAACTCTATCCGTTAACAATAAAGAGTAACATTTATTGTGTAGTAACTCTCAAGGGAATCATAATGAGGGCCCATTCGGCCTCGTTTAATCACAAAACAAATCAAGTAAATAGTATCTGACGCGGGCGTCCGGATTTAATGAACAGAATTGGTAACAACGCGGACGCTAAAATTTTTCGGAGTCTCACTTTTGTTAATATAAACGCGCGGAAGGCGCTTTCCTCGAACAACGAATAATACAACAGAAAACTCAGCTCGCCAATAGAAACGAAATAGCGGCCAGAAAAACGACCGCCCTTGAAACAATCGGAGTAACGCAAAATTTTAGAGTCGCTAGGAAGCGAAATTAGACGTGAAATATCGCGAAATAAGGGTGTGTCACGCTCGGAGCGCGTGAAAGCCGTATCCAGACCGTACGGGAATTCCGTCGCCAAGTTATCGAAATCTCACGTAAATACCTTCTGATCGAGCGCACAAGGAAGCGCCGATACAGTCGACAAGATAAAGAATACTATAACTAACGCAAAATACGGGGTTGTCGCGAGAAATAAGGAACGCTATCAAAACATCAACGCAAGTAATCTCTAAACGCACGAAGCGCATGAACGCCGAGAATATCTTAACACGAGTAAGAGTCTAACCTAATTAATCAGTTAAAGCGAACGATTTCCTACCGAAATTTATAACACGATAGACATCTCATCACGAGGATCGGCACGAGCACCATTTCCACGCAAATACTTTTCTCACGCACACGCTTGCACGCACGGAATCTTCTTACGCGAGGGATATTGTAACGCCATTGGCATCGAAACGCTATCACACCAACGCGAGTAATATCCCGGCACAATCGGTACCGCGGGGAGAATCTAAGTATCTTAATGCGAATCGCACCTAGCGCAATCCAACCAACGCAACTAATATTCCGGCGCACCTAATACCACGTGCGAAATCTAAGGCTCGACCAGGCGAATTACGCCGCATCGGACAGCGCGCGGTCGCAAACGCGAAGGTCGCGAGAAATGGTGCATTCGCGATCTCGAAGTCGTGGTTAACGCGCCTACCCGAATCTCCAGAGGCTCGCTATCACGTCCCTATCACGATTCCGCGGCCACGATACCATTCCGAGGCCCTTCGCTCTCGCTGTCGATCGCAATTTTATACTCGGTCTCAAGGAACCGGACGTGTCGCGGTATTACACGCAATTTCCCGAGCGAGAGCGCGCACCGGAGGGCGGCGTCGTGGCTTTACATTTCGATACTACTTGCGGGCAACCTCACCGGTGTGACGCCTTCTCCTGGGTTTCCTCGCCGTCACCTCGTGCTCGATCGTCGTTTGCGGAACTGACTCCCGATTCGGGGTGGCTATCGCGGAGTTTAATATAACGGGTTCGGACTCGCCGACGGACGACCAGAGAGTGAAGCGCTAGATCCGCTCGATTGCGGAATCGATACGGCACCTCCTTCCTTCGGGGCGCGCGGACCAATCGGGAGCGAGCTTGCAAGCTCGCACGATAATTCAACGCAGGATCGTCGCAAGGGGATCCTTCGGGGGCGCGCAACGGTCCCTCGGCGGCGTAGCGGCTCTTCAGATTTTGTCCATGGCGGCGGACGGGACTTTGTTCGTGCCTGTGTGCCTCCGGTTTGACCCCGAGGCGGTGGCCAGCCACCCCGTAGGCCGATGTTCCGTGGAGGTAATTTGCTGAGGCCGGGTTTCTCCCAGGCGCCTGGGGCCCCGCTATCGGCGGCCTTGTCCGTCGCTGTCTCTTACGCCGCACGCCTGCCGCGTTGCTCTCGCCAGCCCGTGATCCCTGTAGTTTCCGCGTTTGCCGTCCCTCCTCGGTCCTGGATCATTCCGGGGCGGTGTGGGTGGGGCGCCGCGCGTATTACGATTACATAAAAATAAAATAAATAATCAAAATGCGGAAATGATATAAATATTCGGCCCCTGGAGATCTCGTCGTCGCCTTTCTGGCTCGTCCCTGGGCGCGAAATTCCGCGCCTTGTGACGGCGGCGAGGCGCTGCGACAAAGCGGCGGGCCGCAACGTCACAACACAAATAAAATAATAATAGATATCTATATTTATTATTTATATAGATATAAATATATAAATAAGACCGCGGCGTCTTAGAATAATTGTGTATACGTACAATATTCTAAAATAAACCAAAATATGTATATTAATAACTTAAAACATACTTAAGACGAATTAATAAAAGCGAGTCAATGCCGGTCATAGTTCGAATTCTATTATTTCAAGACCGTCTTAAGTATGTTTTATGTTATTGTTAATATACATATTTTGGTTTATTTTATAATTGTACGTACAATATATTATTTTAAGACGCCACGGTCTTATTTATATAACTTATATTTATATATTAAGTAATAAATCCTATAGATATCTATATTGCACGCTTTGTCAGTATAATATATCTCTGAACGTGTTATGTTGACGTTTTATTGTTGTTATTGTAGTGTAACCAATAAATAATAGAGCAATATAACTGTTAAAAAACACAGTTATATTACTGCTATAAAAAAGATTACATAACTGCTAGATATATATTACATTACTATAGTTATATTACATGTTACTTCTGCGTTATATAATGGTTATAGTTTGTGTTTGCTGGGTTAATATAAAATTTTCACATTTCGACTTTGCGTCGCAATATCTCCGCTCGTAGGGCACGTAGCGGAAAAATAAAAACACGTACTCCCCCCCCCCCCCCAAATCGACCCCAAGCTATCGATCAAGCCTACTTAGAACTTGATCCGTTCACTCGTTATATGAGATCTCAACATCTCGAGTACTCGCAACTTGTCGCGTCGCGTAAAAGAGTCACGGTCGGGCTCGCTCCGCGTGTACTTGGCGCGGGACACTGCCGTGTCTCTTGATATGCTTTTCCATTAATTTCTTTGCATAACCATGATCTTATACGACTATTTGTAGTAACTAATTTAATGCCTATTATTTCGGATGTACAAGGCAGTTCATACAAACTTCCATTGACGTCTAATTGTTGTCCAATTATATACGATTCAGTTTCAGTCGTAGCAAAATTATGAACAGCGATAATCGAACCGTCTTTAAGAATCACGCAATCGTTACTCTGACTATCGCAGTTCACATACAAACTACGATTTCGTAAAACTTTATATTGATTTTGATACTCATGCTTGTTAGTAAGAGGCCCGTCTCGATGTTTTCTTGTAAACTGCATGTAATACTCATTTTTTAACACGTTAGAAGTTAAATAATTGTACTCTTCTAATATTTTAGAAAGTTGAAGTGGTTTTTCTCCTTTTTTGATCAAATTTTTTAAACAGGAAATATAACTTTCAAATGCAAACGCACTGAATGTATCTAACGAACCAAACTGCTTAACATCATCGGCTAAATGTAGCAAATTATGTACATTAAATGAAGCATATTTTTTGCCGTATATCTTTTCATATGACGTGACAAAATTTTTTAAGAGTTTATTAGCATAAAGAATATAGTGAGGTGTTCGTAATACATTTGGATTTGCTAAAATAGTTATGGCAACATGAACCGTGAGAAAGTTAAGATATACATCTTTTCTCAAGATGTTTTTCAAGATAACAGGACCAATGTATAATAAGAACTGTCGAAGTTCCGTTGCTTTCCAATATTTTATGCAATTTAAAGATCGTGGTTTCCTTGCAAAATCTGTAGGTACGTTTTTACGAAAAGCTTCTAAATGATCAGAAATTATTTTAACTGTTCTAGAAGGCAATCTAGTTTGCAATGGTCCTGTTAACCATAACATTAACAATTTGCGCATTACACCTAAGGATTTTTTTGTTCGGGTGATTTCTTCAGGGATTTTATTGATGCCAACCTGATTTCAATAGGTTTGCTTATCAAGATAGATATCAAAAAAGTCAAACCATTTCAAGACAAATTCCTCATTTAGGCTTAGTGTCAAGAGTTCCGTTGGACTATATGCATTTAGTCTGCTTGGGTGTAATGCGCAAATTGTTAATGTTATTTTTTCTAGGAATCTTTTGCATCTGGGATATATATGCATGGGATGTTGTTGATTTGGAAATCTTTTTGGTGGGATTTTTTTGTTCGGGTGATTTCTTCAGGGATTTTATTGATGCCAATCCAAATGCAAGATTTTCATAATCAAACGTTCAACATTTTCGACATTTTTCTACAAACGAAGGACCAGCAATATCATCCACAGCATGTAGCCTCATAGGCCAGTCAATTTACGGTTTTAATCGAATTCGAATTTGGAAGTTTAATTTATGTGCCATTCGATATAGTAAGTGGCACTGCAGATATAAACATATCAATTTTGTGATGATCTTGACCTCTCTCTGATGATCTTGACCTTGACATATGTTGTCAAGGTCACCCTCCTGAGTGACCTTCAGAAGGTTTTAGCCGGCGGTCATTGTTTATAAAAAAGTTATAAACAAAAAAAGTTTGAAAAATATAGCAGCTATTTTGAGTATTGGAAGGCATAAATGACTAATATATATGTCGAAATAGTTCACGCATACACTTCCCACATAGCACGTAATATTACAGAAATATTGCAGTAATATTGCAATATAGTCGAAATATTACGTATTACAATAAAATATTACAGAAGTATTACTGACGTATTACACGTTTTTAAATAATATTGAAATATTACAGTAATATTGCTGCAATATATTGTTGAAATATAATATTTTAACCCTAGAACTCACGAGCCATTTTTTTACCTTTTAACTCATGACTGGGATCAATATCGACCCCACGCTTTTTTTTAATCGTAAAACCGGTCCTACAGGGATAAAGGGCCTTAATAGTACATGAATTTCTTCGTTTTTTAATAAAGAAGAGAATGGTATGCGATAAATTTAATTTTACTCAAGTTAGTGAAAAATCGATTTAAAGACCAAAAAATGCAGAAAATCAGCAAAAACCTCTTTTTTTAAACAAAAATTTGTATCTTTTTTTGTAATCAACCGATTTTCAAAATTCAAACGGGGTTTTAAAGAGGACACGTTAGACTATTGGAAAAAAATTGTCATCGCTATGTTCTGTTCAAAAAGTACATTTATTTGGGACTATAAAAGTGAAGAAATTCGCTAAGTAGAAATATGGAAAAAGTCGATGAAAAAACCATAAAAAATTGTATTTTAAGTATTATTTTATTTTTATTTGATACAAAATAGTAAAACATATGAAAAATGAACTCTGTGATCTTCGCAGGCGGCTCGGTGGCACATTTCGCAATACATCTGAAATGTCAATCTTCTATAGGCAACGGGATTTTTACCGACTAAGTTGTGTGATATTTTTTCTTTAATAATATTTATGACTATTTATGCTCAGATTACGTAATAATACATGAAACACAGATAATATATACCAGTTAAAAAATTTTGGACTAAAGAAAGAAAAATCTGAATAAAAAATGATGGAAAATGTGGTGGAATCAAAAGAGATTGTATTTTCGGGGAATAAAAGTGATTAAGAAAAATTTTATAAGTGATATTTAATTTTATAACTTGTTATTTGTTTTGTAATAATAAAAGATAATTATATGTACAATTAATTTTTAATTAAGAGCCAGTAAGTAAATTAAGAATAAAATAAATGGATAAATTTTAGAATTTATATTTCTTATATATATAATCAATATTAAACTTTTCAAATTACGAGTTTGTCACACGGATAAACAGAACGTTGCTGTGTATGTAAGTGGAGAGAAGAACGCTAGTGTGTGCGGCTATGCGCTTGCTCGCAGCACCGACCCCCACCATTCCCGGTCTCTCTCGCTGTCTCTCCGCATGACTCCGTGGGACCACGCAATCACGTAGTATGACACCGCACAGGAACAATCGTTTTAATTTCAGGTAATTTTTCTTTATTTAATAAAAATTGTTCACATAAATATTTTTAAAATTATTTTTGTATAATTATTACTAATACGTACATTGTACATATTGCGACGCTTTTTCCTGCCGCGAGGCTGTTGGGCGCAACTACCGGGCGTCCAAATATAAGATCGGGTGGCAGAACACAAAAAAAATCGAGATACGAACACGCAATATTTGGGGCGCCAGGTGTGGAGAAGGCCACACCACCTTTTACTCTAAACACGCGAACAGTACTCTAAATCAACTCTAAATAGCTCCAACATAAATATCGATACAACTCGTACATTCGCTCTTGCCGATCGCGACGGCTGCTCAATTTACGGTAGAGGGTCATAGTTCGGCTAGAGGCTGAAGACGGAGGCCGTTGACAGTGGTTAGGCGAAGACGAAACACAAAAGAAATCACTCATATTTCATATAATAGAAAATTGCAATATAATATGAACTCAGGATAAATGCGATACAATACTCGTGACAATTCAACATAGGCGGGTTAAGGCCATCTCACGAGCACCTTCAACATTCGGGTTATGGCGGAAGACGCGGAATGCGGGAGGATATTTACGTCGCGGGGGTCACGCGTCGAACGCGTGAATCCTGTGTACAAATTTGACTCGAAGATATATTATCCGCCGAAGTGAAAGTTCGCCAGGGACGATTATCCGCGGTATACAATACGCATCATCAAGGATCATACGTCAACGTCAACCGTCGACATGAAGGGTAGCTCCACATTACTAGTATCCGTGGAGTTTTAACTGAGTTGCCCGCCGAATACAACACGCGCAAGAGATGATCCGCAGACGACAAGACGCGAGAGGATCAGTTATCCTCAATATATATCGCACGCAGGAAAGGACCATACGCGGAAGGCCAAACGCGAGAGGATTGGTTATCCTCGATATATAACGCATAACGCACGCAAGAAATGATTATTCGCAAACGGCAAAACGCGAGAGGATCGGTTATCCTCGATCTATAACGCACGCGGTGGAATATAGAACGGGAACCCGCGAAGAATATACGCAAACGAATAATACACGCAAAATGAATATACCGCACGCAGTGGAAAATTATCCGCAAAAGACTATACCCGCCCGGAAAATACCGGACGCGCGAGGAATGTTCGTCCCCGCTATACTGTTCACGCCGCGAGCGCGTGACACGCCCGTACGATACACGCCGGGGCGCGTGATACCCTCAACAGGAGCAAAAGTCTGAGCATTAATCGCGAAATATAATAACTCTCGAATAACTCTCAAGATTACACACGACGAAACGAGTAGACGCATAGAGAGCAACGCAATCTTACTAAGTACACGAAAACTAACTTTAACAAGAACGCGAAGACTATTATTAACGGGAACGCGAAAGCTAATTCTACCGAGTGACTGTTGAGTCGATCCGAAATAAGCAAATATCTTACACGCAAAATATAACGCTCAATCCGCCGCTAGTGACGGTTGAATCGGTACACGCACAATAATACGGAATATTCTAATGGAACACACGGAGCTAATATACGCAAAATATAACGGTAATCTAACGATAATGACTGTCGAATCGATCCGCGAGGTTCAATCTCGTGTAACACGCAAAAGGATCGTGACGCGTAGCCGGTGCCACGTCGTCGATCGTCGGTCCACTATTGCACACAACCTCTCTTACAGGAATCGTCGAGTCGAGGAGAAACGGACCCCCTTAATCTACTTACGGGGTAGCAGCAGGCGGGATATGTCTTACCCGTATGATAACGAACGATAAGCGATAATCCCGAGGGATTTACGACAATGGTGCGCCGGCCGGGAAGCGGCCCGACGCACCTCTCTCAATATACTCTCAAATACGCGAAACGGTACTCGACTTTCCGCCCCGCCGTCCCCGTTACCTGGTGTTCGGGATTGTTGGTCGTTTACAGAGCTCCTTGGTCCTTTTTCCTCGCTCGGGCTCGTAGGGCCGCCGCCCTCGCTTACATACGACCCACAGGACTCCTCGCCGGACGTCCTCGCTCGCTCGCGATCGACCCAACAGTGACGATCTTCGCGGCTTCGATCCGCGGCCCCCTATAATCGGGGCGCTTCGCCTTTCCGTAATTGGGGCCGCACGGCCGCTTCCTCCTGAAACTAAACTAATAACTAGACAACAAACAGTACGCGCGCAATACAAGAGTTCGGGTGGCATACGGGCCACTGGTACAAGTGACGGGCACACGGTGCAACGTCACAATATACATTTGGCGATTTGTCGTTAAATCCAAAAATAGAGATTACGTGGCATTGTCTGCAAAAACCACGTTAATATCATAAAAATTATTTCAATGGCCATCTTAAAATACATATATTTGCCTTTGTAACCTTATTGAACGAGTCTCTAATGGGATTATTTATTAACGGCTTCATACTTAAATATTGATGCTAACTTAACCTCAAAATTTTTAACAGTTTAATCCAACTAGAGCCCTCAGATGGAGATACGTGATAGGAATATGCCTATCCCTAATCTCCTAAAAAGCAGTTTAACCATTAATTACGTGATTTAATCATTATTTAACCATTTATGTGATTTTATAATAATTATTGTTCTTATGCTATATGTTACAGTATTGCTTTCCATCAGTGGATGTTCATGCAGTCCAGAGCAGCACCAAGTAATTTGATAGAAGAGCAAAAGATTTATTTATTAGATACATAAGTAAGAAAAAGTTAGAGTGCCCTGCTTAAAAAAACCGATTGAAAATGATAGAAACAGATTCAAACTTTATTGAAAATTTATCTACTTTTATGATAAACTATCGTTTCAGTCGGACTCACATTTTGGCTGCTGTAGAAAACTTATCTATTCCTATCGTTTCTTAACTGTATCTTATTTAAACGATTAAATACTATTAGTAGGAGAGCCGGCTGCACAAAACCCAAGATATTCCAAGATTCTAAACAAAAATATAGCGATGTGGTACCAAAAGCTATGACAATTTGTTTTTTAAAGTACCTTCTACCCATTTTATTGTTCGAAAAAATTACTTATGTAAATTACTTATGTTTATTATGTTTATGAACATTGATCAAAAATATCAGATTAGCCCTATTTCCTCCAACCATGCCCTTTCGTGTTCTACGAGTTTCTAATTCTCGCATCATAACTCACGAACGAATTGACGAAATTTAATGTTCCAAAGCGCAAATTAAAGCTAAAAGTAGTAGCTTTAATTTGCGCTTTGGAACATTAAATTTCGTCAATTCGTTCGTGAGTTATGATGCGAGGATTAAAGGGGCGGAAAAAACGTTGGAGGAAATAGGGTTAGTTATCTGATATTTATGAACCAAAAACACGATAGGATTATATAGACTTTTTTCTATCTAATTCTATCGGATCTTTTAAGCAGGGTGACCGCAAAAACAGGCCAAAAATAGCCTCTTTTTTCACCCTTGAATTTAGACTTCTACTTGGTACTAAATGATAATCTATAATGAGTCATGCATCCTCAGAAAGTTTCAGATTGAGCCGGCTTTTTATTTTCAAGATATGGAGGGTCAAAGTTGTTGATTTCACCAACTTCAAGCACCCCGAAAGTGAGAGGCGAGGGGACTTACTCTAATCACATTTATACTAACATATATTCGCGTATACCTGTAAATAATCACATAACAGCGAACGAATACGTTTTTTGAACCTATTATTATGTAAGTTTCCATTTCAACGTTTTAAAACAGCGAATACGCAAGTTGGTGAAATCAAAAACTTTGACCCTCCATATCTTGAAAATAAAAAGCCGGCTCAATCTGAAACTTTCTGAAAATTCATGACTCATTATAGACTATCATTTAGTACCAAGTAGAAGTCTACATTCAAGGGTGAAAAAAGAGGCTATTTTTGCGGTCACTCTTTGATATAAAAACCATGCCTTCCAATATTAATCGCCAATACTGAAAATCCAAAGTATACGTGTAACATTAACAGATTTTCAGTATAGAGAGTGAATATCGGAACACAGATTTATACTTAATCTACTTTTATGTTCTGGGGAGACGGCTGGTCTAGTGGGTAGAGCGCCAGATTCATAATCCGGAACAGGTTGTAGTAAACCGGGTTCGAATCCCGCTAGGCCATGAGAATTTTCTCAGAAAAACGCTGCCCCCCCCCCTCCCCCCATCTAGCGGAAAGAGGTATCCCTAGATGGAAAAACTGGGCTCCGTCTTTCGGAAGAGACGTTAAACCGTTGGTCCAAAGGAAAATGGTAATGGTAGTGGCGGTCTGCCGACCGCACAAGCGAAATGGTACGCGCGGCGCGCGCGCGCCCACCGATCACGCACCGAGCGCGTGGGCCAGACTACGGCCCGCGAAGCTATACGAAAGTGCCGCCGATAGGTGGCAGACTTTCTCGCGTTTCATTTTCCGACAGGGAAGAATAAAAGGCCACACGGCGACGGCCTAGACAGCTTTCGACTGCTCTCTGGCTCATAGCCAGGACCAGGAGAAGCACTTTTGATAACGCCGTCACCTTGCCGCCGCCGAAGCTAAGGCCACCACCGAGACGAGCTGCGCCACTTCGCCTGCCGCTACCGCCACAACCTCAGCGGCCCCTGGACCACCGTCCAGGCCAACCGTGGAAGCTCACCCAGCTCCAGCTCTCGCCGGTGCACTTGACTCGTCCTCCACGGGCGCTCCTCTCAACGTGGGACGTGAGAGTTCGGCGTTACACGTCTCCTCGACTGTCGTGGACGGTGCCTCCACTCCTGTCGCCTCTGCCACCGTCGCCCTCCGAGCGGGTACACCAGGAGACGCAGACCATCCCTCCTGCGCGTGTTCACCGAGGCGTACAACACCAGCCTCCACGCGACACTCAGGAGGTACAGACAGATCCGGAGTGGGAGATCACCTCCTCACAAGGAACGCAGACCGAGGAGCCACCGACTCTAGCATCGGAGTCTACGCCGACCGAGGAACCGGAGCCGTCCCTCACTCCACCGGGGACACCGCCGGCTTGGCGGAAGCTCAGCTCTTTCCGGAGAACCACGACTCAGCCTAGCATCATCTGGCGTGAGCGGCTCCGCGACTGAGGAGAGAAGAAACCAATCGGCCCTTTTCAGGGCCACACAATAAGAAGAACCCAAACGGCCCTTTTCAGGGCCGCCTCAACGGCCCTTCTCAGGGCCTTCGTCAGCACACTGACACGCCTACACCTGTATCATAGGACCTAGAATAAACGACCTATTTATTACGTATATCTGTCTCTCAGATCACTCGTCGATCCTTCTCACGCTACGGCATATCCTCTGCGAAGGGCACGCGACGCCCCAGCGTAAGTGGCAAGCGGCCACAATTTGGTGACCCCGACGTCGGAGAGGAAGACCAATGTCAATAGCAAACCACACCGTGGAGATAGAGAGCGACGACGAGTACAAAGAGATGGAGGAATTCAACGCAAAGAGATTGTCAATTCGGATTCCCCCTTTCTGGCCGGAAGAACCCGAGCTTTGGTTCGCGCAAATAGAGGGCCAATTCGCCCTATGCGAGATCAAAGAAGACAATGCCAAGTACGCATACGTCATCTCGCGGATCCAGCCGAAACAAGCAAAGGAAATCAAAGATGTCATCACACATCCCCCGGCAGAGCATAAATACGAGGCAATCAAGAAGGCGCTGATCCAGAGGCTCACGGACTTACAGGGACAACGGATCAGACAGCTACTAGAGCACGAGGAGCTAGGAGACAGGAAGCCATCACAATTCCTCCGGCACTTATCGACACTGGCCGGAACCACCGTCTCGGACGAACTCCTACGAACGCTCTGGTTAGGGCGATTACCCCCACAAACACAAGCTATCTTGGCTACACGGACGGAAGATAGACTGGAAGACGTGGCAGACCAGGCCGACCGAATACACGAGGTCAACAGCAAGGCGCTCGTCCTGGCGACAACCGCGCCAACTCCCACAAGTACGAACGCCAACACAGACGAGGCACAAGGGGACGCGCTGACCAAACAAATAGCAGCACTCACTCTGCAAGTAGAGAAGATGGTCAAATCCATCCAAGCACAAGGCAGAAACCGCCAGAGAAATCGCAGCCGAAGCCGCCAACGCAGCAAGACACCCCGCCGAGACGGAGTGTGCTACTATCACCGCCGTTTCGGAGCGGAGGCACAGAAGTGTACTCAACCGTGCACATTCAAGGCGGAAAACAAGGAGGGCAGTCATTGAAGGCGGCCAATGACAACAACCCCGGATCCCGCCGCCTGTACGTCACAGACCGCACGACCCAGAGGAGATACCTCATAGATACCGGATCAGACGTCAGCGTATTCCCCTACATCAGTACTCAGGGAGAGAGAAAAGCAGGAGTGTATCAACTCTTCGCGGCGAACGGATCCGTAATAGAGACATACGGATTCACCACTCTGCAACCGAATTTCGGATTGAGAAGAGCACACCCGTGGCGATTCATCGTCGCGGACGTAACAGTACCGATAATCGGGTCAGACTTCTTGTCGCACTATCACCTGCTACCGGACGTGAGAAATAAGAAGCTAATCGACGGGCAGACAGGACTCGCGGCGCCCGGATCCACTGGCACGAGCAAGGTGACATCAATAAAACACTGAGGATAGAAACGGGATATCATGATATCCTGGCCAGGTATCCAGGAATCATGAACCCCAGCACCAAGGCCAAGCTAGGAAGGCATAGCACTACACATCACATTAAAACAACGAAAGGTCAACCAGAGGCCTGTCGTCCACGCCGACTGGCTCCGGACAAACTCCAAGCGGCCAAAACGGAGTTCAATCTCCTACTACAAGAAGGGATAATAAGGCCGTCAAAAAGCCCGTGGGCATCGCCACTACACATGGTACCGAAAGGAGACGGTACATGGCGATCCTGCGGAGACTACCGCGGAGTAAACGCAAGGACAGAAGCCGACAGGTACCCAGTACCTCACATTGAAGATTTTGCGCAAACTTTCCACGGGAAGAGGATCTTCAGCACATTGGACCTTGTACGAGCGTACAATCAAATACCAGTAAACGCGGACGACATACCAAAAACGGCGATCACTACGCCCTTTGGCTTATTTGAGTACCTCTACATGCCATTTGGACTTCGCAACGCAGCACAGACGTTTCAGAGGTTCATAGACGAAATACTGAGGGGCCTCGACTTCTGTTATGCCTACATCGACGACATCATCGTAGCATCCGACACGGAAGAAGAACACAGAGACCACCTACGCCAATTGTTCGAAAGATTAGAACAATACGGAATAAAGGTCAATCCGGCAAAATGCGTATTCGGCGCGAAACAAGTGAAGTTCCTGGGATACCTGGTATCAGCCGAGGGTACCACACCACTACCAGAGAAAGTAGAGGCAATCCGGAAATTCCCCAAACCTCAGACCATAAAGCAGCTACGACGATTCTTGGGCACGATAAACTTTTACCGCCGTTTCATTCCAGGCGCAGCAAAGGACCAAGCCCTGTTGAACGAGATGCTCAAAGGCCCTCAGATGAAAGGCAAAATACCAGTCCCATGGACAGCGGAAACGGAGAAGGCTTTCCAGAAGTGCAAAGATAGTCTATCTCGAGCCACAGTACTGGCACACCCGGACCCGAGAGCAGAACTAGCAGTAACAACAGACGCCTCAGAGATGGCAATAGGAGCGGTAATACAGCAGAGAACGAACGAGGGATGGTAAAGACAATGTCGTAGCCGACGCATTATCGAGGGTGGATGCAGTACACCAGGCCATCGACTTCGAAGCACTGGCCAGATCACAGAAGGAAGAACCAGAAACGAACAAGCTAAAAGAGAACAACAAATCACTCCGACTCACAGAGATTCCCGTTCCAGGAAGCAAGACGACCATACTATGCGACACGTCCACGCCAACAGCCCGACCTTACGTGACAAAGCCATATAGACAGCAGGTCTTTCAATCCCTGCATGGCTTATCACACCCAGGAACGAAGGCAACGGCCAGGATGGTAGCAGAGCGATACGTATGGCCTGGGATCCAGAGAGATTGCAAGCAGTGGGCACAGGCATGCACCCATTGCCAGAAATCTAAGATCACCCGACACAACCACTCGCCAGTTGGGAACTTCAGGACTCCGACAAGGAGATTCGAACACATACACGTCGACCTGGTGGGGCCTCTTCCAATGTCAAAAGAATACAAGTATTGCCTGACCATCATCGACCGATTCACACGATGGCCAGAAGCAATCCCGGTGCCCGACATAACGGCAGAAACAATAGCCGAATACATATTCAGAGAATGGATAGCGAGATACGGCACTCCGACCAGGATAACAACGGACCAAGGACGCCAGTTTGAAGCAGACCTCTTCCGGAGATTAACACGCTTGACTGGATCCAATCACATCCGAACAACAGCCTACCACCCAGCAGCTAACGGGATGGTAGAAAGATTCCATCGACAGATGAAGGCAGCTATAAAGTGCCACGAAACCGCACACTGGACCGAAGTATTACCAGTAATACTAATGGGCATCAGGGCAGCTTGGAAGGAGGACCTAAACGCAACACCAGCGGAACTAGTGTTTGGAGAATCAATCCGCCTGCCAGGACAATTCCTAAGCACGCAAGAGACAACAAGTAAAGCAGACACAGACGACCTGATAACGAGATTGAAGCAAACGATAAATCGGCTAAGCCCGAAAATCAAACGACATGGTCAGAGATCTACATTTGTCTTCAAAAACATGCAAACAACCCCAAGAGTGTTCCTAAGGCATGACGCGCCACACGGGGCATTACAACCTCCGTATGACGGCCCATACGAAGTTGTAAACCGAGGTGAAAAAACCTTCAAACTAAAAATTAATGGTAAAACTATCAATGTGTCAATAGATCGCATCAAACCAGCCTACACCTTGGAGGAGGACAGCCACAGCCAAACAGCCAAGAAGGACGAGGAGCCAGAGCAGAAGGATCAACCAACCACAGAGGTCAAAACCAGAGCCGGGAGGACTTCAAGGCCTCCGGTCCGATTCAACCTCGCCTAACCCCGGGCTCACCCTCAACCAAGGGGGTACTGTGGCGGTCTGCCGACCGCACAAGCGAAATGGTACGCGCGGCGCGCGCGCGCCCACCGATCACGCACCGAGCGCGTGGGCCAGACTACGGCCCGCGAAGCTATACGAAAGTGCCGCCGACAGGTGGCAGACTTTCTCGCGTTTCATTTTCCGACAGGGAAGAATAAAAGGCCACACGGCGACGGCCTAGACAGCTTTCGACTGCTCTCTGGCTCATAGCCAGGACCAGGAGAAGCACTTTTGATAACGCCGTCACCTTGCCGCCGCCGAAGCTAAGGCCACCACCGAGACGAGCTGCGCCACTTCGCCTGCCGCTACCGCCACAACCTCAGCGGCCCCTGGACCACCGTCCAGGCCAACCGTGGAAGCTCACCCAGCTCCAGCTCTCGCCGGTGCACTTGACTCGTCCTCCACGGGCGCTCCTCTCAACGTGGGACGTGAGAGTTCGGCGTTACACGTCTCCTCGACTGTCGTGGACGGTGCCTCCACTCCTGTCGCCTCTGCCACCGTCGCCCTCCGAGCGGGTACACCAGGAGACGCAGACCATCCCTCCTGCGCGTGTTCACCGAGGCGTACAACACCAGCCTCCACGCGACACTCAGGAGGTACAGACAGATCCGGAGTGGGAGATCACCTCCTCACAAGGAACGCAGACCGAGGAGCCACCGACTCTAGCATCGGAGTCTACGCCGACCGAGGAACCGGAGCCGTCCCTCACTCCACCGGGGACACCGCCGGCTTGGCGGAAGCTCAGCTCTTTCCGGAGAACCACGACTCAGCCTAGCATCATCTGGCGTGAGCGGCTCCGCGACTGAGGAGAGAAGAAACCAATCGGCCCTTTTCAGGGCCACACAATAAGAAGAACCCAAACGGCCCTTTTCAGGGCCACCTCAACGGCCCTTCTCAGGGCCTTCGTCAGCACACTGACACACCTACACCTGTATCATAGGACCTAGAATAAACGACCTATTTATTACGTATATCTGTCTCTCAGATCACTCGTCGATCCTTCTCACGCTACGGCATATCCTCTGCGAAGGGCACGCGACGCCCCAGCGTAAGTGGCAAGCGGCCACAATGGTAATGGTAGTGGATGAATTAGATAGGGTGGAATAGAGGGTTGGGAACGTCCCTACAAAACGCCTTGCAACCCTGCGGGGAGTCAATAAACGTACTTACTTTTATGTTTAAAATATATTGTTACGCTCGTCGCGCGTCCGGTGCACTTTCTCACTACTTCACTCTCACGCGCGTCACGTTCCCGGCTCTCACTCAAGAAAAGGTGACTCAGTAAGAGGAAAAGAAACTCGTTTATTCGTTAGCTCAATTTACAAGAGAGACTCGGGCAGGCACGTCCGAACGAGACGGAATCCCAGTGCAAAATCTGAACATCGTAATGTGTAAACAACCGTCGCTAAGGACGATTCGCGACTTCTCGATTACCGGGCGTCTCGCATGAGCACACGGCACGGCCGTACAGCACGGGCGTAACACTACCCTCCTCCTTCCAAGTTTGTCGCCCCGACAAATCGGGAGGGTAGTTTCTCGCGGACCCCAGTCACTGCACCGTAGACTCCAAGGCACCGAACGGTTGACTTGCCCTCCTCGAGCTGTTGCTCCGAGTTACCGGGCCCCGTCCTATCTGGTCCTCGGTAGCCATACACAAGGTCTCCGACCGAACCTCTTCCGGAGAGAGCTGGCCAGGCTCCTCCTCCTGCCAGTTCCAGACGACCTCGCAGGAACTCCGCTCTCCCGTGGTCTCTGCCGCTGCCGATCACTCGCGACGACACTCCTCTTAATCTTCGGACAAGGGGGGGGGAAACTTATGTGGACCCAACGTCTACTAGACTCCCCAAGTCCCTGCCTCAGCATTCGCTCAATGTCCCATGGAAAAACCACAGTTCAAAAAACCGTAGGCGAGGCAGTCTTCTTTAAAAAAACGTAATTCCCTCGAAGAAGTCTTCGGCCGATGTTCTGCCGCGGTATTCTGTAACTCCCCACGTACCGCCGACTTCTTTAAGGAAATAAACATTTCACACAGTAAAAGTAAATCAAATGTCTAAACAGCAAAATCAAATCAAACTCATTATTCCATAATCCTTTTTATTAATTGTTACGTCCAACCCCAGGATTAGGATAAGAAAAACTGGGAAGCGAAGGAGAGGCTAACCAGAGGGGTCGGGGTAAGGAAGGACGCAACCAGAAGCTTAAGAATATCGCTCGCAGGTACACGCTATGAGACGCGTGGCGCGAGCCCGAACGCACTTTTCAATGGCTCCGGAAGGGTCAACGTCCGTGGAGACGGTAGGACGCCTTCCGTGAGCGGTGCGATCGTCGGTCCTCTTTTAAGTCAGGGAATTTAATCCCTTTAACTTAGGATCGGACCTCGTGCGGTTTCGAGAGAGGGAATAGTGGTGGGTGAGGTCTTAAATTATAATGAATGCAGATTGGAGTCAATGTTTAACATAAGACGAATATTTATTACGATAATATAAACTAGGTAAACAATAAGTGAGAATTAGGGCAAATAAAATTGAATACATTTATAAGTGTGAATGTCGGATGCGTGTGTGTGTCATGAGTGAGTATTATTCTCGCGGGTGTTACATAAATGCGGGGGTGATCGGGCAGGATTTGAAAGGGGAACCTATTTGAAAATAAACATCCTGCCCGCTATTACTACAATTAGTTTAAGAATGGGGTTACATGAAATTAATTAAAATATGTGTGTGGTGTGTAAGTGTATCTAAATTAAAATATAAAGAGATGTTCGGGGTAAAAACGGTGAGATAAGAGTTTAACAAACAATTATAAACTATGGGTAAGGGTAAGGTATATGTATGTTAAATAATTTTGCGGTGTGATTCTAATCCAGAGTAACCACCTCGGGGTCGAGGTCCTCGAGATCGAGAGTCGAAGCGGTCGAGGAGGTCGGGGACGGACTTCGGGAAGAGGAGGGGGAACCGGGAGGTTCAAGCAGGGTGGTGGGATCGCGGTTGACCGGGACAACGCGAAATGGGGCCACGCGACAAACAGGGCGAGAAGAGGTGGGGAAGGGACGAGATGGTAGAACGATAGGCCGAGGTGGAACGACAGGGCGACGCTCCTGCGAGGAACAGGGTTCCTCCGAAAAGGCTGGTAGAGCCGGTGGAATGGCGAGACACGAAGGACCTGCGCTAATTCGTGCCTTTTCTAATTTCCTTCGCGCTTGTTGCTTCCGACGATCATGTTCGTGTTTTACGGCCCTTCGAGATTTCTTAAAGGGGGGACCGCGGGAATCCACTATAAGTTAATTCCTTGTTAATTGTTTTAAAACCGTTAACCGCGGCGAAGTCGACTCGGTTTGGAAGGGTTGAAATTGAAGACAGAGGATCTGTTGAATCAGCTAACTCAGGAATAATATAGAAGAGATTACTCCGAGCCCGCCGATAAGGTTCGCAGCAGTGAATAGAAAGGAGATTACTCCGAGCCCGCCGATAAATCAGCTAACTCAGGAATACCATAGATTACTCCGAGCCCGCCGATTAATCAGCTAACTCAGGAATAATATAGAAAAGATTACTCCGAGCCCGCCGACAAATCAGCTAACTCAGGAATACCATAGATTACTCCGAGCCCGCCGATCAATCAGCTAACTCAGGAATAATATAGAAAAGATTACTCCGAGCCCGCCGACAAATCAGCTAACTCAGGAATACCATAGATTACTCCGAGCCCGCCGATTAATAAGCTAACTCAGGAATAATATAGAGAAAGAGATTGGAGGGTTAGAAGGATTAATGTTTAAGGTTTATGGATTCAGGTTTAACCGAGAGAACTTCTGGACACTAAAGTGAGGATAAGTAAAAAAGTGAATATACGACTTACTACTTGATGAGTTTGATGACACCGTTGATGACTGCGCGTCGAAATGACCCTTGGTTGAGGGAATAGACGGAATCAGTTGTATGCGGTCAGATGTGTTGCACTGACTCTAACGATAAGTGTTGAATCGTGACTCAAAAGCGGAAGATATCACGATTGTAAAGGCTGAGGAAAACACGAGACTAAGCTTGGGAGGCTTGAAAAGACTCAGAAGCTTTTAGCGAGAGTGCCGCAATGTCGGGGTTTATATAGGAAAATGTAAGGAATGGAAGGGGTGGATTTCATGTGGGGTGTGTCTGGTTTTCATTTTTGGGACTTTTGGTTGGTGGGATTCTTCTAATTTTTATCTAGAGGATTTCTTATTGGGCGAGACGTTTCTCACCCAAGAGGCAGATCTTAAGTTTTCGCCTATCCTAGAAGTTAGAGACGGTTATCGATTTTTCCGGTTTTCCATTGGTGAGTCCTTTCGTAAGGCCCCCACTGTCTTATCGGGGGTTCAACCCAGCGATTCTTCCAGTGACTGATTTGTTTTCAGCTATCGCCGATTCCTCGTTTATTGGGGTCCCTTATCTCGCGGTCCCTGTTTTCAGTATCAACAGACGAATGTATTTCATCCAATCTTTATTGCAGCTTTATCGCAAACAGAAATTCCGCCACGTGCTCTTACGGATTTCTAAAAGCACGTTTTGGATCTTGTCTCTGTCGGGACATTCCGCGGCCAACTTTGGGCTAGTCGCGTGATGCGATAAGGATCCTAACCAAATTCTGCATGGGATTAAGGCTCTCCTCGGCTCGTCGTGTCGCCAGGTTTATAGCTATGGGCTAGACAAAATTGATAAAACCGATCACGTATGTCCTGTCTGTCGGTAGTTTGTCATCTGGAAGGTTGCTTTTAGTTGCCCCAACCAAATAGGCATTTTGGTCATAAAAGATGGAATGCGAGGGGATCAAGGCTCACTCCCCGATCGATAACCGTCCGCGCTTAGTTTACCTATCATAATCTTAAGGCCTATCTTAGCCCCGCGAAAAAGGGAAATCGTGGAGTTCCCAGGACGTAACATAATCATTCATCCAACATTCCATTTATTATCACTTTTCCCCTCCCGGGCTCTGAACTACACTAATTCCCTATTCAAATTTCCTCTCAGAATAGACGGCTAACCTGTCTGAATGTACAATTTTACTCCTATGCCGAGGCGATTCCTGAATACAATACACCACGTCACTAAGCTTCTTTAATATCACAAAGGGACCTTCCCAATTGCTCTGCAATTTTGGAGCCTTTCCTTTAACTCTTCGGGGATTATAAAACCAGACTCTCTGCCCCTCCTGAAAAAGAACTTGTCTAACTCCGCGATCGTATCGGGCCTTCATTCGAGTAGATCTCAAATTCATCTGCTTCCGTGCGCTAGAATAAATCTCTTCCAATTTTTCTCTCAAATTCTTAACGAAATTCCCGACGAAAGGTGGCCCCTTTCCATGAAATTTTGAAGGACTCCCCCGTAATAAATCTGACGGCAGTCTGAGATCTCGAACAAAATATAACTCTGAAGGGGTAACACCAGTTGTCTCATGTTTCGAAGATCTATACGCTAAGGGAAACATAGGGATCCAACGATCTCAATCTTTTTGATTTTCAGCAACATATTTCGCCATGTTAAGGGACTAGCTCGCGTAGAAGCCAGGTCAAATGATTTAGATGAGGAAGCGAGAAAAGCAACTATTGACGTGGACTGTACTGAAATTGTGTATTCGATTTTGATTTACGAATCAACCAATGAAAATTTCAATATCCAAAGATACACATATTACAAATAGTTATCATACATGAATATAAGCTGTATAAAATACAATGCAAAAAGAATAATTAGTCAAGAATGATCCTTTTTCTGATTCTTGTAATAATGTACTTTTCTTCAAAATCATGAAAAAGAAATAAGTCTCTTTTATCATCTCAATATTAATCTGAAAGTAATAAGTATCTTGTTTTAACTTATCTTGAAGTTATTGACGTAGTCAAACTTGCTTCGTATTGATATGTCTCAAAGAAAGGATCGTTTATCATGAACTCATAAATGAAATATAATACACATGTAGACATAAAGATATACAAGAAATAGTCGTAACTGAATTAACGTGTCAATTTTCCTTCTATCGTAGATAATCTGTTTCAGAAAATAAGTGCTTTATTATCAAATGATTATTTTCTTTGGTGAAGACAGGTGAGCTACATAAACACGTGTAATGATTAATTTCCTTCAATAAGTAAGTAACTCAGGAAGAATAGCACCTTCAGATTGCAATCGACACACTAATTCTTACCATGAAACACAATATAGTACGCAATACTTCATATAGAATCAACTTCTGTTCTCAATGAAGAGATGACGCAAATTCGGTCAATCGTCAATACGCAAATAAAGATTTATGATACAGAAAAGCAAGTGATCTCGACAGCAGCGAGTTCTCACAACAGTAGAAAGTCTGAATAATGCAAATTACCATTTACTGTCTTCGATCTTTTATCGCTGATATATTAACTCAGGTTTCGTTATACTATTAACTCGACAATTAAATGATACTTTAGAAAAGATTACTTTATATGATAAATAGGATTGCAATCACACAATAGAAAACGAAAATTAGATTTATACTGAGCTCAGTTTCTCTCATTGTACCGAGGGCCCGTGATGCTTGCAATCTTTAAGATTGAAGACATCTATCTCTCTCTATCTAACTAGATCTCTGCAATCAATGATCGACCGAAACGGCTCTCTTTGAAGTTAGACGAATATCTAACCACTACTCTCTCTCTCTCTCAAATGATCAAGGATTTGCCAGAGATTGAATAAAGTTACCTGGATGTAATCAACTGAATAATTCCTCTGAATGATAGTCGCTTGGCTAGGCCCAATAGGGCGCTCTCGCTTGTGAAAGTAATAGTCGCTTCGACCAGTACCAGTATGGCACTCTCTCGAACTTTCCAATGGTGGCGTCGTCCCCTCTGGCAAACTGCGTCGTAGCCAGGGCGACGATTGTCTCTGCTGAATGTAGCACGGCTCGTCACGATGATATCGTTCGGCTTTACCGTGATCGTCCTTCCGCAATTAGCACTCTCGATTAGACTAGAATTGATGTAAATCAAAACTCGTATAGTAAAGAATGTCTACAACTCGACTCGCATAATAGAAAGAAACGACGTGACCTGATACGATCCGCCTTGCAGGACGAATTACGCACGAACGTTCGCAGAGTCTCAAGATACGATCCGCCACGCAGGACAATCAACACACACGAATTTATGCAAAGTAAACTATTACAGTAAAGAATCTCGATTATTCGATTCGTTTGAAAGAGACGCAACGATCCGTCACGTAGGACGAACAACGCATGAATGCTCGTAGAGCCGCAAGCACGCACGGCAAACATGCACGCGCACGCGCTGTCTCGAATTCTCGAACTCTCTGTTTCCGGGTCGCCACGCGGACTGCGCCGCGCGCGCAGTAATACATAACTCGCATAGAAAGTAGTAGCAGTAGCTAACACTACCGCCATCCGTAGGATAACAGTAGAACTATAGTTCATACCGACGACTACCGCGTCGACGAATACACAATCTCTCCAGTTTTCTACCTCATCTTCAAACACGCCAGATAGTTAGTTATAGTCTGATGCTGGCGTTCAACTTGTCCATCGGACTGAGGATGTAAAGCAGTAGGTCTCGTTTTCTTTATTTCAAGAAGTTTCATTAATTCCGAAAAAAGTTCTGACTCGAAATTCCTCCCCTGATCAGTATGAACCTCTGTAGGCCCTCCGTGTCTGGAAACAAACTGGTTTATAAAAACTTCAGCCACCGTTTTCGCCCTCATGTTCTTCAAGGGAAAAGCTTCCACCCATTTCATAAAGCAATCCACTATAACAAGAAGAAATCTGTTTCCAGATTTCGTCACCGGAAGAGGGCCTAGAATGTCCATTTGTACTCTTTCTAATGGGGCCCCAACGTTATAAATCTGTAAAGAAGATTTCCCCTTTCCTGAGGAGCCCTTTCTGGCAACGCAAACTTTGCAAGTTCTGCACCAATCTTCTACATCTTGCTTGCAGGTTGCCCAGAAATAACATTTCCGGATCTTTTCCAGAGTCTTGTTCACTCCAAAATGACCTCCAGACGGAGAGTCGTGTAACTCTTCAAGAATTCTCCTCACAAGTTTCCGAGGAACTACACGTTGAAGAAAACTGGATTTAAGGTTCGGAGCTTCCCATACCTTATAAAGTATCCCCTCTTTCAGAACTAGAGCATTCCAATATGACCAATTTTGAGCAGAGATATCTTCCGAAGCTAACTCGGTGCGTGATGGGCGAACTCCGGCCTCCTTACCACGGAGTATGATTAAAATGCTCGGATCTGCCCTTTGCTCAAGACGCCACTCTATCAGATTTCCTGTTGCCAACTCAATGCGAGCGACTCCCTTCTCCATCTGCGGAGTTTTTCCTTTCCACCTTGGCACAATACTCACAACCTAACGATTCACATGACCGTCTTGAGAGTCTGTCAACATTCTTGTGAGAAAGTCCTTTTCTGTAGGTAATAATAAACTGGTATTGTTGGAGCCTCTCCAACCAACGAGCCAACTGCCCATCTAAATCCCTGAAAGACATAAGCCAACGCAAAAAAACATGATCCGTACGGATCAAAAATTCTCGTCCCAAGAGATAATGCCGAAAAAACTTAATGGAGTCCACAATCGCTAAAAGTTCACGACGAGTTACACAATAATTCCGCTCGGCTTTATTAAGCACACGACTAAAATACGCAATAACCCTCTCCTCCCTCTCCTGCTTTTGCGATAAAACCGCGCCAATTCCTATATTAAAGGCATCGGTATTCAAAATAAACTCACCCTCCCCCTTCGGAAAAGAAAGCACCGGAGGAGAGGATAACATTTGCTTCAATTTATCAAATGAGCCTTGATATTCATCTCCCCAAATAAATTTAATCTGATTCCCCGTTAGCTCATATAAAGGTTTAGCTATCAAAGAAAATCCTTTGATAAATTTCCGATAATAGGAACAAAATTCAAGAAAACTTCTTAATGTTTTCGTATGAGGAACCGGCCATTTCTCTACGGCAGCGACCTTTTCAGGGTCTGTAGAGACACCCTCCGCCGAAATTATATGCCCCAAATACTTTACTTTCTTTTCGAACAATACACATTTCTTAGGATTTATCTTTAAATTTGCCTCTTGTAAGCGTAAACATACTTTTTCCAAATTCTCTAACATTTCTTTGAAACTCTTCCCAAAAATTATTATGTCATCCAAATAAACCAAGCAAATTTTAAATAGTAAACCTTGTAAACCTTTTTCCATTAAGCGTTCAAAAGTTGCTGGGGCGTTACATAAACCAAAAGGCATTACCGTGAATTGCCAGAGACCTCTGCCGAACGAGAAAGCCGTTTTCTCTCTATCTTCAGAACGAATTTTAATTTGCCAATACACTTTTCAGATCTAAAGTACAAAACCACACGTTACCTGCTAGCTGATCAAAAATATCGTCGATCCTGGAGAGGGGATATGAATCCTTTTCCGTCAAAGCGTTTACTAACCAATAATCCACACAGAATCTTATCGTTCCATCTTTTTTCCGTCTCAGTACTACGGGGGAAATCCAGGGGCTATTTGGTGATTCCTCAATCACTCCACATGCCCTCATTTCCTCAATAACTTTATCCACCTCCCCTCTCATTTGAAATGGAATGCGTCGGGGTACCTGTTTTCTGGGGAGAGAGTCTTGTACATTTATGACATGTTCGATAATATTACAATTTCCCGCAACAATATTCTCGGAAAACACATTATAAATGATAAAATATAGCAGGATATGTTGCGCAGAATAAAGTCACACACTAACGTCTTAACGTTGCGTTTAATGTTAGAACGAAAAACTCAAGTATAAAAGAACGCTTGTATACGCGCTACGCTTGCGGGCTTCCATGCGAGAGAGGATCTGGCGCGAACGCGGTAAAACGCTAGGGGTAAAACAGGGAGCGCCGCTTTTTAGGAACACGCAAGTGCTGCCAACGCAACATTTACCATTACCATCCAACAATAAAATTTTTTAACAAATACAGCAAAAAGTTCTTTCTGAGTCATATCGAGATTCTCAAAATTATTTTCGAAGAGTTCTTTCAAGGAAACAGGGACTTTATTCAGAACATTCTCTATTCGAGCTAATTGTATACCTGATCCTGCAGTCTGAAAAGCAGAATCAAAAATTTCCTCTAAATTCACCATCTTAAGAAAATTTACTCCTAGAAGACAATCGTCATTAATATCAGCAACAAGCAAAGGAATCACAATAGAATATCTTCCTATTTCCACTTTAGCTTCCACTTTGGACTCCATCGCAACTTTCTCTCCAGTAGGATATTTCAAATTTATTTCTTCTAACGGAAACTTTTTCTTTCCTGCTTCCATGAATTTCTTATTAAGAATAGACACGTCAAAGCCCGTATCAACCTTGAAAGAACACTCTTTCCCGTCAATCTTTCCATCATAACAAAAATAATAACAACTTGGCTTAATTCTACTTCTTTTTAAAACGGTTTTATTATTTCCATCAAACACATTTTCATGAATAATATTCGGGGTATCAATAACACGAGCCAAATCCACCCCGCTGAGTTTGACTAAACCGCGTTTCCCCTCTCGTCGGGGCACTCGGACCGGAAATGACCAGTCTTGCCGCAGGTCCAACATTCACTACGACTGGCGTTAAATTTTCTGCCACGCTAATTACCCTTCTGCTCTTTCTTCTCCTGCTCTTTTTGTGTTATATTATCTTCCGACTCGCCCTTCTCACCATTAGAGTTATTACTCTGCCCTCCCTTCGGAAAATTCCTACTTGTCCTTTCCTTTTCACGAGCATAGCCCTCCCCCAATTATTTTAAGCGCTTTTGCTCGTTCGACCGCCTGACTCAAGGAGGTTATCCCTTCTATTTGCAACGTCCGTCGGACAAAATGATCCGCAACGGCCGTCACAAATTACGAGCAAACGATTTTATCTCGAATTTCAAGAGGGCATTCGGGGTATGCGAGGCGTGATAGTCGCTCAATGTCAGAGCCGAGAGTGGCTAGATCCTCCTCAAATTTCTGTCTCCGATTTGTGAGCGCGGAATAGCTATTCTGAGTTAAGTGTCCCTCCCCGAAACGCAACTCGAGATTTGCTTTCAACTCCCCGAAATTCAGGCGCTCGACATCTTGCACGTTTCCAAAACCGAGCGCGCCTTCCCTCTCAAACTTGAGGCTAACGCGACGGTTTTCGTCGCGTCGTCCCAACTATTCGCCCGCGCAATAAGGTTAAGCTGCGAGAAGTACTCATGTAGCGGGACTGTCCCGTCATACGTATCGGGCTTTAGCTTGTAGCCAAGCCCGACTCTCACGTCCGCGGCGCCGTCTCTCACGTGCGCGACACTCTCCCCCGCGCGGGCGGTTCGCTCCCCTGCGTTGTTTACATCCGCGTCTCGGTCACCTGTGTTTGCGCTGCTCGTGATCACGACTCTTTCAACCGCGCGCGCGATTCGTGCTTCTGCGCCGCCCGCGTTCGCGCCCCTCTTGCTCGCGCAATTGACGTCAACGCTCGTGAACGTGCCTCTCTCACTCGCGCGTACAATGTTAACACTCGCGCCGCTCGCGTCCGCGCCCCCCTCGTGTGCGACCCGTGCCCTCACACCGTTCGCAACTCGCATTGCCGAGTCTCCGGACGCTCTAATATCGGAAGGACTTAGCTGGAGAATGCCGCTGGAGTTCGACGCTCGGAGACGGCGGAGCTCCTCCTCCTGTCGACGGAACGTCGCCGCGTACTCTCTCTCTCTCCCTCCGCGCCTGTTCCTCGCGCAGGAGACGGACTTCCTCGATGACGGTCCACTGTCCAGAGAGTCTCCGTGATTGACGACATTGCCGTCGCCTCCGTGGCCTCGTGCTGAGGTGTCTCCACCCGGAGTCTCTTTCTCGTGGCCATAGGAAATTCGTGTCGTTGTACGTCCGATCCCGGACGAGCCCCCAAAATGTTACGCTCGTCGCGCGTCCGATGCACTTTCTCACTACTTCACTCTCACACGCGTCACGTTCCCGGCTCTCACTCAAGAAAAGGTGACTCAGTAAGAGGAAAAGAAACTCGTTTATTCGTTAGCTCAATTTACAAGAGAGACTCGGGCAGACATGTCCGAACGAGACGGAATCCCAGAGCCAAATCTGAACATCGTAATGTGTAAACAATCGTCGCTAAGGACGATTCGCGACTTCTCGACTACCGGGCGTCTCGCATGAGCACACGGCACGGCCGTACAGCACGGGCGTAACAATATAATTAGATGTAAATAATAATTACTGTTTTTGTATTATGTTGCAGTGTTACGTTGCTTTCCATTAGTGGAAGTTCACGCAGATCAGCACCAAGCAGTTTGATTTCTATCACACACTTCTGAGCGAAAGCTTTATTTATTAGACACATAAGTAAGAAAAAGTTAAACTTTGTATAAACTGCGTTCCAATATTAATATTCAGTACTGAAAATCTAAAATGTATGTATAACATTAACCATAGATTTTCAGTATAGACAGTGAATATCGGAACACAGTCATACTTAACCCCGTACTCTTATGTTTGAATACATAATTATGTATGAAATAAACATGGTGATTTATTTCGTGTGCTAATCATCCTCACTATAATTATCTCAGAAAGTATTAATTTATTGGAAAAATGTTTCAGATAAAAATTGGAGGGTTCAAGAAGGACCAACAGATAATTTTATTAGATTTTGGGTCTGGGACCTGTGTTAAGCCCAGTAGGATCCAAGCAAAATTAATTATTTAAATAAAAACCCTCTGTGCGCGAATGGGTGAAGGGAATTAGCGTTCGAGGTTATTGAAAAAAGTTTTCAGTTTATAATTTCTATAATTAAATGAATATGTACAGCTATTTACAAAGTCTGGAGTTATCGCGACTCAGTGATTTTCTCGGGGGCGAATGCACGCGGAGAGAACCGTCAATTCACGCGGGCGAATGCGCGCGGAGAGGGCCGTCACTCGGAGCCCGAGCTTAAGCCCGAGAGCAGCGAAAGAAACGCTTTTAGACCGACCGAAAATGCCGAACGCGAAATACGGAATCGTAATCGTAGCGCGCTAATTTGGTGTACGGTTCTCGATAGCAGTTATTAACTTTCTCTCTAAGATACTCGGAAACGAATGCGAGGTAGCGCGCGGAGGGCCGGAGCTTTAACAGCTCGCACTCCGACCCCCCGTTCGCGCTCCGAAATTGCGCTGGGCCAATCGGCCATCGACACCTCGGGACGTACGTCATTTGGCAATTTCAGCAGTTCCCGAGGCCGATGACCGATCAGCTGTTTTCGTATACGTCTCTCCCTTTGTCCCGGGTGTTTACCTCTCGCTCAGAGGTTCCCGAGACAAAGGGAGCGAATCGGTACACGCGGAAAACGCGTGACACTGTTTTTCGTTCTCGAAACTTCGCGGAAACACGGCGACTATTCTCTGAAACGCGAATATATTTAGCTCCACCAATTCGAGATAATCAGAGTGCGTCTCGAGAGAAATTAGGCTATTATTCGGAAAGCCGTTCGATTTCGAACACCCCCTTTTTATTGCATTATCCTTTTTTACTAATTAATATGAACAACTTTTTTCTGCAACATTTTTTTATTTGCCTTATACTTTTTGAGATATTCAAGGAAAACTTAGTAATTTTTTCAATATTTAGCTTACAATATCTCGAGGCAGTCGGACCGCAGGGGGAGGAGAAGTGGCGCGCCTTCGCCTTCTTCTGCGGACAGGTCATGACGCGGAAGGAGGCGGCGGAGCGAGTCAGGAAGGGAGAGGTTGCCCCTCCTGACGACAACGATGACAATGGGGGCGGGGGACGGCCACCTCCGCCCCCACGACGGCGGCGGCAGCCGCCGCAGAGACGGGGTCGCCATCGCGACAGACGCGACGGAGTTGGGGGTCGGGGACGGCGTGACGGTCCGCCGTCTCCACCAGGGGGGACAATCTCCCATGTATTTGGCGAGATGACTGTTTGCAGCGCACTCTGGTATTCTCGGAGGTGAGTTAAAGACCAATATGGCGTCTCTCCCGCTGTATTTAAATGTTTCCTATCATATTAGACAACCTTATTTCTAGTTTTAAGTATTTAAGGACAATGTTCTTGTTTTAATTGTATATGATTGCATATAATTTATGCATAAATATGCATAAATAATTATATAAACATATATAACTGAAACAAGAAAATTATTCTTAAATACTCAAAACCAGAAATTGTTGTCTAGTATGCAAAAGCAATTTTCTTATTTTAATTTTGTGGGTGTGTGCGTGTGTGTGCGTGCGTGCGTGCGTGCGTGTGTTTATACATAAGCTTAAATATTTATATGCCAATTCATATTGTTACGTCCTGCGAACTCCACGATTTCCCTTTTTCGCGGGAATTCCTATGAGCTTAAGATAGGCCTTAAGATTATGATAGGTAAACTAGGCACGGACGGTTATCGATCGGGGAGTGAGCCTTGATCTCCTCATATTCCTTCTTTTTATGACCAAAATGCCTATTTGGTTGGGCAACTAAAAGCAACCTTCCAGATGACAAACTACTGACAGACAGGACATACGTGATCGGTTTTATCAATTTTGTCTGTCTTCTAAACGCGCCAAAGAGAGCCTTAATCCCATACAGAGTTTGGTTAGGATCCTTATCGCATCACGCGACTAGCCCAAAATTGGCCGCGCAATGTCCCGAAAAACAGAGACGAGATCTAAAACGTGCTTTTAGAAATCCGTAAGAGCACGTGGGGGAAGTTTCTGTTTGCAATAAAACTGCAATAAAGATTGGATGGAATACATTTGTCTGTCGATACTGAAAACAGGGACCGCGAGATAAGGGACCCTAATAAAAGAGAAATCGGCGATAGTAGAAAACAAATGAGTCACTGGAAGAATCGCTGGGTTGCAACCCCGATAAGACAGTGGGGGCCTTACGAGGGGACTCACCAATGGAAAACCGGAAAAATCGATAACCGTCCCTAGCTCTCTAGGATAGGCGAAAACCTAAAAATCTTCCTCTTGGGGGAGAAACATCTCGCCCAATAAGAAATCCCTTAAACACAAATTAGAAACATCCCGCCAACCAGAAGTTCCCAAAACGAAACACCTTCCTCCCACAACGAAACCCACCCTTCCCATCTGGAACCTTCCTATATAAACCGCGACATCACAAGACTCATCGCTCAGAACAATTCTCTCAGTCTCTCAAGCTTTGGCCTACGTATTATTCGGTATTACAATCGTGATCTTACTCGTTTCAAGTCACGATTCAAAGTTTAAAGTCAGTGGAAGAGATCCGACTAAACATCAGTCCCTCCGACTCATCCACCGACGAGACCAACGTCCCATTCCGGGAGAAAATAATCGAGCAAAAAGCTTCTCCGATTCAGTTACAAGAATTCAGCAAGTAGTAAGTCTCGTAGTCCTTTTTTCTTTCCGGTTCCGTGTTTCGTCTCCCTCTTCAAGTGGTCAATCAACCATCGGATCCTCGGGAGTTTACTATAACCAGTACTATCGTGGGTTTGGGTCGATCGGTGTAGGCAACCCGGTTCACTGACACCTTGAGCTCGTGGTAGATACTATCGTGGGTTTGGGTCAATCGGTGTAGGCAAGCCGGTTCACTGACACCTTGAGCTCGTGGTAGATTACTATCATGGGTTTGGGTCGATCGGTGTAGGCAAGCCGGTTCACTGACACCTTGAGCTCGTGATGGGTACTATCGTGGGTTTGGGTCGATCGGTGTAGGCAAGCCGGTTCACTGACACCTTGAGCTCGTAACGGTCTCCTTTTGTACGCTTTCGAACGGGTCTGAGGAAGATCGACCACTAAATAAATGAAATAATTTTAGTGGACCCGGAAGTTCCACCCCTTGAAGGGAAGAATCTCCGCTCGATCAAACGGAGAAGGAATCGGCAGAATCGGCAGGCGTGAAAGAACTTGGGAGATTTGGTGCCGGAGTTCCTCCGACACAAACGCGAGAACGCCGATCCTCCGTGTCTCGCCACTCCACCGCCTCTACCAGTCTTCTCGGAGGAAACCTGTTCCTCACAGCAGAGTCGCCCCGTCGTGCCACCTCGCCCTATTGTCCTACCACCTCGCCCTTTCCTTGCGTTTTCTCGTCCTGTTTGTCGCGTGGCCCCTTTTCGCGTGGTTCCCGTCAACCGCGATCCCACCACCTTCCTGGAACCTCCCGATTCCCCCTCCTCTTCCCGAAGTCCCTCCGCGACCCCCTCGACCGGCTCGACCGTCGATCTCGAGGAAGTACTCGATCCAGAGATGATCACTTTGGAATAATAGTTATAAAATTCATTTTATTTATTTTAACTCATATCTATGTTTCCCCTCGATAGAGAATTTCATTAAAGGTACCTACGCAAATCAGCCTGACTCCACAAAATGTACTAAATCATTCGTATAAACTCTCTTTGTTTTAATATATTTATATGTACATCTTACCCTAACGCCTAGGTTATAATATTTCTTAATTTCTCGTCTCTCTGTTCTCACCCCGCGGACATCTCTTTATATTTTATTTTAATTTAGATTCAAATACACCTACACACGGGACACATATTTAATTAAATTCATGTAACTTCATTCCGATTAATTGTAATAATAGCGGGCAGGATGTTTATTTTCAAATAGGTTTCCCCTTCAAAAATCCTGCCCGATCACCCCCGCATTTATGTAACACCCGCGATGAATACACCTTACACATACATTTTCACTTTAAATATCTCAATTCCCGGTTTAATTTGCCTACGTCTTACTTATTGTAATAGCGATAGTTTACTTAATTCAGAATAAATGTTTTATTTATGTTAAATATAAAGGGCATAGGGGAATAAGCATGTAAAAATTGCCCCCGCAAGTATGAAGTTGATATTGGCGTCGTAAGTTAGTACCCATGTGACCTTGAACTCCTGCAAATATTGACCTTGAAATTATACTTTTGAAGGAGTTATGGAGGAAGAAAGAAAAAAAACAAAAAATTTCTTTCTCGAAAACGGCTCGACCAATTTTTATGAAAAAAATATATGTTGTAGGTATCAATAATGGTGTTCAAAAGAAAATATTTTGTAATTTTTGAACAAATAATAGAGCTGAAAAAAATTTTTGAATTTTTCAAACAATTTTTTTTTTTGTGTTTCTTTAGAGTGACACCTTTAATTTTTTTTGCAAAAACATTGTACTAGTATCTATTTTAACATATAATTTTCCCAGATTTTTAAAAAATATAGTTTTGGAGTAAAAAAATGAAAATCATGGTCGTGTCACCTGATGCTCAAAGTAATAGTCTAAGATCCCGACCTACATCGACCTTCACCCATCTGTTTTCCTAATAAAAAGTATTTTTTATCAAACATAATGAATAAACAAACAAATTGCGGATGGGTTGCTTAATTAAATCAGCTCAAGGCCACCCTTAATTAAAAATAATTTAATTTTTTTTTTTTTATTTCTACACTCATTTATATTCTCAAAAAATTCAGTACCAATCGAAAGTACAAAGCATAAGCAGTTGTGCGTGAAGCAGTTGCCGAGTGAAAGAGAGAAAAAAAGATTTCGAGCGATAGAATTGTCTTTCTCTATCGCACGGAGAAAAGAGCATGCGCACTCTCTTTCACTCGGCTTCACGCACAACTGCTATGCTGCGTCCTCCTCTATTGCATAGAATAGTACGTTCACGCTTCTCTGTCGCACCCCGCTCGCTTACTTAAATATTTGGACTTTAAAGCGCGGCAACCACAAGTCTTGATCGATTTTGCTTAGGCAACCTAATACCACTGTGTTCGCAATAAAATTATCTTTATTTTAATATATTGTTGCGCTTCGCTCGCTAGAATCGCGCTCACTCGCGAACACGACCGCGCACTTCCGGGACCGTGGAAATAACGACACTCGTTATTACAAAAGGAAGAACTCGGTTTATTAAGACTCGGAACGAAAATACAGAAAAGGCTTGGAGAGCAGGAACGAACGGTTCGAATCTCCAGAACAATTCTGACAGGCGATCAATCAATAAATAATAAGTGTCCCGTTGTCAAGGGACGGCTTGAAGCTTCTCATGAGTGAAGTTCAGGCTTCTCGCGACTCTCTTGTACCGGGCGTCTTGGACAGACTCGCACGGGCGCAACAATATAGTTCAATTAAGAATAAAGATGAGTGTAAATTGGTAATACCAACTCACCTGTTTATACCTGGCAACCCGATAATAGGGAGCAGTAAAAGATAGGCAACCTAACTTTTCCTTTCTACTTATGCTTTGTACTTTCGATTGGTACTGAATTTTTTGAGAATATAAATGAGTGTAGAAATAAAAAAAAATTAATTAAATTATTTTTAATTAAGGGTAGCCTTGAGCTAATTTAATTAGGCAACCCATCCGCGATTTGTTTGTTTATTCATTATGTTTGATAAAAAATACTTTTTATTAGGAAAACAGATGGGTGAAGGTCGATGTAGGTCGTGATCTTAGACTATTACTTTGAGCATTAGGTGACACGACCATGATTTTCATTTTTTTACTCCAAAACTATATTTTTTAAAAATCTGGGAAAATTATATGTTAAAATAGATACTAGTACAATGTTTTTGCAAAAAAAATTAAAGGTGTCACTCTAAAGGAACACAAAAAAAAATTGTATGAAAAATTCAAAAATTTTTTTCAGCTCTATTATTTGTTCAAAAATTACAAAATATTTTCTTTTGAACACCATTATTGATACCTACAACATATATTTTTTTCATAAAAATTGGTCGAGCCGTTTTCGAGAAAGAAATTTTTTGTTCTTTTTCTTTCTTCCTCCATAACTCCTTCAAAAGTATAATTTTGTAGGATTATCGATATTCTTCCAATTTCAATAATAAGACCAGTAATACTCTGAATATCTTTTATTTAACACAACGCTTTCTTCACTCGCACGACCGAGTAAATCCGGCTGCGCAGCACAGGCAGCTTACTAAGAGTACGAGGCTCGCTATGAGAGAGGAGACTACCACTCGTAGCGCCACCACGTCGCCGCGGACAACTGGCAAACCTTCGACAAAGCTATTTCTTACACTCCCTCCCTTTGTCGATTGTGCCTTACATCAAATGAATATCATATGCATATAGACTAATATTAAAACTGAACAGAATAAAATAAAATTAGCAGAGAGAAGCATTTAACTACTAAATACAAAACTCAATCTAAAACTTAGTTAAATGAAAAATCAGTTTCAATTCTTCTTGGCTTGATCAGTTCGATTTTCTTCTCCTTGCGTAGAGTCTGTTCATCACTATTCTGTGAACATAAAATCATAAAAATATTAGTTGCCTATATCTATTTACGTTAACCTCTGAATAACTTTAACACATGATTTTCAATCTCGTGTTCGTGATTAGATCTCGTAGATAAGTAAACTCTCTCTCAGCTAAGGGTTTTGTCATCATGTCCGCTAGATTCTCCTTAGTAGGTATCCACAGGACTTTGACCTTTTTCTCATCAACGCATTGTTTTATGAAGTCACCATGAGATGCTGCCATGGGTTTCCTAGTTCCCGTTTCTTCTCTGAATATTAGATCCTTCTGTATGTTTTCCAAACTCTGGTCAAATGTTTTGAGTTTATGACTCCCGTCCATTTCAGTGCAGTCTCTTGCAGACCTGTTATCACACCATATGGTTACAGGAAACAGAGTTCGCCCCAATATATACCTGATTGATTTGTCCAGTGATATCAATTCCTGACACGCGTCGCTCATGGCCAGATATTCTGCCTGGCAAGTAGAAAGTGTTGGACAAGACTGTTTATGGCTTCTCCAAGCGATGGTGTCCCCAAACAATTTTATAATGTATCCACCCGTGGATGTTGAGTTCTCACAATCTCTAAAACTCGAGTCAGTTAATGCTTCTAGAAACTCAGAGTTAGATGTGAATTTTATACCCACATTAGTTGATCCTCTTAAGTATCTGAATATTCTTTTCACATCATTCCAGTCATCCTCAGTGGGCTCCAATTGTCTTCTTGCTAGATAATTAACCGCATAAGCTATATCTGGGCGTGTAGCGTTTGCTAAATACATCAAGCTCCCGATGGCTTCTCTATAAGGCACCCTTTTGATTTCATTATTTATCTCTATGTTTTCTGTGTTGTGTTTAACCTTTTTATTTCTATTTTTAACTTGTCGAGTTACCATAGGGGTGTTCTGAGGTTTGCACTCTTTCATGTTAAATTTTTCTAAAATTTTCTCGGTATAAGGAGCTTGGTGTATTACAATGTTTCTTTCTTTTCTGTTCCTCTGAATTGTCATTCCAAGGAAGTTTCTTGGATCTCCGAGATCTTTCATGTGAAACACGCTACTCAACTGAGTTTTGATTTGCTTGAGCTTTTCTGTATCATTGCTAGCAATTAACATGTCATCTACATATAGTATAACCATTGCTAGTTTGCCTTTTTGTCTCCAAGTGAATAAGCACGGATCGTGTAGATCATTCTCAAGCCCTAGCTTACGTGCTTCCTCTGAAAATTTTTTATTCCATTTCTTAGGACTTACTTTTAACCCATACAAAGATTTCTGCAATTTACAGACTTTGGTTAGTCTCATATGCTCTGAGTTGCTTACTCCTTCTGGTATTTCCATAAATACCTCCTCTTCAAGGTCTCCGTTCAAGAACGCGGTCTTTACATCCATTTGACACACTTCCAGGTCCTCTTTATTAATTACAGAAATGACAGCTCTTATAAGTGGCAGTCTTGAAACTGGAGCATATGTTTCTTTCAGGTCATATATATTTTTGTCTTTAAAACCTCTCGTTACTAGACGGGCTTTATATTTAATCGTGCCATCTTTATCGATTTTCCTTTTAAATACCCACTTTGAATCAACTATATTGGGTCTTCCACCATTTGGTTTTTCTTTGGGTCTATTAACTATTTCCCATACTTTATTTTCTTTCATAGAGTCTAACTCTTCTTTTATAGCTTCAATCCACAAACTTTTATCTTTCGAGTTCACTGCCTCCTCATATGAAATGGGATCTTTTTGAATTGATGCTAAGAGAATATGTCCCAGCTCGTCTTCATTTGTCTGTTCGTCCTCTGAGATTTTTATGTAGCGTGCGAAACTAATGTCGTTGATTTTCTTAGATTTGCTCCTTGTTACAGGACCAATATTTTGGTCGACTTTAACAACCGACTTTCTTTTATTTAACTCGGAATTTTGTTTATCCTCATTCACTTTTGTTTTCTTCGGTCTTCCTCCTTTTTGTTTAGTTTTGTGCACCTCTAGACTCTTTGGAGCAGGTTTTTAATTTGTTTGGGCCGTATTGCGCAGATCTTCTATTAGCTCATTTTCTGAAAATTCAATCATCATATCGGACGCATGTTCATTTTCTTGTCTCACTACCTCTTTACTTTCAGTTTGACAGTTTTTATACGCGTCTTTATACACCAGTTTCTCAAGGAATCTCACATGTCTTGACTCTAAGAACTTTCTTGAGCTGGGATGCCATAGAATATATCCGGTATCCGTATGTCCTACTAAGACTGCTTTTATCGATACATTACTGAATTTAGTTTTAGTTTTGGGTAGCTTGACATAGGCGATGCACCCAAATCTTCTAATCTCTTCGAGATGACATCGGGCTTTTGGTGAGAATTTCAATATTGGAATCTCGTAATCAATTGATTTGTGAGGCGTGACATTGTATGAATGAACAGCTGTTTCTGCTGCTAGTTCCCACATGCTTGTTGGTAAACCAGAATCACACATAAATGCTCTGATTGTTCTCTGAATCGTTTTATTGAACCTCTCGGCTACTCCGTTGAGTTCTGGAGTATACGGTGGACCACAGTCAGGTTCAATATGTTCCTTCTTCATAATCTCGGCAAATCTACCGCCGGTGTACTCAGTACCTCTATCTGACCTTACGTAGCATACTTTTGCGTTTGTTCCCAAAAGATTACGAGCAGATATCAGGTAATTTTCAAACGCTTGACCTGCTTCATCTTTTGATTTTAGGCAATATATTCTGGCATACCGAGAATAATCATCTATCAACGTCATAATGTATCTCTTTCCCCCTGGCCATGAAGTGGGTTTGATTGGGCCCATTAAATCTGAATGTATAATCTGTAATGGCCTTTCTGCTCTGCTTCTATTTTGTTTGAATGGGAGTTTTTCCATTTTTGATAGTATACATACTTCGCAATCTCTTATTGACTCTTCGAATTTTACATGCTGCAACCTCTTATCTTTCTTTTGTAGCATTTTCAAATAATTCAAAGATGCATGACCTAGTCTGACATGCCACAACATTCCTTCATTTGGTTTTTTATCTGAATTTGATGTATCAGAAAGATGTTCCATAAACATTCCCTCCAAATTCTCGATAGTATTTAAGTCATCCACTTTGATTGTTCTGTGGGATGTCAGGCCAGCGTCATACTCTGCAGTTATTTCCTCTGAATTTACATTTTGAGCATTCGATTCGATGAGTTCTTCAGAATTCTCCCTCCCAATCACAGACTCTGTTTCTTTTGATACTTCTTCATCGTGCTCTGAATTGTTTCCCTCCGAAACTGATGATCGTTCGACCGTATTATTTGTCTGTGATTGCTTTGAAGACTCATTGTCTACTGCTAGACACGCTGTGCAAATATAATTATCACACGTGTTTACTACAGCGTCATCCTTGTTTATAGATTTTAGGACTTCAAACCTGACAACCCAAATCGGTTTTTCATAGACACCTTCGAATATAGTTTTATCATTTTCTTTGTTGTATACTCGGAATATTTTATTGTCGAGATATATACCAAAACCTGCATCTACGAGTCTTCGCAATGATAATAGATTTTCCGAGATATCTTTTGCTGCAATTACGTTTGTTAATTTGATGGGATTTTCGTTAGAAATGTTATTCAAAAGCAGTAGATTGCCTCTACCATCAATTACAATATCAGCAAAGACATTTTTATTGGCGCTCTTGATAACTCCTTTTTCAGAGATTTTAAAGTCACTCAGAATAAAGCTTTTGTTGACGATATGGTCGGTTGCTCCCGAATCTGCTATAAACTCTATGTACCTTTCATTGTTGGAATTGTTATTACCATATTCTGTCTTACCTTGATTTTCCTTGTATTCATCATCATCATATTCATCAGTGGCTGAGTGTCCATCCTCGTTGTCGTATTCAGCCCGTTTGGCCGATGGGCAGCCTCTTGAACCACGATGATTTCCTCGCATTCTAGGACGTCCTTTGCTTTGACCACGGTTGCCTCTGAAGTTGGTCTTGCCTCTGCTATTAGTCTGTTGACTATTAGGTTTGTTTCTGTTAGGTTGACTGTTAGGTTTCTTTTTGGCTGGAGGTCCGTACGCATCACCGTCTTTGTTGCCATGCCTTTTATATTGTCCTTGAAATGGTCGATTGAATTTGCTCGGGCAATCATCTCCTTTGTGGTCGGTTTCACAATTGCATATGTAACAAAACCACCGATTTGAATTTATTAATGGACACTCTCGTTGCCAATGTCCATCTCTGTTACATCTGAAACATTTATTTTTCTCTCCTTTGAATTTTTGCGAGCTTGCTCTGGATGCCATTGGTTCTCTCGGCTCCGGCTTCTTTGAGTCAGCATCGTTGTCTTCTTGGATGCGAGTCATGACTTTCCTCAGTGCTTCCATACTCATTTCTTTACCCGTAGTTGTAATAACCGCAGAATCTGTACGACGTATTTCGGGCATGACTCCAATGATTGCTTGGTAAAAAGTAGATCGCTTCTCTTGTTCTGTTAGCTTCTGAGGATCGTCGCTTAGCTCGTGTTCTCTTATTATTTGATCAAATCTTTCACAAAAATTGTGGACTCTTTCTCCTTTATTCATCCTGAGATTATACAGTTTTGTTCGTATTGAAGTTGGCGTGGAGCTAACTTCACCTTTTCGACTTTCACGTAACTTCTGAAGGATTTCCATGGGCTCAGTCAAACCCAAGATCTTTTTGTGATATTCCTCATCAATATGACTTATGATTATGTCTTTGACTGAATTCTTTCTCAAAGTAGTCTCGATTTCTGAAACTCCAGTCGGTTGCGGCGCTTTAGGATCAATCAGATAGAGTAACATCCAGCTTGTTAATTCTGTTTTGAGACAGTCCAACCAAACTTCAAAACTCGCTTTTGAGGTTAATTTATAGTTCCTCTGAATTTTCGGTCTGACATTCATCATGCTACCCGTGCTGCTATAGTTTCCGTGTACATTCTGGATAGACTTCAGCTTAGACTTCTCGGATTCAAGGATTTTGTTGTGTGCTAGTGCTAGTTTGTCCACTGCATCTTTCACCAAGAATCGAGTAGGCTGATCGATAGACACATTCGATGACAGACTTTTAGCCAACTCTTGAGCTTGTGAAATGACCTTCTGTAACTCTTCAGTATTCTTTTCCGACCCAGATTTATTGTCGTTATCCATCTCTGAATGTGTTGATGTTGTCCCGGTAGTATTCTCAGAACTTCTTTGTTTTGTGGTTGTCGCTATGATATAAAACACTCTATCATTATTATTACCCGGATTTTGTTTCCAATATTGTCAGATCTGACTACTACCTCTTAAGTATAAAAAGTTTCAAATTTTACATAATTCAAACTTTTCAACGCTTCAATCAATCATAGCACTCTGAATTTTCGGTCAAGCATAGATGACTAACATGTTTTGAAGATGTTATACTTACATTTGTTGATATGTTCAGGATTCGACTCGTCTGATCCGATCCTTAATCTCATGTACTCTGCAAATTCTTGATTTGGATCCTCAGTTATGTCAGTCATCTGTTCCAGGATTGTGAAACATCATCCATTAGAATTTACTAATTAATACCATACATTATATACCAGTATTAGTATAATACTATATATCTGTACTAGGACAGGCATCCATATATAGTTCAACTCAATTGTTATTTGATTGTACTCTGACTTTTCTCTCTCTTTTATTAACTCCTCCTCTTAAGTTAGAGCCGGGTACTTCTGAATTTTTTAAGAATGATGTTTCGTGCTTCTGAACCAACACAATCGCATTGCAACCGTATTAATCCGAAGCGAGTAATCAGGTTCTCTAATCGTATACACCACACATGCACACCACTTAGCGAAGTTTGACCCCGGGTGTTACCCCGAAAGCCAGTCGGTTTTGGGTTGCGCAAGCACACGTATGGGTCACGACTTCGGTACTACCAATCCCCCTAGTCAATGAACAAATTACTTACCGAACACAAGTGTTCATCTGCACATTGACCCCAGAACTTTATGAATTTGCTCGAAAGAAAAAAAATTTCCAATCAATTCAAGTCTTTGTAGTGAACAAGAAAGACAAAAGAGAGCAATTCCCAAAGAAGGTCAGTAGTCAAGTCTAACCGCAGGGCAAGTCAGTAATTGACACCAAACCATAAGAAAAATTCTCATTTCACTTTTAACAGCAGACTTAGAAATCAGTTTATTCAGAGCATTTTTCATATTAATTTTTGACCGAGTACTTCCCTCATTTCACCATCTCTTAATTTAAACCCACTCTCTATTTTCCAATACCTTACATCTCACTTAAAATTTTCCAGCATACTCGAAATCCCCAATGAGAAAAAATATTGAAAATTTTTATTCATTTATTATTTGTATATACTCTAGCACTTATCTTCACAAATTCAATCTTCACGAAATGAGAGAATTTTGTCAACCACAACTCGACTCTTAGCACTTTTCAATCTCTCGGAATGTCAATCTGAACTTCAATTATACTTGCAAGCACGGTATTGAATGTGAATCTCTTTTTACATCTATACGAGAGAAAGCATAGCATGCAAGGGACCAAGAGCATTCCACAAGATATATATATATATATATATATATATATATATATATACCGGCCTGGGAAATGAGCAAAAAAAATCGTCAACAACTCCCTCCGTTCTGTGCGAACGCAAGCCGTCCGCCAGCACGAAGAACAACAAACGCTGACCGAGGCGCTACGCATCAGTTCAAGGAGCTGCTACGCGCGCGAGAGAGAGACCGCGATGCCCAAACGCACGGCGCACACATATAAACACGCGAGAAAGAGACAGAACTAAACAGTGTTGTACATGTTAATATTTTATTTCTCAATCTTACACCCCTAAATTCGCCCCAATCCGCGTCTCACCAAAATTCCTTGTCACTATAAAAAATATTTACTCGCGAACAGGTACCGATCCTGTCGTATCTACAAAAGCACTCGAGTGTCTGTTTTAACATCAAGACCGCGCCACGCGCATGCACACACACGTCTCCCCCGGTCGCTCTCTGAGAAAATAACCTCCGCACGATTCTGGAAACCCCCGGTTTGCCTGGCTCACAACCATAACATATGCGACTTTCCTCTGTTCGATCTTGCATTATCGTTAATGCGCATTTTTATAATTCTATTAATAGACTTTTTCATGCAGTTTTTTTATTAAATTGTATCGAAATTTCACCTCTACGTTTTGGCTGTAATTTAACGTTGAACGAATTTTTGCACGTCTTAGTTCCCACACTTATTCACTTTTTGATTTTTTACCCTCTGTATTTTATTCATCTGAATGGAAAAAACTTTTTCACATAAAAATTCGTTAACTTACCTCTGAATAATACTCATTCATCGGGCGTTACAAGAAAAGAACACAGGCACGTCCTGAGACGCCGCTCGACCGGCTTCAACTCGTTACTTGTCGGCAGGTTTTTCTTTTTCGTAGACGAAACCACGGGTACTGCTACCATGTAGGATTATCGATATTCTTCCAATTTCAATAATAAGACCAGTAATACTCTGAATATCTTTTATTTAACACAACGCTTTCTTCACTCGCACGACCGAGTAAATCCGGCTGCGCAGCACAGGCAGCTTACTAAGAGTACGAGGCTCGCTATGAGAGAGGAGACTACCACTCGTAGCGCCACCACGTCGCCGCGGACAACTGGCAAACCTTCGACAAAGCTATTTCTTACAAATTTCAAGGTCAATATTTGCAGGAGTTCAAGGTCACATGGGTAATAACTTACGACGCCAATATCAACTTCATACTTGCGGGGGCAGTTTTTACATGCTTATCCCCCTATGCCCTTTCCATTTCATTTATTTGTAACTTAAGACCTCACCCATTACTCTCCCATCTCTCGAAATCGCACGAGGTCCGATCCTAAGTTAAAGGGATTAAATTCCCTGACTTGAAAGAGGACCGACGATCGCACCGCTCACGGAAGGCGTCCTACCGTCTCCACGGACGTTGACCCTTCCTGAGCCATTGAAAAGTGCGTTCGGCTCGCGCCACGCGCCTCAGAGCGTGTACCTGCGAGCAACATTCTTAAGCGTCTAGTTGCGTCCTTCCTTACCCCTACCCCTCTGGTTAGCCTTTCCTTTCTTATCTTAATCCTGGGGTTGGACGTAACAATATAATTAAAATAAGATAATTGCTTTTAAATATTATATAATTTATAATTAAGCAATGCAATAAACCAATATTGAATGAAAACTAATCCATGTGAATTAATATTGTAATTTAATTAATCTTTAAACTTATTAAATACAAATATAAGAATAATAAATTCTTCAAAATAATAACATACAAAATATATATTTCTGTAGAACAACAATTCTTTGCTCAAATATCGTCAATTTATTAAAGTTTAATATTATGTAATAACTATATAATCTAAAGTTAAAGTTTAAAATATTTGTCATTGTTAAAAGAAAATTATCTTTTAAAAATTAATTATAATAACGGATTATTATATAAATTAGAAACGAATAAGATCAAATAAATATAATAATATAAAATATGTATTATGTATTATGTATTATGTATTAAAATTATTATTTGAATTATTACCCAGCTAACACAATAGCAAAACTGCTTAGCATTTGGCATCAATCTGCCGTCAATATGTTCGGAAAATATATTTACCGAACATATTGACGGCAGATTGATGCCAAATGCAAAGCAGTTTTGCTATTGTGTTAGCTGGGTAAATAATACCAATGTGAGGAATTGCAGAAATTAAAAATTTAGAATATAATTTGTATTAAAAATATTTATTTTATAATAAAATTTTATATTTATGTAACATAATAAATATTATAATACATTACAATATATATTATAAACATAATAAACAATACATACGCCCATAATGAAGCTACCTACTCGATCAATCCATCCTGTGCGGACAACAGAGCATATGTACATACATGTAATAAGGAAATAAATATATATACTACATAAATATATATATATATATATATATATATATCCCACACAGCACGTAATATTACAGAAATATTGCAGTAATATTGCAATATCATGTTCATCGTTTCCTTACAGTGCCAGACCAGAGTCAAGCTCAACAGGGTCTTCTTTCCCCGCTAATTTTTCCAAGCCCGTTCCCTTGGCAGTGGTTTCGCTAGATAGTAGATAGGGACAGATTTGTCGCGAGTTTTACGTGCGGCACCTGCTCGTAGAGCCTAATCCACACGACCCCCACGGGCGCGGGATTGGGGTACGCCCAATCAGCGCGTACCGACCGAGGTCCGGTACTACCAGTACGCTGCAGGATTACAGGATCCGGCAGCAACCCACTGGTTGGGGCGAGCGACTATCCACGCTCTACCAGCTGTGCAGGTTGGTACCCGAGCTGTTGATACGCAGCTCACCCGTCGGACACCCAAGTGCGAGACTCGGGTATCCTAGCCAGCATGCGGCTGTAAACCACTGCCACCACGATGTTCCTACCCGCGACCGGCGGGAGCGAGCTCCCTGGGCCACCGGTCCCCGTGGTACCAGTCTAGATCACCGGTCGGATCTTCGTAGCCGAGACTACTCCCAGTTGGGTCTCCTGCAGACCCGGCACTGGTCAGCCGCACTCACACGCCTCACTCATTCCCACTCATCCTTCTCTGAAACACACATGCCGCAAACCTGCTCAGACTCTCATATCTTTCCTTTCGCTCCAGTACCTCGCTCACATCCACTCTACCATCCTCACTCACCCTGACTCCCCATTCGTCCAAGCTCCTGATGTCCTCATACATTTCACATTCAATCATCACATGCTTCCAATCCTCGCACTCAGCACCACACGCGCAACTTTCAGTCTCAGACAATCCCCTTTTATACAGAAACTCATTCAAACTGCCGTGGCCTGTCAGGATATACCCGAGCCATAAGCTCGGTTCAAATCCTGGACAGCCCTCGGCAAACCTTACACTCCGTATGAAGCCATGCGTCACACGTCCTTTCACACTGTCATCCCATTTACTCTGCCATCTCTCATACAACCTATCACTCAGCAGTTCCATACTCTCATCCACGCCTCTCGCACTCACTTCCTCCTCACTCATAACGTCACTCTCACCCAGTCTCCAACCATTCTTCATTCTCGCATTCATCCCTCTTTTCACACATTCCAGATCCCACGGAAGGCCACCCATCAATACCTGCATGGCCTCCGTGGAGACCGTTCTGCAGACACTCAAACAGGCGCTCATGGCCACTCTCTGGCATCTATTGATGGCCTCTCGCGCATACCCATACTTCATGGCTTCATACCACACGCTCGCACCATACATTACACACGCAGCGAACAATCCCTTATAGATCACTCGCCACGCTCTCTTTCGCAGTCCCCATTCGCTCCTCATCACACGTCTCAATTTACCCACCACACTCACACACTTCGTTCTCATACATTCCAGGTGCGGCTTAAAACTCATTCGCTCGCTCACCCACACACCCAGATACTTCACACTCTTCACGTACCTAACATGCTTCCCATTCACACTGACGCTCGGGTGTCTCGTTCCGGACAAGCTTCCTTTCATGAGCATCATGACGGTTTTGCTCTCCGACACTTTCACTCCAACACTCGCACCCCATTCGCTCACTATTCTCATCCACTCGTTCCCCATTCTTTCGAGATCTGCCCGGCTCTGTCCCTCGACAGGCACGAACAGATCATCCGCATACGCCGTTGCCATGCATCCTCGTCTGCGGAGCTCCCACAGAAGAATATCCATCAGTAGGTCCCAGATGGCTGGGCCACCGATGGACCCCTGCGGAGCGCCCCGCAGAACTCTCTTCCACACTTCCTCATTCGCTTCCATCATACACGCCCATCTCTCATCAAAATAACTTTCCCACAACCCAATCTCCTCACATCCTTCCTCACGCAGTTTCCCAAGCACACACGGCCATTCCAGGTTGTCAAAAGCACCCTGGAAGTCCACAAATACTCCCAATACATACTTATGCACGGACCCACTCACACACTCACGTACACTATTCCACGCGCTCTCGGTCGAACGTCCCTTCACAAACCCGTGCTGTGCCTCACACATTCTACCACTCATCATACGCTCAAGCTTGTTCACCAACAATCGCTCCAACACTTTCCCAAGCACAGACAACAGGCAGATCGGTCTGTACGACCCGGGGTCCGACCGCACTTTCTCTGGGGACTTCAGCAGCACAATCACTCTCGCTTTCTTCCAAGCCAAGGGGAAACGATTGGTGCTCAAGCATACGTCATACACTCTTTTCAACCATCCCGGAATTGCACGCCAGACCGCACGTAGCATTTCCACAGTTATTCCATCCAACCCAGGTGCCTTACCCACTCTCATCGCTTTCACCGCTACATCCACTTCATCCCATTCAAACGACCTTTCAATCGTCTCTCTCTCTGCCATTCGCACATCTTCCATCTCCGCGTCCGGGAAGAAGCGATCCAGCAGCACATTCACACTTTCTCTCCATGTACTCGTTACTCTGTCACTCACTTTCATAGCACTCAGCCTATCCCGTCCATACTTCCCCATACACACCTTGTACACGTCGCCCCACGGATCCTGATTACCCTTGTCACTCACGAACTGTCTCCAGTTCTCCTCTTTCACTCTCCAAATCATTCTCTTGTACTCTCTAAGAGTACGTTTGTACACATTCAAACATCCTTCCACACGATTTCTATCTCTCCCTTGCATTCGCTGGTAGGCTCGCCTACACTTCCTCACATCCCTCTTCATTCGTTCCAACTCATCCGTCCACCACACAAGCTTCCTCGCAGTTCCACACACTCGCCTTTTCATTCTATTATCATTCGCTCTCAGGATCCATGACGTGACGCGCTCCGCCAAACTGTCCGCGTTGCTGTCATCCATCGCATTCGCACCATCTTCAGACGCATACTCCACCAGATCGCTCATGTACCCTTCCCAGTCCACGTCTTTACACACCCACCTACGCATACCTTCCATTCACTCAACATTCTCACCGTAAGTCATACGTATCAGCAACACGTTATGGTCGCTGATACCCCAGTCACTCTTTACTTCCCATTCGAACTGGCACCCTCCAGACGCATCGCTCACGAGAGTCACATCGATGTCGCTTTCCTCGTTGGGTCCGCTAAACGTGTAACTCTCGCTCGGCTCATTCAATACAATCATGCCATTCGCAACGATCCATTCCTCAAGCACTCTGCCACGCATCTCATTCTCTCTACTGCCGCCCCCGCCCTTACTGTGCCATAAGGGAGAGACGGCGTTCGCATCCATTCCCACCAACACTCGCTTCCCTCTGGCTATCATCCGCACTCTGTCCATGAACGTCAGGTACGGCTCGATGTCCTCACCGAACCGACAGTACACAGACACCACATACATTTCGCCGAAGTCTCCCTTCAGCCACACACACACACCATACTCGTCCGTGCACTCCCTTACACACATCACGTCGAGATTGGGATCATTCACGACCACTGCTGCCTTGATACTTTCGCTCTCACACACAATCACATCCATCCGTAGCGGGAGTCCAACTACACGTCCATTCTTCACACACGGTTCCTGCAGCAATGCCACGCTCACTCGTCGTTCACACAACATCTCACCCAAATCACACATGACCGCATACGCTCTCTGACAATTACACTGCACCACATTCATACCCGAGACATCCTGAGCGTCCAAACTAACCATTGTCGATGGTGTCCGCGTACCTTTTTTTTTTTTTTTTTTTTTTTTGTTTCCGTGGAGGAGAGAAAAATGCCATGACTTATCCGAGATAAGCCGCCATAGCGCACTTACCCCCGAGGCCGGCCCCGGAGAGTGTGGGACTTGCACCCACTAAAAAACTCTCCCCCTAAACACAGAACACAGGACTACAGTCACGCCACGCGGAAGACACGAGGTATAACATCACATGACGAGACAGCCCGTGCGCCGAAGCGCCCAGAGACACGTAATCAGACACTCGACAGACACAACGGAAGGTCAAACGTCTGGGGACACTTCGACCCCCGGACCGAACGGCTCCTAGTCGAACGATGGGACGAGCTAGTCGACCAATCGCTCGACCGCCTCAGAGTCACCCATGATATCCACCGCGGGTAGTCATATCAGATGGGATCCTCTTCATAGGCTGCGAGGCGGTTCGTCCGGGGGAGTCCGCGACCCCATTACACGAAACGCACAACGTGTACAAACGAAAACAAAAGGACTCCCCCTAGCCAGGGGAAGTCCACAAGTACAAGGGGTTCCCACCACCACAGAAAACAAGAGCGGGTCCAGAACCGCGTAGCAGAGAGCCATACATGGCACGCCCATCGCCGACCGCGCCCCCAATCCCGGGCCTCAACCAATCCAAAGAAACCAAGAAGAATAGTAGTATTACTCTCGAAAATCCGAAATGAAGATATTCCGAACAAAAAAAAAAAAAAAAAAAAAAAAAAAAGAAAGGGAAGTGAAGTGAGGCCCGAAAAGGGGGGTACGGAAGAAGAAAGGGGGAGGGCTAATTCCGCCGCCGAAGGAGGGAGAGAACTCCAGGGGACGACCACCCGCGGACCGCCGCCACAAGGGCTACCGCCAGGCTCGCCGAGGCGAGCCGACGGAGCCCGAAGAGCGGCGAGCGGCGAACCACGGCCGACCACCCCCAAGAGAGCTCCCGACCAGCCACAACGGCGCCCCCCCAACATAAAAGAGAGAGGCCGCCCACGGCCGCCCCCCAAAGAGCCCCAACGGGGACGCGGCAGACACCGCCCTGCCCCAGCCGATCAATCCCCCCAGGGATCCGAGAGCGCCGCACCAGGCGGCGCATCGGACCCCAGGAGGAAGACAGCCGGAGCCGGCCAGCACCCGCCCCCCCGAAAGGAACACACCGGGAGGAAGAACACGCGGCGGCAAAAAGAAGGGTCAGAAGGACATCTAAAGACTAATCCTAACCCTATGCAATCCTACAGTATTCTATAAAACAATATAATATGATAAGAAACAATACAATATAATACAATATAATATCTCCCCTCCCTCCATAAGCCGCAACAAAACGCAGACCCTATCCACGATTACCGAGACCGGTTCGAAGCGGTGACGGGAATCGCATCCGCTACTCCCACGATGCATGCGCGCGCAACCCCGATCCCGGCGTGGAGCACAACTAACGCATAAGTGAGGGGAGCGGAGCGGACGAACCATAAGTAACCGTAATATAAACAACGCAACTTAAATCTAAACCTAAACCTAAACCTAAAACGCGCGCATCGCCTAGGGAGCATGTCCCAGGGCCTCCTGTTGACGTCTTCTCTCCTCCTCCTCCTTCCTACGCATAACGCGTTCTGCGAAGGTCGAGAAGGCGTTCCACGCCTCCCGGGACGCACACATAGCAGTCAGAAGTGTGGGGAGGGACAGCCTCTGTCCCACCACGGCGGTGAGTTCACCCCGCTCCATGCTCCAATGGCCACACGCCTCAATGGTGTGCTGCGCCGTATCGATGTCAAGGCCACAAAATCGGCATATTGGAGAATCCTCGCGTTGTATCTTGTACAAATAGGATCCAAAGCACCCGTGGCCCGTGAGAAGCTGGGTAATACGGAACGTCAAAAAACCCACACGTCGGTCCAGCCATGCATCAAAACAGGCCGCCACAGCCTCTCTCACGCGCTTCCCGGACAGCGTATCACCCCGAATATACGCAGCCCATTGGTTCCTCAGAACCAACCACTCCTCGCCGCGAATCTCCTTAGGAGCATCGGCATAGTATTCCCCGGACTCCTTCAGGGCCCTCAGCCGCATATAAACGCGTCTTGCGTAGTCTGCATATAAATGCAAGGGAGGAACTCTGGCCAGCAGGGTGGCGGCCTCATAAGATACCGTGCGGTACGCCATCACGGTACGAAGTGCTGTAAGACGCACCGCGCGACGCAGCGTTCTCTGCCGGCTCCCGGAGGCCAGAAGCTCGTTACTCCAAATAGGAGCCGCATACAGAATAATAGAGGTTATAATGGAAAAGTACAAGCGTCTTTTGTTCTCCACAGGGCCACGCAGGTTCGGCAGAATCCCACAAAGTGCGCGGCTCACCCTGGTGACCTTATCCGCTACGTACTTGAAATGATTACAAAAGTTCAAGCTGCCGTCTACCATGACCCCGAGGTACTTCATGCAGTTTTCCACTTTGATCTCATGGCCCTCCACCACAATACTGGCGTCGCGCGGACGCCTACCGAAAAACACGGCCTCAGACTTGGCCCAAGAGACCTCAACGCCCAGGCTGCGAATATTGACGAGCATACGCTCCAGACATGCGTCTAGTAACTCGCAGACATCATCGTAACTGTCGCCAACGACCACCAACAAGGTGTCGTCGGCGTAACAGATAATGTGGCAGTTTTCGTATATGAGGGTTCTCAGAACCACGTCGAAAGCCAAGTTCCAAAGCAGGGGGCCCAGCACCGAGCCCTGCGGGACCCCCCGATTGACGCGTCTGCTACGGCGCGAACCATCCGCGGTGAAATAGCGAATTTTCCTGTTCCTCAGATAGTCCTCGATAATTCTACGTAAGTATCTGGGAAAACCCTTTAAGCGCATGGCTCTTCTAATAGCAACTAGCTTAACGGAGTTGAAAGCGTTTTTTATATCCAGCGAAAACGCCATCGCCACCTTGCCTCGCGAGCGGGCATTCGAGACTATCTCCTTGACGAGATACAAGGCGTCCGTAGTAGAGCGCATGCGCCGGAACCCGAATTGATTGTCCGATAGGCTAGCGGCAGGAGTGCTCTCCATATAGTCATTCAACCGATTTGCTATGACACGTTCAAATGTCTTACCTATTTCATTAAGCAAGCAGATTGGTCTTGCCCTCGGAAGCTGACCAGGGACACTCTCTCCCTTGGGTATGAGTACTAAGTCAGCGATTTTCCATTTACACGGAAATGTGCCCTGCTTAAGAAGAATGTTAAAACACTGCGCCAACCTCGCGTGCGCATTCGGTGGAAGTTTCTTTAGTACTGTGGCCCTGAAACCGTCGGGTCCCGGTGCGGTTTTAGCGGCAATGACCAAGCGCACCTCCTCACTCGTGACCGGAAGACGATCGGCCTCACAATCGCCGAAATCGGTCAGCTGAAGCGGATTCCCAGGAGGAAAAAGATCATCGAGGACCAATCGCAGGACATCGGGCGCCAGAGCGGCGGTCAACCCAGGAGTGGACCTACGTAATTTACTCATAACTATCTTATACGGTAGGCCCCAGGGATCATCGTCGAGCGTGGTAATCAGCTCCTGCCATGCCGTGCTCTTCGCCCTCCGTATAGCAAACTTAAGTTCCTGCTGAGCCAGGAAGTAGTTACTCCTCTTCACCTCCGACAAGTCCGGGGAGTCTCGGGGACGTCCCCGAGTCCAGGCCCTTCTAGCCCTATTCGCAGCCGCCCGAAGTGCGGCAATCTCATCGTTCCACCAGTACACAGAGGGTGTCCCACCGCGATCCCTAATACGTGGAACAGCAGCCCTGCACGCGTTGGAGATACAGTTGTGTATCCAACGGTCAGGGACCGCGTCAAGCATATATTCCTCGTCCAGAGGAGCAACGGCACACGACCATTCCACGGACGCCTCAAACATCTCCACATCCATCTTCCCAAAATTCCATCGAACGGGACGCGCAGGTCTATACGGCCGCGCCTTGGACTCGGAGAGCGAAAAGGTAATATATCTATGATCCGAGAGGGACTCAATGTCGTCCCTCACGGACCATTGCCACACAAAGCGAAACAGGCTCGGGGAAGCCCACGTGAGATCAATCACAGACGCACCCCGGTGACCCACAAAAGTGGGTGCACTCCCCGTATTAAGCAGGCGAAGATCCAACTGAGAGCTCCAGTCTTCAAGCAGGCGTCCCTTAGAGTCCGTGGCGCGGGAACCCCACGAGACCGCGTGCGCGTTGAAGTCCCCGCATATCAAGATCTTACCGCTCAGCGCGGAGGCACACATGTATGTCAGCTCATCGACAAAACCAGCATACTCGACTTGGTCCGAATTGGGAGAGATGTAACACGACGCAATGTATACACTACCGTATCTGATCAAAACGGAATATTGGCCCCTTGCCTCGAGAGCCGCAGGGAAATCCGCAATTCGGGAGTTCACGAATATCGCCGCGGATCCATTATTGCTATAAAACCACTGCTGGGATGTCGGTGCGCGGGCCGGCTCGGAAACCACGCACACCGCCGCGTTCATCTCTTCGGATTGCTGAAGAAGCAAGTCGTTTGCTTGTTTATTCCTGCCTAAATTAACTTGTATTATAGTGGTTGTCATGTTCAGCGATTATTCCTATAATCACTTCTCGGAACAGAATTCGTATCCTTCAGAAAACATCCCGGAGAGGATCCCAATCGATGATCCGAGAGTCTTCCAGCCTGCTCACATACGACGCAGCGCGGATTCGCGGTGCATGTCCCAATCTGGTGTTCGCGAGATCCGCATCTAAAACACGAACCAGATCGATCCTCCCTAAAGGTACACGTATTCCTCACGTGACCGTACCGCCAACACTTAAAACATTGGACGGGTCTCGCGCTCAGTAACTCAACACGAGCATTCGTCCAGCCCATTCTCAATTTCCCGGAGGAACTAGCCTTGAGTGCGGCGGTTAGTGGGCACTTGATCCAAACCGAACTCAATCCGTTGCGCATGGGTCTGATATTACCGACACGCACGTCCGATTCGTCACAGTCTCCCAGAATGGATATTGCAGTGGTCAAATCAAATTTCGATATAGAGTCATCAAAATTCCACACTCTAAGCTCGCCCATCGAGGTGGGTCTGTTCACTCGAACTTCGGTACTCCCGATAACTTCCTTTAATTTCCTCGATAACTCATCCGCTTTGATAGCACCATTCTCGCCCGGAATCTCGACGATAAGGCCGCCGTTGATCCCATAACGGATCTTAGAGTCCTCGATTCCCAAAGATTTTAGGTCAATCTTCTCACGGGCCTTTTTCAAAAGTTCGGCGTAAGTAACTTTTGAGTCCGCCGAGGCGGTAATCGTGACCGCCGCGGATCTCGGTGGTCGGCGACGAGGAGGTCCACGGACAGGTCCATTAGTCGCCGGAACATCTCTGTCCGATCTCGGACGACGAGGGGCACGATCCGTCCCGCTGTCCGTGTAGACGGATGGTCCATCCGATCGAATCGTGCGACTAGCCTTAATCTCCCGTCTACGATCGGCCAAGCGGTCTATGTACTCTTTGATTCTCAGCAATTCTTCGTCTTGTGAGATCCTTACGGTTTTAGGAGGTTTCTGTACAGATGAGACGCGCGACTGTCTACCGCGTCGCGGCTCAGTACCAGACTCACTGGTGATTCTATCCTCTTCACTATATCCCATGTGTTGTCCCACCTTAGGAAGGGGAGGGAAGACGTTGTAATCCGACTCCCCCATGTCCTCAGTATCAGAAGTAACGGTGGCAGAACGTCTGTTGCTACTACGGGTGATTCTCGGAGAGACTTTACTTTTACTAGGCGTTTTATCCGCCACGGAACTCTTAACGATTTTATATCTATTAGATAAGGGTCGATCTTCGATCATCTTGGGTCCCCACGATAACGGCTCCTGATTCGGACGAGACGTCGGTTTCGGATCGGTACGCCTAACTTTCCGGGGAGGCTTCATGCCAATATCATTATTCTGACTATCGCCAAAGTGGAAGATCGGCTCAGGAACAGCCACCGCGGAGCAAGCCGCGTCCCCTCTGGATTCAAGAGCAGAGATTCTAGCTCGAAGAGCCTCGAGGTCTCGCTTGAGCTCCTCGTTCTCCCTTTTGAGAAAGGACTGCTCTCTCCTGCTGTTCAGTTCCTCGCGTTTCAAATCCCTCATCTGGGCCACAAGCTGCGCATTTTGGGCCCCTAAAGAAGAGTCATCTCCCATTCGGGATTCTAATCTCGTGAAGATAATGCTAAAAATTTCTGAGATATTTAAAAGACCACGTTTAAGGGAACCACTCAATGAGCCCTGTATACCTCTGCTGTCGTTACGGATTAACTCCATCTTTTCCAAAAGACCAGAAGCGAGACCGGAGAGACCACCGGTGTCCATACTCTCGAGTTCCTCCGCAGGCACGATCTCCATTCGCGTCCTGGCGTCGAGAGAGTTCACAGACTGCGGCGGATCTCTCGTCCTCAAGCGAGACGGCTTCGGACGCTTCAACGATCGAAATGACGAGCCGCTCGCAGCAAGATCCCGCGGTGACGGTGTCAAAGTATTCTTCCTCTTCAGGGACGGCAGACCAGGTTCGCTGTTGGTCCCCGTGAGATCCGTAACAGCAGGCACATCATCCTCGTCAGAGATCACGATGGCCTGTTCCTGACTCGCCGGATCCATATCCATATTTTCCGAGGCAGAATCCCTATTCTCCTCGCTCCAATACGTATCTCTTCTCGCATGATCAGGGGTGAAGGATATAAGGTTAGATTCTTCTGCTACACCACATATATCATTGATGATCCTTCTAGAAATGGCGACCGCATCTTCCGCACCCGTGGGTGTCTGCGTCCGAGACGCGTTCTCAAACCCAGGAGCGTCCAAGATAGGAGTGTTCCCGTCGTTTATTGCTACGTCTTCGGTAACCTTATCCCCGTCGACGCCCGAGGTCAACGTCGGCGGGAGCCCTTCGCCAGATGACGACACATCCCCCCCAGGGACGATAGGGGGAGTGCGCCGGTCGCTGGGGGTCCGAAGCCCCTGCGACAGTAAGTTATCTCCATTATCCTTGTTCATGTCATATGAGGTATAGTTGGTTTTTTGATCGGGGTACCTTCCCCTAGGACGAATCGAGGTTCAGACACACCCCCGTCCTGGGTGCATCCTAGGACATCTCACGAAGAGAGGGTGCACCGTCCATGTGCATCCTAATAATCTGATGACGGATTATTCGTTCAAAGCATCTCGCGCAGGCGTGATAATACGCGAGATGTGCTATTATTGCCCAAGAAAGAGCCCCTACGTTTTAAAATTACTACCAGAATCATCCTTGAGCCATCGCCAGGTAACCATTATTAAGAATCAATGCGTAAATAAAAATTATATAAACTATTTAGACCGAATAAGAAATGAGCCATAATAGTAATCCAAGAAATTCTTCAGATTGGGAGAGCAATATCAAAAGTGTTCAGTTTATAAACGCAGTATTTGCAACACGCAGATGCCGCATATAATAGCCGAAAATAACCTAATCTAACGCATTTAGCGGTAAAATACATTATATACAATAATGTCTAATATTAAATATGTGTCTAATATTAAATATGTTAAGGAGTGTTACATATTTCAAACCAGGAGTGTCATTCGCGCAGATTAACGATTGTCGATGTAAATAACACGAACAATCATCGTGTATGTAGTTATATTTACAGGAAAGTGAGAGAGTAGGGTAGATAAGTAAATAAATAAACATGTACAATAAAATAATAATAAATTACAGAATTTTACGAACAGAATTTTACGAAGAGGCTCGAACATAAAACATCAAAAGAAAACATCATATTATATATACCATAGTGAGATAATAAAAGACATTTTATTTACAATCCACTGCATTTATAATTTCCTGGTCGCAGTCATGTCTGCGAATAACTGTTTAGTTAATCCTATCATTCCTCAACATTGTACTCGGATAAAAATGAGCATTTGTATATATAAACTTATTCAACAGATTAATCATATTAGAATGTTAAGAAGCGAGATGAAAGTTGAAGAATGAAATACTGAGCCTCAACGCATATACACAAAAACATAACACGTATAAACAGAACAAATAAACAAAGATATATACTCGTTGCAAATCTCCAGAGTAAAATAATTTGTAATGCTAAATGCCTATGAAGTATAAGCACAAACTAATAGAGAGTCTCGCCGGAGTACACCAAATGTGCCATAAAAAGAATTCAATACTTATTCCTCAGTGTACACTTACAGAATGTCCATATTGTCAATTAAACCGGGGAACATACGGATTATTATTATATGTATGTATTTGTCAGCTAGTATCATTGTAAACCGGGAAACACTGTGGGTTGTTGATGTACACATGTATTTAATACCGAATATAATAAGTCTTGACAGATTTATTGCAAATACAAGTAACAAATGCATCGAGGCAGTTACGCCCATGCATATTAGAATGTGACTGTTCAGATGTCTATATTTATCAATTAACATCATTATAAATCGGAAAAGACACTATGTATTGTCAACGTATACGTGTATTTAATGCCGGATTTAATAAATCTTGACAGATCTGATGCAAACACAAGTCGCAAGTGCAACCTGCCAACCACACCCACATATATCAAAATATGACTTTTCAGATATCCATATTTGTCAATTAGTATCATTGTAACCGGAAAAAACACTATGGATTGATAATGTATACGTATATTTAATGCCGAATTTAATAAATCTTGACAGATTTGTTGCAAATACAAGTCACAAATGTATCAAGGCAGTTACACCCATGAATATCAAAATGTGACTGTTCAGATGTCTATATTTATCAATTAGCAACATTGCAAACCGGAAAAACACTATGGATTGTTAACGTATGTGTGTATTTAATGCCGAAGCTAATACATCTTGACAGATTTGTTGCAAACACAAATCGCAAATGCAACCTGCCAGCCACATCCACATATATCAAAATATGACTTTTCAGGTATCCATATTTGTCAATTAGTATCATTGTAAACCGGAAAAAACACTATGAATTGTTAATGTATACGTGTATTTAATGCCGAATTTAATAAATCTTGACAGATTTGTTGCAAATACAAGTCACAAATGTATCGAGGCAGTTACACCCATGTATATCAAAATGTGACTGTTCAGATGTCTATATTTATCAATTAGCAACATTGCAAACCGGAAAAACACTATGGATTGTTAACGTATGTGTGTATTTAATGCCGAATTTAATAAATCTTGACAGATTTGTTGCAAGCACAAGTCACAAATGCGACCTGCCAACCCTACCCACATATATCAAAATATGACTTTTCAGATATCCATATTTGTCAGTTAGTATCATTGTAAACCGGAAAAACACAATGGATTGTTAATGTATACGTGTATTTAATGCCGAATTTAATAAATCTTGACAGATTTGTTGCAAAAACAAGTCACAAATGTATCGAGGCAGTTACACCCATGTATATCAAAATGTGACTGTTCAGATGTCTATATTTATCAATTAGCAACATTACAAACCGGAAAAACACTATGGATTGTTAACGTATGTGTGTATTTAATACCGAATTTGTTAAGTCATAACGAATTTAATCCAAATACAAGCCGCGAATGCAACTTAGCAATCAGCTCCAAGTATATCGAAATGCAACTTTCAAATGACGGTATCTATCAATTGACAACATTATAAACCAGAAGAACACTATAACTCATCAACCCAAATGTACATCAGGTGCCGAATTTATAAACTCTTGACGAATTTATTACAAATACAGTTCACAATTCATAACCATACCTTATGCTGTATGTTGAAACGAGGTTATGTCGGCGATACACCCACGGTGCGATAAGCTAGAGACGCAAAGAGGATAATTAAAAGAAAATATGCGTTTCCAGCAAAGACATCTTTATTTATTAATCAATCAATTGTCGATGTCACGCATCCCTTGGAAAGAAAGCGTGTCACATACGAGGAAGATCCAGCGTCCAAAACTTATAGCTAGAGAACAACTATCGTCCCAAAGAAGGTCCAGGACAGAAAATAAGCTTGATTTGCAATAAATATATAACGAAAAACACGCACATAACATCAGAAGAACATCACATAAACGAATGCACATACAAAAATCAGGACGTCATCTCAGTAATTTCGAGGTGCTCGCGGAGTAAATTACGCAAAATCTTATAACGATCTATGAATATAACAGATGAAACTATAAATATGCGCACGAACTTAGAGTATAATGTTATCCAGAGGTTGATTAATAATAATAGACGAGATAAGGTTAAGAGAACGGCGCAAACCGTAGGCCCGTCAAAAACGTTAAGTCAGAATATCCCGTGTGGTATAACAAACGCGATTACTCTGTGTATGTGCGAAGCCATCTTGCACGATTTAAGAAATAAGCACAAGGACCAATAGATAGGACATTTTGCAAGCAAACATGAGATAGATCCGTAGACGTGAATATACGCGTAAAACGCCACGTCAGCAGCCATTACTGTATGGCCATTTGAGCGAGCGATAAGTGAGATGGTTTTAACAATAAACTGACACTCAGTTCACTCACCCAGCCGAGCATCAAAGCGCTTGCCATTGATCTCAGAGCAATTAAGGCCGTCTCATGATCTCGCTCGTTTCAAAAGACGGCAAGATGCTCCCAGAACGATGTAAGCCCGTGGACGGTACGCCCATCCACAAAATACATTCCACATAGGAATGTATGAATTTAGACGTTAAAGATATAAAAAATATTGTCCGAAAGATCCATCACACTCAAATAAATATTAAGCTAAGTAATATTTTAACTATATAGATCGGGATATGAGACGGATTACAAAAATATCGACGAAATAAGATCATGTGCCACGCGGTCGCATGCGCCGCCATTACGTGCGCGTGTCAGATACGATGAAAAAATCCTTAATAAATAATGAATAATAAGTAAGTTTTTAATAAATTCCGTATCGTTGAAAGCAGAATTGCAGCGCGAATCGTCTCGTATATCACTTTCCCGAAAAATACTAATTTGAGTGATCACAAAAATCCCAAATCACAGAGCGATGAGTAGAGACGTCCGTCTCGGTCAAAAGCCCCCACCGGACTCCGGTGTCCGCGTACCTATCCCTAGCTATCTTGTACGTGGGACACCCCCCATTGTTAACCGCATGGTTTGCCGGCCGTCCTCGTCTCTTACAGACCGCGCATGTTTTCGGCCCAGCTGTGCTCGGGCACTTGTCCCGCCGATGACCGCCGAGGCCGCAATGGGAGCAGGTCTCCTCTGCTGCCCGACAATACCTCGCGACATGACCCAGGTCCAAACATCTAAAACACCTGGTCGGTGACGCGAAATCCGCGACCCTGCAGCTCCTCCAGCCAACAAAAATGCGCGACGCCTTTCTAAACCTATCACGCATGCCGGGCGTCACTTCTATAACCCAATTTACCGTCTCATCGTCCCCTTTACCCAATCTAAATCGGAATACAAATTCCTCCAGATAGGTTCTCTCCTCTACCCCCTGGAGGAGCTCCGGGTTTTGCCTAGCTATAGCCCGGCGGACACCATCGACTTCCAACCCCTTGGGCACGTCGTACAATATTATACGAGGTCTCTTGGCAGCCGGAAGGGCCGCCGTGAGACCTCTTTCCTTAATCGCCTGATTGGCGATTATCCTTTCGGCGTCTGCTCTAGAGTGCGCCTGCACTATAATCTTGCCGTCCCTGGCTTTCCTCACGCCCCTAACTCTTATGTTAGACGCCACCGGGTTCATCGCCTCCAGCAGCGTCTTCTTAACCTCCTCCACAGACTTGGGTTTCTCTGTGCCGCTGGACACGACCACCGTGAGGCCCCTATCTCTGTTCCTAGGTCTATCCTTTCCTGCTCCCGGCGCAGTAGGAGTCCCCGCACCCGCTTCGCGGCGGGGCTCCTCATGCCCCCTTACCGCTTCCGCAAATGTCGCTGGCGGTCGACGGTTCGTCTCCGTCCTCTCCGCCAGACGACCCCTCAAGAACGCGTTGTCGCAACCCAGCTGCATCATCAGCTTGCTTGCCTCACTGAATAATGCAGCTACCCTCTGCGCCGCCGACTTAGTGAACTTAGCATTCGAGTCAGAAAGGATGCCATCCAGCTTCAGTCTGATCTCGTACATCGCAGCAGCAGCCGACTCCTCTCGAGTCGCCGCACCGTCACCTACAAACACCTCATCATCCGACTCACTACTCGAGCTGGTCCCATCTTTATCGCCTAATAGGAGCAGCTCTGAGCCCGCCCGCAGCGGGTCAGTCCCTCGGGCAACATGTCCTACCGCCTCGCTTGACTCGCTCTGTACCTCCCTCTGTGGACCCCGGGAGGGTTTAGTTGGGCTCCTAATTACCTTCATACTCCGTTCGAACGGATCGCCGGTCGAACCGTCATCATCCATCCTACTGTCGCCTAGGGTCTGCTCAGTAACCCACTTTTTCAAGCCCCCATGCGTTCTAGGCTTCTCCGAGGCCTTTTTACTTGTCTTTGTCAGTGTCACAGTACATGGCTTAGTCACAGTCCTCTGTCTGTCGCTCTTGTCTATGTTCGTCACTGTTTTGGACGCGGTTTTTTGTCCGTCACCTTTTTCGATATCCGTATTGCCTTTATCCGTTTCTGTCTTAGCCATAATTCCGTCAACTCTGTTTCCGTCCGGGTTTGTTTGGGGGTTTTTGGAGTTCTTCATATATATATAGTAATAATGTTACGACGGTTCGGCCATCATGGCAGCCCATACGCATATGGGCATCTATCCCCGCCGTTTCAAAGCCCTAGTTATATGCACGAAAGCTGAGAAGCAGCTTGTCAGGCGATCACCCCTATTCGTGCAGCGTGACTCTATAAAAAATGTTATGTTGTGGTTTGATGCTAAAGGTTTAGCGTCACCCCTACTGATTGAGCACGTATGCTCCGAACACCGTACACTCAAAGTTCGGGCTAGACGTTGCCAGTGTATCTTCCCACTAGCAGGATATGAGGAAATAGTGATCAGCTAATCCTCCACTCATGCGCCCGGGAGGGCCGACTTCAACTCCCGAATAGGCTCCGCCCAGACACGGACAGCGGTTCTTCCACATTAAACATGCGGTTTCACATGGACTTTACTGGCGCTAGGCCAGACCTTACCATTTATTACGCCGCAGAGGTCAGGTACTAACATGTCCGCATCCTACGGTCGTGGGGCTACTACTCCCCACTTGGTTAGTCTTCGAGAAATATCCATCGACTCCCGACCGCATCTCTTGCACCCGACGATCACAAACATGGACACGCGCACACTCACACACCCCCCAAACCCCCGACTCCCCTCCGGAAAGAACCGGTAGCGACCCAAGGGCCCACGAGCCGGGGAGAACTCGCGTATCGCCTTAACTCCGTTCGCCTACAAAGGCTGTTGCCTGTACGTAGTTTCCGGCGGGAACCAACGCTGGAGGTGGAGTTCGACTTGACTGTGATAGGCTAAGTGCTGCGGTTCAGCATGCGTTGCGCTTCAACAGTCCTGTAGACCATGACTTTGTACGACAGAAGTTAGTTAATAGAACGGTCGGTCTCAAAAGATCAGCGCCGCGTGTTGCTTTGGGTGGTGTTCAGCAACTGAGGTTTTCCGCGGCGTGTTGCTTTGGAGATTAGGCGTAACTTAGACTCAGCGGCGTGTTGCTTTGAGCGGCGTGTTGCTTAGGATGGTGGTCAGCAGCTAAGTTTTCCGCGGCGTGTTGCCTTGGATGATGGAGCAAACACGCGCGCGGCGTGTTGCTTTCGCCGACAGCATCTACCAGCACACTGGCAGCGCTCCGCCTTAAGCGAAGAGCACCTACCAGCACACCGGCAGCGTGTTGCCTTAAGCGAATTGTTGCTTCAGATGGTGGTCAGCAACTAAGGTTTTCTGCGGCGTGTTGCTTTAGATGGTGGTAAAGCGAGCACGCACGCGGCGTGCAACTAGGTTTTCCGCGGCGCACAGTGGATCGAGCGTTAAGAAAAAGCGGACATTGGGTAGAAAATTAAAAGGCTAAATTATCAACTTTTTAAAATGAATTATCATCAACCAATGTTTATAGAATTGAAATATATTCAATTATTACATATAATGTAAGTTTATTATGCCAATTTTGACCCCAAGGTTGCACATTTGTGAAAGTGCAATTTTTTAGCCTATTTTAAATCGATAATGAATTGCCAGTACATTGCATACAATCAAATAAATTTGATCAATCTCTTAAAATGATATTATTTACGTCTGAGACTAACGAAAAATGCATTTCCAAGATATTTTTCTTTATTTCATCATTTAATATTTGACGGATCAAAAGTTATAAATTAGTGTTACGTCCTGCGAACTCCACGATTTCCCTTTTTCGCGGGAATTCCTATGAGCTTAAGATAGGCCTTAAGATTATGATAAGCACGGACGGTTGTCGATCGGCGAGTGAGCCTTGATCCTTGCACATTCCCTTTTTCTTTTTTATAACTAAACTATCTATTTGCCTAGGCGACTAAACGCAACCTTCCAGATGACGAATTGCCGACGGACGGGGCATACGTGACTAGATTTTCATCGGCCTTGTCAGGCCTATAACTATAAACCCGGCGACACGACGCGCCAAATGGGCCTTAATGGGTTGATGAAGATCTTTATTGCATCGAGCGAGCTTTCAAAATTGCACCTACGATGTTTCCGACAAGCGGAAACAAAGCCTAAGACGTGTCTGTAAATACACGTGACGGAAGTTCCGTTTGTATTTAAGATTGAGAGGTATGCATCGTCCGTCAACATAAGGACAGGGTCGCGAGATAAAAAAAAAGAACCCTAATAAAAGAGAAATCGGCGATAGCCGAAAAACAAATGAGTCACTGGAGGAAGCGATGGGTTGCACCCCCAATAAGACAGTGGGGGCCTTACGAGAGGACTCACCAACGAACAGTCGGAAAAATCGACAATCGTCTCTAACTTCTAGGATAGGCGAAAACTTAAGATCTGGCTCTTGGGTGAGAAACGTCTCGCCCAATAAGAAATCCTCTAGATAAAAATTAGAAGAATCCCACCAACCAAAAGTCCCAAAAATGAAAACCAGACACACCCCACACGAAATCCACCCCTTCCATTCCTTACATTTTCCTATATAAACCCCGACATTGCGGACTCTCCCCCTCTTCCGATCCGGCACGAGACGGGTTACTTCTAAGTCCGCACATTTTCCGCTTACTTATACTTTAACGCCACTTTTCTGTTGTTCACCAACTTAAAGTATCGCGAGTAAATTCTGTGCGCGCTAAGTGCCACGAATCACCCTCACAGCGAGATCTGCGGTCAGCACCAGCGCCTGACAGAAATATATATATATACAGGGTGTCCCGTAAGTCGAGGTCATCCGCTCGGGAGATGAAAGGGGAACCAAAAACAAGAAAAAAAGTTGGTACAAACATAGGCCCAAAAATGCGTTGTTTTCGAATTATCGCCATTTTTATGTTAAAATTTGAAATTGCTTTGCCTTCGAATTTTTTTGTCAAAATTGAAACATAAGATGGTTTTTATGAGTTTTAAAACACAACTAAAGTCAAATAAAAGTTGCGGGCTGCTTTAGCACTACCCAGGATGCACCGCGTGGAGGTACAGCCCGCTTAGCATCCCTTGACAGAGATCAGGACCCCACAGTTCGTCACTCCTGTGGTATTTAGTGACTCCAAACCCTCTCTGTCGTGTGTGTGTGTGTGTGTGTGTGTGTGTGTGTGTGTGTGTGTGGGTGTGAGTGAATGTAAAAATTATATGAGGTGTTCGAAATGACCTCCTTCTGCACGAATGCAGGCTCTAAGCCTTCTTTCTAAGGAGTCCCGAACTCTTTGTAGCACTTCCGGATTTTCTCTAATATTTTCAAATCCATTAGTTATTCTTTGCCTAAGTTCATGGACGTTATTAACTGGCCGTTTATAAACAAAGGATTTTAAATGACCCCAAAGATAGAAATCACACGGATTGAGATCGGGTGACCTAGGAGGCCAGCTTACAGGTCCTCCACGCCCTATCCATTGTCGTCCGAATTTGCGTTCCATTTCTTGTCTAGCAATTAAACTGAAATGTGCAGGTGCACCATCGTGCATAAACCACATATTACGTCGAATGTTCAAAGGGACGTCTTCAAGTAGTACATCTAATCTATTTCTAAGAAATTCAACATAAATTTCACCATTTAATCTGTTTTCAAAGAAATGTGGTCCAACAAGTGAATTGTTAATGATTCCTCCCCAAACCGAACAACTGAACTGTTGTTGGTGTTTTTTTTGAACAATTGCGTGGGGGTTTGCTTCCATCCATTCATGTGTATTATGAAAATTCGTAATACCGTCTCTATCGAATGCTGCTTCATCAGTAAACAGAATTATTTCACTGAAAGTAAGCATTCGTTCTAATTTGTTCACGAACCATTGACAGAAATTAAGACGTGGACCATAATCGTTTTCAGTCAGTCCTTGAACACGTTGTACATGATAGGGATACATGGAATTTCTGTTAAGAGATCTCCATATTGTACTTCTTGGCAGGTTTAATACTCCTGAGATGCTTCTGATACTAGTAGAAGGGTCAACCCGGAATGCGTTCAAAATTCTTTCTTCCGTGTTAGCGTTTATTCGAGGCCTACCTTCTCTTCGACGCTGTGTCAACTGCCCAGTTTCTCGCAATATTCTATCAATATTTGAAAAGATCGTCGGTTCGGTGCGTATCGCCGAGGAAATTTTTCGATATACAACCTTCTTGCTTCTGTAGCATCACCTTGAGCGAGACCATACATTAAATGCATGTCGACTAATTCGTTAACGGTTAAACGATTCATTACTGATAAATAACTTTTAATTTTAACGAACTTTCTTTCTCCGTGAACGAACTCTGATTGTAAAGCGATTGAACTTAAATGAAATCTCCTTTGTTGTGGCTGAGAAATACATTAACAAATGCTCTCTAATTTCGATGTGCTCACGTTGCTAGTCGAACAATCAATACCTAAGCGCTTCTTCGAGTTCGCGTGTTATTGTACAAGCTTTGTTTTGATTTTTTGCCGCGCGGCACACGCAGCTTCTTCGAGTTGATTTTTTACTCGTACCGCGCGGCAAAAAATCAAAACAAAGCTTGTACAATAACACGCGAACTCGAAGAAGCGCTTAGGTATTGATTGTTCGACTAGCAACGTGAGCACATCGAAATTAGAGAGCATTTGTTAATGTATTTCTCAGCCACAACAAAGGAGATTTCATTTAAGTTCAATCGCTTTACAATCAGAGTTCGTTCACGGAGAAAGAAAGTTCGTTAAAATTAAAATTTATTTATCAGTAATGAATCGTTTAACCGTTAACGAATTAGTCGACATGCATTTAATGTATGGTCTCGCTCAAGGTGATGCTACAGAAGCAAGAAGGTTGTATATCGAAAAATTTCCTCGGCGATACGCACCGAACCGACGATCTTTTCAAAATATTGATAGAATATTGCGAGAAACTGGGCAGTTGACACAGCGTCGAAGAGAAGGTAGGCCTCGAATAAACGCTAACACGGAAGAAAGAATTTTGAACGCATTCCGGGTTGACCCTTCTACTAGTATCAGAAGCATCTCAGGAGTATTAAACCTGCCAAGAAGTACAATATGGAGATCTCTTAACAGAAATTCCATGTATCCCTATCATGTACAACGTGTTCAAGGACTGACTGAAAACGATTATGGTCCACGTCTTAATTTCTGTCAATGGTTCGTGAACAAATTAGAACGAATGCTTACTTTCAGTGAAATAATTCTGTTTACTGATGAAGCAGCATTCGATAGAGACGGTATTACGAATTTTCATAATACACATGAATGGATGGAAGCAAACCCCCACGCAATTGTTCAAAAAAAACACCAACAACAGTTCAGTTGTTCGGTTTGGGGAGGAATCATTAACAATTCACTTGTTGGACCACATTTCTTTGAAAACAGATTAAATGGTGAAATTTATGTTGAATTTCTTAGAAATAGATTAGATGTACTACTTGAAGACGTCCCTTTGAACATTCGACGTAATATGTGGTTTATGCACGATGGTGCACCTGCACATTTCAGTTTAATTGCTAGACAAGAAATGGAACGCAAATTCGGACGACAATGGATAGGGCGTGGAGGACCTGTAAGCTGGCCTCCTAGGTCACCCGATCTCAATCCGTGTGATTTCTATCTTTGGGGTCATTTAAAATCCTTTGTTTATAAACGGCCAGTTAATAACGTCCATGAACTTAGGCAAAGAATAACTAATGGATTTGAAAATATTAGAGAAAATCCGGAAGTGCTACAAAGAGTTCGGGACTCCTTAGAAAGAAGGCTTAGAGCCTGCATTCGTGCAGAAGGAGGTCATTTCGAACACCTCATATAATTTTTACATTCACTCACACCCACACACACACACACACACACACACACACACACACACGACAGAGAGGGTTTGGAGTCACTAAATACCACAGGAGTGACGAACTGTGGGGTCCTGATCTCTGTCAAGGGATGCTAAGCGGGCTGTACCTCCACGCGGTGCATCCTGGGTAGTGCTAAAGCAGCCCGCAACTTTTATTTGACTTTAGTTGTGTTTTAAAACTCATAAAAACCATCTTATGTTTCAATTTGACAAAAAAATTCGAAGGCAAAGCAATTTCAAATTTTAACATAAAAATGGCGATAACTCGAAAACAACGCATTTTTAGGCCTATGTTTGTACCAACTTTTTTCTTGTTTTTGGTTCTCCTTCATCTGAATGACCTCAAATTACGAGTTTGTCACACGGATAAACAGAACGTTTCTGTGTGCGTAAGTGGAGGGAAGAACGCTAGTGTGTGCGGCTATGCGCTTGCTCGCAGCACCGACCCCCACCATTCCCGGTCTTCTCTCGCTGTCTCTCGCATAGCTACGTGGGACCATGCAATCACGTAGTACAGCACAGTCGCGTGGCGTGCTCGATCGTGTTCGGACGTGTTTGTCCGGACGGAAAATTTTTTCAAGTATAGTGACTGTTACTGTCTGTACTGTGATTTCCAATATTAGTACCGTGTATCGGCGCCTTTCGAGGCCTACAATTTTCTTTTAAGACGCCCTTTGCGGCTTATACGACAAATGGTTCGCCCTGGCCTATATTTGAGCAGCGCTCGACGGCCATTATAATAATAAGAAAAAGAAGACGTAGTACGACACCTCACAGGAACAATCGTTTTAATTTCAGGTAATTTTTCTTTATTTAATAAATATTATTTACATAAATATTTCTAAAATTATTTTTGTATAATTACCACTAATACTTTTGTACATAATATATTTGGCGATTTGTCGTTAAATCCAAAAATAGAGATTACGTGGCATTATCTGCAAAAACCACGTTAATATCATAAAAATCATTTCAATGACCATCTTAAAATACATATATTTGCCTTTATAACCTTATTGAACGAGTCTCTAATGGGAGAGTTCGGCTCGAACCGTGGTACGAGACGGACGTGTGTGACTGCGCGCTTGTTCGGCTTGCTTCCTAACCTTTTGATTATCGTGTTGCACAAGTGTTGTGTTGCGGGGGATTGCACTCCTTATTCTTTCGGGAGGGTCTCAGATATCGTTCTTTTTGGTAGCCCCCCTCTCGGTGGGGGAGCTGTGATATATATATTTTTTTTATTGGCGCTAGATTAGCGCATGGATCCCACGAGGGACGGCACGCAGCTGACACGTGATGGCTCTCACTCGGATAAAGAATCTCATCATGCATCTAATAAGAGATTGAAAACGAGTATATCCGAGCAAGAATTCGACAGGATCACCAGAAACTTTTCAACGGAAACGGATTGGCAAGAATCGAAACAACAGATACTCGGCCTCCAAGAAGCTGAGGGAAGAGGAGCTTTTGAAACGTCGTAATATTCTTGATACGGACTCCCGCGCCCGCGACGGTATGGAAATCGAGGAATATTCTAATAGCGAGGGCATTCGGGGCTGCAACCCAATAATTCAAGATACTCAAAATAATGTCGAGACCGTTAGCAAAGACGTTCTACACTCCCCTTCTCGGTTGGTGAACACAGATGTATACCGACGTGTTAAATGCGAATGTACCTGTCGAATCACGTGGTTGCGACGGGAACACTGTCCCTTCCGCTATTGTAAAGGAAGCTTTTATAGTATGTGGATCCACTCTTAAGGAACGTGACCACACAAATGACGCCGTACCTGAAGGTCGGAGATATGTAAGATTCGAGGATGATTTTAAAGGTAAAGCCAATATTACTTTACGCCTCCCCCCTGACCAGATCACAACTAAAAGGGGTAAGAATCTCATTAAAATGTGGATGATTTTAAATGACCTCCAGATTTGCCCTTTCTCTGTCAATATGGTTAACCATTTTTCAGCGGAAGCTGTGTTTAACGATTTTGCAGATGCTAATTGCGCTCTCGACAAGATCGATAGGCTTAAGGATCCTGTAAAGCTTAAAGCTAATTTAGAACAACGTTCCATTGTCTGCAGGGGTGTGATTTCAGACTGGCCCTCGTCGATCCCCGACCTATGGTCGGCTATCCGAGACAAATCTAAGATACTAAGTCTGGAACGGATGTATAGATGAAAGTGGGATCCGGACAACAAAAAGACTGTGCTGTCTTTCACGGATAATATAATCATAGCTTTTAAGGACAACTGTGTTCGAGATCTAGTCATTTTCTCCAACGGTGTCAACCTCAAAGTCCGTCCGTATGTGCCTTAAGTCCGCCAATGTTTCAACTGCTTCAGGTTTGGTCACACCAAATTAGCATGTAAGAGTGATACTCGTTGCATTGTCTGTGGCGATAAAGCCCATGGTCAATGCGATAAGGCGATACGATGTTGTAACTGTGAGGGCCAGCATAAGTCCACGTATAGGGGCTGTCTCCTATTTGAAAAAACTAAAAATATAAATATTGTTATGGCTCACAAAAATATATCGTTCCACAGTGCGAAACGGATTGTGGAGGGTGACGTCTCGTCCCCTCCGGAACCTCAAAACAGGTTTGTGAACCCTACGTCGTGGCCGGGCCTCCCGACGACCTCTAAGTCTGCGTCATATTCAGAGGCTCTGAGAGCCGAACCACGGAGTACGAGGGAAATGACTAATGTTGCCCCGCAACAGAGAGATAACTGGGAACGCATTCCGCGTGCTAAACTTAAGGACAAACGGAGTTCAACATTTGAGGCTCCGCGCAATTTTTATAAATCTTTTGACCTACGTGCAGGTGAAATTACCAGGGAAAGCAGAGGCATTCTACTCTCTTCACCTCAAAACGTACGAACACGACGGGAGTCCGACCGCAGTGGAGCCTACATGGAGGCCCGTGGTGGAGTGGGTCTCCCTTCGGATGACCCTCGGATTATAGAGACCATCGATAACATCCTTCTGCTTCTGCGAAGAATCCCGGAGGCTCGTGGGATGCTGATACGCGCCCTTGCGGCGACAGACACGCGCGGTGGAACTGGGAGTACGTCGCTCCCTTTTGAATTCAATCGTAACGAAGAGGATTCGGAGTATAGAGAATTTTTAAGGTATTCTGGGAGTAATGAGAGATATCGCCCTTTCTCGGTTTAAAAATTCAATTTACTTTTATGGAATTGTAGAGGATATAGAAGTCACAAGAATGAGTTGTCTAAGATTGCTATGGAATACGATATTATAGTGTTGACAGAGACTCGTTGTTCCGGCCGCAATACGGTGTACTTTCCGGGATTTAAGACGCTTCATAGTAAAAACCTGCTTGGCAGTGGTGGAGCCTCCATTTCGGTCCGCTCCCACATTACTTTTGATGTGTTGCCGATTGTCGGTGCACTCCCAGTGGGTTACGACGCGGTCAGTATTAAGGTAGTCCTTTCGCAGCCGGCGCTAGTCAAGTAACAGTCCGTCGTGAGGTAATTGAAAACAAACATATTGCAACATCCCAATAATTATAATAATATAGAATGATTTTACACGCACGATTTAATCGTATTTAATTATGTACTAATTAAAAAAATATCACAATAGTAGTGCGGTTGGACTCGATTTAGGTTAGGTCTGGCATGACGGTACGAGTAAAGCAATATGCGATTGGATCCACTACTTATTTAACCTCATATATCAGAGCAAAACATTCGCCAAGCCTTTATTTTCAAGATACGTACGAAATCCGGAAACTTCAGGGAATATTTTAAGACATTAATAATGTATTCATCTAATTGTTAAGTACATGTATTATTCGTTGAAAACCTCGGCCGTGGCGATTTGCATCATTCTATCTTTCTCGTTCATTAGATGTAAACAAGGATAGAATGACAATGGCACGCTCCGCGAACGCACATTTAGAATGACTTATTTCTTGTAAAGTGTCGGTAACCTCACCTGATTTTTCGTACACATGCCCCTTATTACTGTATATTTAACATATATCAAATTTAGGTACCTATCTAATACTTGTTCTCACGAAAGGACTACCTTAAGACCACAAATCTAGCTAATAATATAAATATGATCGCGATATACAGACATCCTAGAACTGGTATTGCCCGACGTGATCTTGACTCCGTTTTCAACTTGGTGAATAGCAACTCTAACGACTCCATCATTCTTGGCGATTTTAACGCTCACAATGCGGCATGGAATTGCGACACTACCAATGATAACGGAGTGCCTAATCATTTCAATTTAGGCTCTTCCCTGAAGAGAAAGGGATATATTGACAATGAGAGGTGTGACTGTGGATATGAGAGGGAAGATCTTTATCACGTATTGTTGTCCTGTCGAAGATACGATGACTTTAGAATTATAATGGACAAAGAATTGAGAAGCGCGAAATACTTTGCCAATATTGATTTAATTCACATTATCAAAACAAAACAGTGGAACATTTTATTCATTATTTTCCAATTTTTTTAAAAAATTGGCAAGGTTATCTAACCTCTGATTTTAGTACTTTTTTCTTTTTTGGGTTTACACAGCTTGTGTTGATTACCTTCGGGTACAAAACACCATATATCCTCAACCGAGGATTCCAAACGAAAAAACCCCCTCGTCTCTAATGGGATTATTTATTAATGGCTTCATACTTAAATCTTGATGCAAACTTAACCTCAAAATTTTTAACAGTTTAATCCAACTGGAGCCCTCAGTTGGAGATACGTGATAGGAATATGCCTATCCCAAATCTCCTAAAAAGCAGTTTAACCATTAATTACGTGATTTAATCATTATTTAACCATTTATGTGATTTTATAATAATTATTGTTCTTATGCTATATGTTACAGTATTGCTTTCCATCAGTGGATGTTCATGCAGTCCAGAGTAGCACCAAGTAGTTTGATAGAAGAGCAAAAGATTTATTTATTAGATACGTAAGTAAGAAAAAGTTAAATTTGATATATATATATATATATATATATATATATAAAACCATGCTTTCCAATATTAATCGCCAATACTGAAAATCCAAAGTATACGTGTAACATTAACAGATTTTCAGTATAGATAGTGAATATATTTGGATAGTGAATATCGGAACACAGATTTATACTTAACCTACTTTTATGTTTAAAATATATAATTAGATGAAAATAATAATTACTGATTTTATATTATGTTGCAGTGTTACGTTGCTTTCTATTAGTGGAAGTTCACGCAGAGCAACACCAAGCAGTTTGATTTCTATCACACTCTTCTGAGCGAAAGCTTTATTTATTAGATACATAAGTAAGAAAAAGTTAAACTTGATATAAATTGCGTTCCAATATTAATATTTAGTACTAAAAATCTAAAATGTATGTATAACATTAACCATAGATTTTCAGTATAAACAGTGAACATCGAAACACAGTCATACTTAACCCCGTACTCTTATGTTTGAATATATAATTATGTATGAAATAAACAGGGTGACTTATTTCGTGTGCTAATCACCTCCGCTATAATTATCTCAGAAAGTATTGATTTATTGGAAAAATGTTTCAGATAAAAGTTGGAGGGTTCAAGGAGGACCAATAGACAATTTTATTAGATTTTGGGTCCGGGACCTGTGTTAAACCCAGTAGGATCCAAGCCAAATTATTTAAATAGAAACCCCCTTTTTATTGCATCATCTTTTTCTACTAATTAATATGAACTTTTGTCTGAAACATTTTTTTATTTGCCTTATACTTTTTCAGATATTTAAGGAAAACTTAGTAATTTTTTCAATATTTAGCTTACAATATCTCAATAAACGTTTGTCGAAGGGAAAAGTGGTACAGGATTTGTTTACTTGATTTGGTCTCAAGAATATACTGTTGCAATAGTATTTCAATTTCTTTAAATAATTGTGTACACCTGAAAGCTAATGTATACACAAATAATTATAGAAATTGGGGTATTATTGTAATAGCATATTCGGACTTCCGTTTCCGGTTGGTTAGGCTTGAGTTGGCGATTTTTGCGAGCGAAAAGCGAAGTGCGAGTGTGAGAGATAGAGCGAGTGAGAGAGTGTAGCGAGCGAGAAGTGAGCGCGGTGAGGGAAAGGGAAGGTGTGAGAGTGGAGGCAGAGCGGAGGACAAGGGAGGAGAGCCCGTGGAGGCAGAGGAGAATCGGGAAGGTTGAAGTTAGAGAGACAAACGTAGAAGGGGAAGGATAGAGAGCGCTAGAGTGAAGGGCTAGGGAATTCTGGGGATTTCGGGATAACGCGGGGAAGTAGTACGGCCATAGAGTAGGAGGACAGATGGCGCAGTTCGCGGATAGGCTGGGGAAAGAGAGACGCGGAAGTACGGGGAATCTAGATGAGCTTTCCAAGAGGAAAGGGAGTATAGAGTTGTTTAAGAGGAAGAGGGATAAAATGGAGAAGGAAGAGGGTGCGGGTGGGGAAGGGGACGAGGACTTCTCGAAGAGAAGTAACAAGACGGTGAGAACGCCACCAGGGGGGGAAGGATATGGATGTGAAGGGGTTGTTGAGAGGAATAAGGGAGGAGATGAGGGAGGGGTTAAGAGGAGTGAGAGAGGAGATAAGAGAGGTGGCGAAGGGGCAAAAGGAGGCAATGATGGATGAAGTAGAGGAGATAAAGAGCGAACTGAAGGAGAGAGAGGAGATGTGGAGAAGGGAGAGAGGAGAGCTTCAGAAAAGAATAGAGGACTTGGAACGAAAGCTGGAGGGGATGCAGATGGAGGTAAAGGGAGGAGGTCTTGGGGGAGGAAGAGGTAGGGAGGGAAGCAGAGGAGGATTGAGGGAGGAGGGGAGGGGAGAGTCTGATTGGAAGGAGAGGGTGGAAAGGCTGGAAAGGAGGTACGAAGTAAAGGAGAGGGGAGAAAGGAGAAGAAACATTGTGATAAAAGGAGTGAAAGAAGATGCGGGAGGGATAAAGGGGGGAGTGGCGGAGGTGATGAAAAAGACAGGCGTGGAGGTGAAGATAGAGGAGATCAGAAAAATAGAGGCCGGGAGAAGAGAGAAGGGGGGTATGGCAGTGGTGAGAGTGGGAAGTGAAGAAGAGAAGGCAAAAATAATGAGAAATAAGTGGAAACTGAGAGACGAAAATACGTGGATAGACGAAGATTTGACATAGGAGGAAAGGAGGATAAAATGGAAGATAAACCAAGTGGCGTGGAAGGCAAGAAGAGAGGGAAAAAGAGTAAGAACAGGGGTGGGAAAGGTATGGATAGAGGGGGAATGGTGGGTGTGGGATGAGATAAGAGATGTGCTTAGGGATGGTAGAGGGAGGTGCTGGGAGGAAGGGCAAGGGAAAGGGAAGGAAAGTGAAAGGGAGGGAGAGCAAAGGCAGGGGGAGTAGAGGAGGGAGAGGGAGCGAGTAGGGGGGAGGAGAGAGGAGCAGAGAGAGAGAAGGATAAGAGGGAGGAATTGGAGGGAAGAGTGGGAGAGGAGGAGGGAGAGGAGGAAGAGAGGAGAGAGAAAGAGGAGGGAAGGAGAATATACAAGGTGGCCTTTTGGAATGTGGCGGGGTTAACAAATAATAAAGAGTTTTGGAAGCGGCTGGAGGATTGGGACGTAATGGTGTTATGCGAAACGTGGGTGGACGGTAAGGGATGGGAAAAGATAAAGGAAAGGATGCCAAAAGGCTACGTGTGGGAAGTACAGAAAGCGGGGAGGAAGAATCGGAAGGGAAGGGCGGTAGGAGGAATGATAGTAGAAGTGAGGGTAGGGATTAAATTGGAAAGAGAGAAGACGAAAAAAGATAAAGAAGGGATAGTATCGGTAAAAGTGAAACTGGGAAAGGAGTGGTGGAGGATAGTGGGAGTGTATATAAATAAGGATATGGACGGGAAGTTGGAAGACCTGAAAGAATGGGTGGAGGAGATAGAGATGGGAGTGAGGGTGCTGATAGGAAAGAATTTTAACGCAAGGACCGGGAAAGGGGGGGGGGATTCGTGGAAGATGGGGAAGAAGAGAGGGAGGAAGGAGAAAGAAGAACAAAAGATGGCAAGGTAAATGGGGAGGGAAGGAAGTTATGTAGGTTTCTGGGGGAGCATGGGTGGGCGATTTTTAACGGGGGAATTAGAGGAGATGAGGAGGGAGAGTGGACGTATACAGGGGGGAGAGGGGAGTCGGTGATTGACTACGTGTTGGGGGACAGGAGGACAAGGGAGAGGGTAGAGCGGGTAGTGGTAGAAGCGAAGGTTGACTCAGACCATCAGCCAGTAACGGCGTTGGTGGAAGGGATGGAGGAGGGTATGGGTAAAAGGAAGGGGGGAAGGGAGCGGGACCGGAAGTGGGAGAGGAGACTGGTCAGAAGAGGGCAGGAAAAAATTTAAAGATCTAGTGGGGGACAGGCAAATTCAGGGAGGGGGAGTGGAGGAGGAGTGGCGGGAGCTGAAAGGGAGGATAAGGGAGGTGTTAAGGGAAGTAAATGGGAGGGGTAAGAATGGCGGAGAAAAGGGTTGGTGGGATGAGGAATGTAGGGAGGGGAAAAGAAAGGTTGGGATCATGTTAAGGAATTGGAGAAGAGAAGGGGGAGGGGGACAGTTACAGGAAGGAAAAACAGCGATACAAGAAGTTGTGTGAAGAGAAGAAAAGAAGAGAGGTGGAGAAATGAGAAGCGGAGGTGAAGGAGATCAGGACGGAGGGGCAGGTATGGAAGGTGGTAAACAGGGAGAGAAAGAGGAGAAAGAGAGTGAATAAGAGAATTAGTATGCAAGAATGGGATGAGTATTTCAAAGAGCTATTAGGAGGAGTGGAAGGGAGGGTGGTGATGGGAGCAAGAAGAGAGGAGGGGCTGGAGGAGGAAGAGGAGGAGATAAGGAGAGAAGAGGTGTGGGAGGTGGTGAGGAAGCTTAGAGAGCGAAAAGTGATGGGAAGTGATGGAATACCAAACGAGGTCTGGAAGTTTGGAGGGGAGGTGGTGAAGGAATGGCTATGGGGGGGGGGTGTGTAATAGAGTGTGGAAAGGAGAGGGTTGGCCGGAGGATTGGAGGGAGGGAATTATAGTGCCTATAGGAAAAAAGGGGGAGGGGGAGAAAGTGGAGGACTACAGAGGGGTGACGTTAGCACAAACAGCGTACAAGGTGTACACTGCTGTGTTGGCGGAAAAGTTGAGGAAGGAGGTTGAAGAGAAGGATTTACTTCCGCCGAGCCAGACGGGGTTTAGGAGAGGGGTTGGGACCACGGACAACATTTATGTACTGAATTACCTGATAAATAGGCAAGTAAATGGGAAGAAGAGAAAGATGGTGGTGATGTTCGTGGACCTGAAGGCAGCTTTTGACTCGGTGGACAGGAGGATTCTGGTGGAAGCCATGAGGAAGAGGGGAGTAAGGGAGGGCTTGGTGATAAGGTATAAAGAGCTGTTGGGAGAGACGGTATGTAGGGTAAGGGTGGGATAGGAATTGGGAGAGAGGTTTTGGACAGGAAGAGGAGTCAGACAAGGGTGCCCGTTAAGTCCGATTCTGTTCACATTGCTGCTGGCGGACATTGATGATGAATTGAAAAGAGGGGGCTGGGGAGCAGTAAGGCTGGGAGGGAGGAAGATATATACACTGGCTTATGCGGACGATATAGCAATGCTGGCGGAGAGTGAGGAGGACATGAAAGGAATGATGGGAAAATTGGAGGGGTATCTGGACAGAAAGGGTTTGGTTCTGAACAGTGGAAAAACGAAAGTAATGAGATGCAGAAAAGGGGGAGGAAGGTGGAAAAAGGTGAGTTGGAAATGGAAGGGTAGGGTAATTGAGGAGGTGAGGAAATTTTGCTACTTGGGATACGTAGTAAAATATAATGGGAGGCAGGACGAACACGTAAGAGAGAGGGCGAGGAGAGGAGCGACGCTGCTGGGACAGGTATGGGGGATTGGAAAGAGGAGGTTTGGGGGGGATTGGGGTAGGAGAATATGGTTGTTTGATAAGTTGATATGGTCGGTGATAAGTTACGGAGTGGAAATATGGGGGTGGAGGGAAAGAGGGGAGATAGAGAGATTGCAGGAAAGATATTTAAGGTGGGTGTTGGGAGTGGAAAGATGCATACCGGGATATATGATTAGGGAGGAGCTACAGAGGGAGAAATTAAGAGGAAGGGCAGTCATGAGAGCATGGGGATATGAGAAAAAACTGGAGGAGGGAGAAGGAGGGGAGTTGGCAAGGGAGTGCTGGGAGGAGGTGAAGAGAAGAACGAAAAGAGAGATGAGTAGGGGAGGTTGGGAGGAGGAGAGAAAGGAAGCAGCGGAGAGCAGGGGTTGGAGGATAGAGGAGGTGGAGGAGTTAAGGGAGGAGGGGATGTAGAGGGGGGAAGACGTGTATGGGAGAGAAAGACTGAAACAAAGAGAGGAGAGGTGGAAGGAGATAGGAGAGGCGAAGTTTAACAAGTGGTATGGCATGATAAAAGGGGAGGGGGTACCGGAATATTTAAAAAAGAACTGGGGGGAAAGCAGGTGGCAGAGGGTGGCTAGATTCAGGCTGGGGGGTGGTATGAGGGGGGAGAAATACTGGATGGCGGAGGAGAGAAGAGTGTGTAGGGTATGTGGAGGGGGGGTGGAGACGTGGAAACATGTATGGGAGGATTGTGCGGATTGGGGGGGAGGGAGATCGTGGCAAGAAGTGGTAGGGGAAGTACTGGGAGAGGAAGGGGAGGGAAAGGGATGGTTGAGGAAATTAGAAATAGTGAGGGAGGAAGGAGATGACGGAGGGGAGAGGGAAGTGAGGGAGGGGGGAAGGGTGAGTGATAGAGTATGAGTGAGGAGCTTGTAAACGGAAACGGAAGTCCACAGATTAGGGAACTTGCGAGCGTGTGTGTGTGTGTGTAGATAGGTAGGGCAACTTAGTAAGTAAGGTTAGGTTTAAACTAGGTTAAGGTAGGCTAACCCTTATGAAAAAGTACCATTGGCCAATGCTTTTTTGCCAATGGCAATGGATTAATTGCCATTGACAGAATGGCAATTAATCCATTGCCATTGGCAAAAAAGCATTGGCCAATGGTACTTTTTCATAAGGGAAGAGCTTGTAATATATTTGTAAAGGGTTGGGAACGTCCCTACAAAACGCCTTGCAAACCCCGAGGGGAGTCAATAAATATATCTATCTATCTAATAGCATATTCTCGAGACCATATCAAGTCAAAAAGTCTTGTATCATTTTTCCCTCCAACAAACATTTATCAAGATATATTATAAGCTAAATATTAAAAAAAATTACCAAATTTTTCTTTAATATCTCAAAAAGTATAAGGCAAATAAAAAATGTTTCAGACAAAAGTTGTTTGTTAATTAATTAGTAGAAATATATGTATATATATATATATATATATATATATATATATATATATATATAGTATATTATCATTATAAACAATCTTTTTACTAAAAAAAAAGTAAAGTACGTTTATTGACTCCCCGCAGGGTTGCAAGGCGTTTTGTAGGGACGTTCCCAACCCTCTATTCCAATACTACCCTTCTCCTCTCACTTAACCCTTTGGACCAACGGCTTAACGTCTCTTTCCGAAAGACGGAGCCCAGTTTGCTCCGCACAAGAGCCTATCTTGCACGGAGGGCGCAGCTTTCGGAAAAACTTTCCATGTTTACATGGCTCTAGTGGACTCGAACCTGGTTCCTCAGATTACGAGTCTGGCGCTCTACAACTAGACCACACTGCCGCCTAACAATCTTTTTACTATGTTTTTTATAATAATTTTCTGCAGCCTGCATAAGAATATCTCCGTTATTTGGATGTATTATGCCTTTTAATATTTTTGTAATATATTGAAAATAATTTCTTATGAGCCAATCAACACATTTGCATATTATAATTTCTTTTAATGATGCAACATGGTCACATTCTAAAAAGTTGAAATGTATACTTTCTATTAAATTGTTCTTAATATGTTTTGAAAATTGTTCCAAATGCGAAATGATTGGCAAGTAAGAATAAGTAACATTAATAATTTTTGAAAAATAAATATTATTTTGTTGTAAGGCATTTACATTTGTATGGCACATTTCACAATTTCTCACATACGTTAAAGTTGCTTTTCTTATTATTGATATTGGTATAGTAGCTGCGACATTGATATCATCTGTCATAGATATTTCTTGTAATGAAGTAGGTATATTTGATATTGGTAAAGGCAAAGATTGATTTTCTTTTGATAATGCTAACAGTTTCTTTAAATTAATTAAAAATCCAGATGTATTATCTGCTTCGCAATTTTCTTTTGTGTAAGTTTGAATGTAAGTATTTATTAATAAACTTTTATAATATCCTAAGAAACTATTACAATTAGGATTTATATTCCGCATACCATGTTGTCGCACTTGTCCGAAAAAGTTTTCAATTGGATCTTGGTTAAACGCTCTAGTTGTAAACGTTACAAATTCGATTTCGCGTAAATAATTACTCAATAATCGGAAACCTTCTAGTGTATGTATCCAATTTTGTAATACTGCAGGAGTTTTTCGATCATTTGGTTTTTTCTTTATAAATTCCATTGTCTTAATGACTGCTATTGCATCAATCCACAACTGTTCATGTTCATTACTTTCTAATTGTACACTACCGTTTAAACTATCGAATAATTCATTAAAAAAGAACAGCAGTTCAGCAGTATCTACTCCTTCAGGTGGCATGGTTTTATTGGAAATGGAACTGTGGCTATAACTTTTACTCATCAGTGCCATGACTATTGATACAGTATAACTAAAAACTTGAGTACAATATGAAACTTTCATTTTTTTAATTTTATTTGGTATAACATGAAAATCTGTCAATTTAGGCATTGTCCGAAAATGCCCGTTGCTATTATCAATTTCATATGCATCTTCTATATGTGACCATTTTGCTATACGTATCTTCCCATCTTCTAATTTATATTGCAAATCTTTAGTTAATAAATTGTTTCATATACATTTCAACAAATGTGGTGGGTCATATAATGGGATAACACGTTCTCCATTAATAATTATTATGTCATGTTTTAAATTTATATTATTATGGAATGCCTCTCGTTTTGAATCCAGGATTATTGTATTAAATGTCGTATAGCCTTTACATTCCCACTCGGCATGTAATATTTCAGAAACATTTCTGCAAAATTCCATTTGAAATATTACAACTTTCATCAATATTTCAGAAATATTTCACGACCGTTTCTGCAACATTTCTGCAATGTTTCAATCGGCACAATTATTTCAAATGCAACTTTGCTGAAAGATTTCGGCAATATTTCGGTAATATTACTGAAATATTTCTGAAATATATCTACGAAATATTGCAGAAACACTTCAGAGATATTTCAAATATATTTTACACTGAGAAAAATGTTTTGTATTAGCAAACAAAATTTTGTTACTGACGCAAAAACTATTTGTTGATATGTGAAAAATGAAATATTTTGTTACTGGAACAAAAAAAAATATATTAAGCCATGTGCGTATAGCCGCCGCGCATTTGTCCGAAGAAATCCGCTCTCTCAGCCGGTCACCCATCCAAGTAGTATACTGGCGCCTTGTTGCTTGACATCGATGATCGAACAGGGTAGTGATGATCCTCTGACTCTGACGCTTCTTTCTTTCTTATACTTGCTTATTTTGGTGAGCATAAAGCTATCGCATAACAATATTAACAATACAGATATACGAATAAATATTTTTTGCCAGTCAACGTGGAATATTATTTTTTATTAAATATTATTAAATATTTTATATTTTATATTAAAAATGCTATATGACAAAATTTGGAATATGAGAAAATTCTTAATAAAAGAGAAAAATGCAATAAAATGCATTATATAATAATAAATTTAATTTTTTATAAGTACTAAAGTCTGTCAGCAACTTTTCGGAAATATTACAAATGCAATGTTGTATGTGAAACATTCAAAAATATAACGCGTGCAATGTGAACGTAATAATAGTTTTATCATGTATCAGAAATGTTTCTAAACCATTACATCTGCAATATTTCTTCTGCAATATTGTAGAAATTTACTGCCTGCAATTCAATTTTTCATTACCTGCGCAATCTTTCAGAAATTTTTCAGAAATATTTTAAATGCAATGTTGCGTTTGATATGTTACAGAAATATTATTAAGGCAATGCAAACGTAATACTATTTTTATAATGTTTCAGAAATATTTCTGAAATATTGCATCTGCTACATTTTTTTGCAATATTACAGAAACTGACAAATATTGTAAACAACTTTCTGAAAGATTTCAGAAATATTGTTAATGAAATATTATAAAAAACATGATGCAGGTACATTTCTGAAATATTTCAGATGCATAGTTACAAATGAAATGTTAACGAAATATTTCTGCACCATTTCCGAATATTTCAATATTTCAGCAACATAACATGCCGAGTGGGTTACTACTACCTTGATCACATATTGATGCTACAATTTTTAATCCTGCATTATGTGCTCTTTTAACAATCTCCTTAAACGTTAATACAATACTTTCCCATGGAGTTGTTCCTTTACAAAAAGAGAATACAACAGGTTGTTTCCATGGTTTAGTACCATATATTCCTTTTAACATCCAAACAAGTGCATGATCAGCTATTTCATTTGTTCTGTTATAGCCATCATCGGTAAAGGTGCCTTTTCATGATGACGCTCGACGCTCGATTTGGGCGTCAAAATTGATCGCGTGATAGGTTTGAATTCCAGCGTCAAATGGCAAAAGCTCAACTGTGTTCAGCTTTGACGCTTGACGCTCGTTTCAGTCAATTGACTATAAATAAAGTGTGTATATCGTTAAAAAATAATTAGACGTGTTTGACCGTGTGTGTTCTTGAAGTCAAGCGTCGAGCGTCAGCATGAAAAAGCCCCTTAAAACCTTCAATCAAATCGGCAGCTGAATTGTATGTCAATGAAGCATCCAATTTCATTTCGTCAAATATTAGTGTACAATATTTATATTTATCATCGGCAAATGAAGATACGAACTTTTATTTCTTCAAAAATTGGTTTGCAAATACCTGGTTTAAGAATAACGCTTTGTACGAGTTTTCTTAATAATTCTTTACAAGGTAAATAAAATATTTGTGCCATATATATGCCTTTGGACTTTTTTTACAAAGTGCTAGTGCTAATGCCTTATCTTCGAATGTATATACAGGTATGTTCTCTTATATTTATTTTTACCAAAATTTCTCAAATGACATATAAAAAAATCTTTAGCTGGTGATTGCATTTTATGAAGAACATCAAGTGATTTCATTTTTATGTGCCTTTCTGCTTCGCGTAATCTATATTCTAAATTATTTTTACGCGCAGAAATACGTCTAACAGTATTTGTCAATGAAATTATAGTATTGTATATTTTTTGCTCGTTAGGTTTAAGGTTTTTCTTTCTGCTTACGTTAAATAATTTCAGGATAGAAACTGAAATATAAACAAGGAGAACGTGTGGTTAAGAAAAAGAATATATTTAAACATACGAATAAGGTCCGATTGACCACGTTGCGATTGACCACAGCCTACTCAGAGCTAGTTCTAAGCTGCAGGACTAGTGAAAAAATTCTAGGCACCGGTCGTGAGTGGCTATGGTTAATCGCAACATGGGATCAGTCGGATCCCTACCTTTATATGTACGTTCACATATATTCCTTCATACATAGTGAAGAGAAAATATTCCTGAATTAATGATAATTTAAACAAATAGTAAATCCCTTACTTAATCTATCACCACTCAATAATACACATGTTTGAAAATTATAAATATTATGTGTATTATAAGTTTATGTGTATATAATAGCGGATAAGAAATGTATCTAAAATTATATAATTGTTAATAAATTTTGAACATATCTGTTCTTTTCTATAACAAATATTATTTTATTACAATATAAATATTTATTCTTTAATATTTTCGTATTAATTTTATTTTAATATTATTTTTTATTTAGACTTTTACTTATCTAAACTACTTACCTACTTACCTATCTATTATACATCAAATATAATTTGAAACTATAGAAAAATTATTTAAGAGGATTTACTATACGTTTATATACAGGTCTATTCGTTTTCGCTGCACTTCTGAACTGGTGCAACATAGTGCAATAAGTTAGAATAAAACAAATATATTTTCTTTCATTCTAGCTTATTGCACTAGTTCAGAAATGCAGCGAAAACGAATAGGCCTTATGTTTAGAAACATTTAGAAAATCACAAGAAAGATGGTACATATTGGTTACGTTTAGATAGTAAGATTAATAATCATTGAAATTGATTAGGTAAATCTGAAAATAGATGTTAATCAGGATCCAATATAATTATTAAGAGAGAATTCACACCTTGGCAGACTAGCAGAAAACAGAAGCCAATCAGAACTCGCACTGGTAGTAAGCACGATTACCAGCACGAGTTCTGATTGGTTTGTGCTTTTCTGCCAAGATGTAAATTCTTTTTAAGTATCGCGTTCTGTTGGAACATAGCCATATTCCATACATATGTATTGTATTTATTGTGACGTGACAAGTCGCGTCCTCCGCCCGGACGGGCTCGGCCGAGGGGAATACGGGGGTGCGTCCTCGCTTGGCGCGAGGGGGGAGGGCCATTGCGTATTAATTATTAGTTGTTAAGCTTTCTTTAAGGGGATTGCCGGTGGTGACTTGAAGCACTTTGTAACGACCATGAGTCGCCACGAGGGATATACGGAGGCGATCATCGTGGAGGCAACTGGGGGACGCGGTCGGCGTTCGGGTCGTGTCCGGGCCTCCGCGCAGGCGCAGGGCCCCGCGCCGCAGTGGGAGAAGCGGCCCCTCGCTCCACCGCCGCTGCGCTCGAGAGGCGACGAATCCCGGGGGATGCCAGGACGTGGTACCACGAAGGCCAGGGCGCCGAGAACGGCCCGGGGAATGTGCACAACTCTGTGGCCGACATCCCAGAGGATCGACGGCGAGCGTGACCATAGCCCGGCCAGCTTGGTTCACGCGAAGCCGACTTAATCAATCGCGGCCTGGACAGCCGGATTGAAAAAGGCCGCGCTGAAGCGGGCCTAGTTCCCACAGCGCCGTAGGAAGGAGCGGCGCTGGGCATAAGGGGGCGCGCTGTGATTGGCGGACGTCCGCGGGCCCATAGGCGCAGGCGCGGGGAGCCGACACGTTCCCGGCGGACCGTCGTTTCCGCACTGTCGTGCCAGCCAACAGCGGGAACGCATCTCCCGAATCCCGAGAGTCCCGGACCCGAGAGGACATCGCGCAGTTTATGTAAGGTCACCATTCTGGCGTCCCCGCGCGGTGGAAGATTCGCTCGAAGTGCTGGCCCCGTCGCGTAGTAATTACCTCGGAATTTAAAGATACCTCTCGCCGAAAAACCGAGCGCCTTCGTTACCTCGCGCTCTAAGTACCTCGAGGGGGAAAGTATTGTGTTCCTGCCGGGGCCTCACCGAGAGCGGATCTTCACGTAAGTGAGATCATTTAGGCCTTCCCCCCGGAAATACCGTCCCGGCCGACAGTCGCGTGGTGTGTCCGTTTTATATGTGCGTTGGGTTGTCGTGATGTGTACGTCGGTCGCGAGTAAAGTCGCGATCGCGTAAAGTTCGGAAAATCCTCGTCCCAAGTGGCAAGGTATTTTGGATGTAAGTGCTCGGGCCCGTGAGAAAACCGACGAGCGAGTTGTGGGACCGTGAAATCGGCGGGATTGGCGCGGGGCCGTGAAATCACCGTCGGCGCGAGGAGTCGCGGGATTTGGTGCGGACACCCGCGGAATCGTCCGCGGTTCGAGTCGAGATTGTATGAGGCGGCATACGGGACTCAGGAGGGCCCGAGCACCCTCGCGGGCGAGCGAAGCTCGCCGCGATAATTAGCGTTAGCGTATTGTGTTCGCGTCGTGTATGTAATGTGCGGATCGCGTGTATGTAAAGGTCGTACCGCGTGTGTGTAAAGTGCGTATCGTTTCGGTAAAGTGCGTATCGTGGAGATTGTCGGCGTACATGTCGGCGCCGCGTTGCGTTGTGCGTTGAGATATCGAGAAAAGACGAGGCCGTATGCTCTCGCGTTGTGCTAACGGGAGGGTTTACTCGTCGTGATTGCGCTGCGTCGCATGCGTTGTATGGTGGGGACCGCGGAGGGATTTCTGAGTTCAGCGAGAAGTTGCGACCGTCCCGGGAACCTTGGTTTGATTGCGTCTTATTTCCGCGAGACCCCCGAGTGTCTCTCCCGACGTTATGTTCCATTTAATCTAATTATCCAAATATATGATTCTTGTTTTATTATATTTTTGTGTGTGTGCTTAATTGCGTAACGCCTCCTCTCCGAAACTTCCCTCCCCGAAAGGGCTACGCCCTGAGGTATCGCGTCAGCCTTTGGTGCTTAGGCACAGTACGGTGGTGCGAACAATCGCACCTGGCGCCCATCTTATTGCGAAAATTCACGATTGTTGGCGGGCCTCCGCCCGCGCTACCTCGGTACCTCCATCGGACGTCGCGTCTTAGATTAATCCACGATTGCCCTCCCCCGGATAGCGAGACCAGGGGAAAAAGCGTCGCATTATATATATATATATATATATATATATATATATATATATGTATATTACGGCGTTTTCTCCCTTTGGTTGTATATCTTACACGGTCGTATAATCTCATACTTATTGTATATATATTTTTTTTATATATTACAATAATAAATTATAAATTTTTAACAAAAAAAGTAATTCTTTTCTCTTTAAATTTTTATCATAACATATATATATATAAGAACGGGTAATTTTTACTAAAATTAATAAGAGATAGGTGTAGGTTCAATTGTATAACGTAGAAATAAATATTGAAATAGAATAAAATTTTAGGTTTGGAAAAAATGTTATGATAAAAATTTGAAGAGAAAAAAATTACTTTTTCTTGTTAAAAATTTATAATTTATTATTGTAATATATAAAATATTTCGCTAAATTTTTGCAGTTAAAATTAAAAAATGTATACTATTCTATTATATATTCAATACTATTGTATTACTATAATACTATTATATTACATATTACTACAATACTAATCCAATATATTTAATTAATTAATTTGTAATATTAATAATATAAACGTTTTAAATTATTATTATTATTAAGTTATATAATTTCTTAATACAATACATATTTTAAACTAAAAATAAATTTTATAAACATCCGATACCTTTCTTTTTTTCCTTCTTCACTTTTCTTACTAATATTTGTTTATTTTTGATAACTTTATCTTCTACAGTTTGTTCTTGATCCTCTAGAATTCTCACATCGTTTATAATTGGTCCATCTTTTTCCATATATGGCACTGGAACATCTAATTAACATAATTGCATATATTAACTTTCCAAAAATTAAAATAATATACAAACTTTGTTTTATGATGTAATTGATTAAACTGAAATATCATTGACTTTAACTTCTCAAATCTAGTAGAAAAGATTTTAGAAAAAATAGGAAAATAAAATATGAAAATTAAAATAATATTAATTTTTTCTTATAAAAGTCGACATAAGATATATAACAAAATATAAATTTTTTTATAATTAAAAAATCTAAAAAAGATATAAAAGAGTGAAATGTAAAAAAATTTTATACAAACCTATTATTTCATTATCGTCGAAATAATTTATTGTTGCATCTTCTTTGCTCATTGTTGCATCTTCATTGCCCATTGTTGCATCTTCTTTGCCAATTGTTGCATCTTCTTTGCCAATTGTTGCATCTTCTTTGTCCATTGTTGCATCTTCTTTGTCCATTATTGCATCTTCTTTATCCACATCTATAAATATTGTGGAGATTTGCGTATTCATTTTATATTGATCTGTTTATCCACGTTGCGATTCTGCATTGTATTTTATTTTATGCTCATGTAAACGAACTTTAGTTTTTCTTATGTACACACTGCGCATCTGTTAAAGGTGGCGAGCCTGATCTTTTTCTCCTCGTGTATATTCTATTCTATGTTACGCTCTCTCTACGTTGTTATGTTCAACCAAGATGTCGGCGTTCGGTCGTAAGACAAACGACACGTTATAGCAATAAAAGTTTCTTTTGTGTCAATCCTACCTTCAATCAATTCAATCCAACAATTCTGGTAGCAGAGCGTGGTTGCCGTGATTGAAGAAAGAAGCTGCCGAGAAAAGAAGAGCGAAAAGCCGGAAGAAAAAGTTTTTGAGCAGCAATCAAGATGGACAAGATACCGATAGGTTCTGTTCCACAACTCACGACTAAGAACTACCATGTTTGGGCTATGATTAGAAGCAGTATTAAGCCTGAAGAAGGTGAAATACGTTCTTACGACAAACCGACCTACAGGCGACAGAGAGCGCGAAAAATGGGACAGCGATAACGATGACGTCGTATCCATTATAAAACTAACCTTGTCCGACGACCAAGCCATGCAGTTTACGGATGGGAACAACGCGAGGGACCTGTGGGAGAAGATCAAAGAGACCTATGTGGGGCGCCTTGAAGATTCTAAAATCGACGCCACAGTTGAACTACGTAGCATAACAATGGGCGATAAGGAGACAGGAGCGGATTACGTCGCACGTGCACGAGGTCTAGCGTCAAAATGCAAAGGTCTGGGCGTCAATATCTCAGATCGTGAGCTTGTATATTACGTTGTGAGAGGCCTGAACGGTAAATTTAGCCGTTTAAGGAATACACTTAAAACACAACGAGATAAGAAACTCGACGACATATTAGAAGACTTAAGAGAAGAAGAAAGCGAGTTATCTAACCAGAAGAAGCGTAACGATGCAGCCTACGCAGCAAGAGATGGAAAACGCAACGCCGGGAAGAAATGTTACGTGTGCAAAAAGCCCGGGCACCAAGCAAAAACATGCTGGCACCGAAGATCCATTGACAACGATGGTGAGAAAAAGGACCGACAACAAGACAAGGACCGACAACAGGACAGGGGACGTGGAAACCAGCGCAGGGACACACAACAACAAGGTCGTCCACAACAAAATCGCCAAGATGGACGCAACGATCGGAGCGAAAAAGCCAACGAGGCCACTGATGACTATGCATTCGAAGCATACGATGAAGATTGTGCAGACGATAATTGTAGAGTAAGTTGGGTACTAGATAGCGGTTGCAGTAGTCACATGATTAAAGAGAAATATGTAACTGACGATTTTGATCATATAAGCGGTAACGTTTTTCTGGCGGGTAAGGGTAGTGTGTTAAAGTCAAAAGGAATCGGCTCAATTAACAGTAAATTTGAGATTAATAATAAATACGGGTATAATGTATGTCTCAAGGATACCCTATTTGTACCTGAATTAAGAAATAATTTACTTTCCGTACGAAAATTGGACGAAATGGGTTATAAAGTAGTATTCGGTAACGACTTAGCATTAATCTACGATAATAATAAAATACTTGTGGGTAAAGGAATTAAGAATGGTCCTAAATATATTATAGAGAGCGAAATTGCAGTCGATACTTGTTTCGTAAGCATGGAAAATACGAAAAACATAAGAAATGCAATGTTATGGCATAAACGCCTGGCTCATTTGAATCCTCAGTATATCGATAGGTTAATTAAAGAATCTCTTGTTGAAAATGCAGCTAAAATTTGCAAAGGGGAAATCGAATGCGAATCTTGTAGTGTGTCAAAATTAACTCAGAAACCTCATAAAATAATAGAGTATGAAGTTACCAGTAAACCATTAGAATTGGTATATATTGATTTGTGCGGACCTATGCCAACTGATTCGATTAAAGGTTCCAGGTATATGATGGTAATAGTGGATGATTACACGGGCATGTATTTTGTCTACTTTCTCAAACACAAAAGTGAATCATTAGATTACTTTATTGAATTTCAAAATAAATTTGAAAACAGATTGGAAACTAAAATCAAAAGCATTAGAATATGGTCGAGAGTTTGTTAACGAAAGTTTCCGTAAGCATTTAAATGAGTCGGGCATTAGCCATCAAAAAACCGTGCCATATAATCCACAAAGCAATGGGAAAGTGGAAAGGGCGAATCGGGTGTTATTAGACAGAGCTCGTACCATGCTTAATGATAGTAAATTACCTCCCAGATTTTGGGCAGAGGCGGTAGCGACTGCATGTCACGTCTCAAACTTAACGCCTAGAAAAGAGAAAACTAATACTCCATTCGAATTATTTTTTGGTCATAAACCGTCACTAGAACATTTAAGAGTATTTGGTTGCGTTGCATTTTTCTATGTACCTAAACAACACCGAGATAAATTGGAACCTAGAGGCGAAATTGGCATAATGGTAGGCTATGCTAGAAGTCGCAGCGGATACCGCATTTACGATATCAAAAATCAAAGAATAATAGAAGAACGTACAGTCAAATTCCATGAGAACACTATGGGTTCTGTTTTTAATTCTAAGGAAGTGTCTGAAGAGAAACTTGAAATTTTTGATTTCGAATCATTACTTGAAAAACCAAATGATGAGTTAGTTGCAATACCATTAGAGAATGAAAATGAAATACCTGAAATTAATGTAGATGCGGAATCTGATAGCGAATCGAATATAACCGATAATGAAAATGATAATGTAAATGAAATTCGTAGAGGTAGACCACAAGGGACAACAAAAGCTGTAATGCAAGCTCGTTTACATGAAGAGCAGCGAAACCGTGAAGCAAAATTATTGGAACAAGGCGTTCGCAGGTCAAGACGAATTGCTGGTATGAATAATGATAGTGTTCACATAAGTAATGTAAATGATCCTGAAGCTAACGAAACTAATGATATAGTAATTCCTAATAATTTTAAAGAAGCAAGAGACAGTAAAGATTGGTTAAACTGGCATAAAGCTATGAAAGATGAACTTGAATCATTACATTTTCATAAGGTATGGGAAATAGTTGATAAGCCACCGAACATTAGAACCGTAAAAAGTAAATGGGTTTATAGTGTTAAAAATGATCCCGAACATAACACAAAACGGTTTAAAGCGCGATTAGTTGCCGCGGGATTTAATCAAGTTAAGTACAGAGATTATGAAGAGTCATATTCTCCTGTAGTCAATATTGAAGCATGGAGAACATTGTTAGCAATTGCAGCTCAACTAAATATGCCTGTCCGTTTTTTTGATATAAAGACAGCCTACCTCTACGGATCCATTGATGAAACCGTGTATATAGAAGCACCTCCGGGATTTGAGGAAATGATTGGTCCCAATGAAGTATGTAGATTACTGAAAAGTATTTACGGATTGCCCCAATCCGGGCGCAACTGGTACAAACGACTTCGCAAAGAGTTATTAAATTTAGGTCTTAAGGTGTTAGCCAGCGATAATTGTATCTTCGTATATAAGAAAGATAATATTTTTATTTGCGTAAGCGTTTATGTCGATGACCTCTCTATTTTTTATAATGACCCTAAAGCTGGCAACGTATTTATTGAAAAATTGCGTAGGGTATTCGAACTTAATGAGACTACTGATAAGGATACGTTTCTAGGTATGGAAATTAAGCAATCTGAAAAGGGAATATTAATATCTCAAGAAGGATACATTAAAACATTGTTGAAAAAATACGGGATGTTAGATTGCAAGCCGGTATCTACGCCTATAGTCCCAGGACAAGATAAAGAGCCTGATTCGTCTGATGATGTTATTGAGTCAAAGGACTACCAAGAAATAATAGGCGAACTACTTTATTTAAGTAACAGAACTAGACCAGATATTACCTTCGCAACGAGCTACCTTTCACAATTTAATACCCGTCCAGAGAAGCGTCATTACATGATGGCAAAAAGAATCTTGCGTTATCTGTCAGGTACTTTAAATTATAAGCTTCATTATAATCGAGAGCGGGGTAAACTTAACGGAAGTTGTGATGCAAGTTGGGGAAACGGGGTCAAAATGAAGTCATTTTCAGGTGGGGTGATTCAATTAGGTAAATCACTTGTAATGTGGAATTGTCGTAAACAAAAATGCGTAGCTGATTCTACTTGCGAAGCGGAGCTATTTGCGATCAATGATGTAACTAAGAATGTAAAATGGTTAATTGGTTTATTATCCGAACTCAGCTTCGAAACTTTGTATGAGTTACCCGTATATATTGCTAGTGATAGTCAATCAGCAATTGATGTACTTAAAGATGCGAGATCGTCACGTAGATTACGACATGTTTTGTTAAAAATTCAATTCATCAAAGATGAAGTTGCCAAGGGGCGTGTTTGCGTATCATATGTTAACACAGATTTAATGAAAGCGGATTTTCTTACTAAAGCCGTAACCAAAGATAAACTTGTGTGGAGCTGTGTAGGATTAAATCTATTCTGAGTATTTTATAAAACTCTACGCAGGTGGGGAAATGTGGAGATTTGCGTATTCATTTTATATTGATCTGTTTATCCACGTTGCGATTCTGCATTGTATTTTATTTTATGCTCATGTAAACGAACTTTAGTTTTTCTTATGTACACACTGCGCATCTGTTAAAGGTGGCGAGCCTGATCTTTTTCTCCTCGTGTATATTCTATTCTATGTTACGCTCTCTCTACGTTGTTATGTTCAACCAAGATGTCGGCGTTCGGTCGTAAGACAAACGACACGTTATAGCAATAAAAGTTTCTTTTGTGTCAATCCTACCTTCAATCAATTCAATCCAACAAATATAAAAATGTTAATTATTTAAAATATATTCTTAATATACACTCCTCACAAAAATTAAATTTTCTTAAAAACTAGGCAAAATTTGAGCAGCTGTATCTTCGTTAAAAATAAACGAAATTTAAGTTTTAAAAAAGGGTTTTAAAGCTTGAAATCTCTACTTTTAGAAGATCACTATTTTCTTTTAGTTTCTGTGAGTTTGGTAATTTTTACATATAGAAAACCACGAGCTGAACAAAATGGAAAATTTTCTTCTCACTTTGTGGGCCTGTCACGTGCCCAAAAAAATTCTGCGAAATTTTTTGACTTTCCAATGTGAAAGCTCGAAGTTTTCCCTACAAAATCTTTTTTTGAAAATGTTTCTACGATTTTTTGTTACTGAGTTATCGCGGATTAAATAAGAAATGAGCATTTTGACTTTGATTGCTCATAACTCCGTTAAAAATCATCGTACCGCAATTCGCAAAATGGATTCTTAAAGCTAAAACTTTGCTCTATCAAGTGGTATAATCGCCAATTTTTTCATAAAGATTTTTGGATACATTACAAGTGAGTAAAAATATCGTAAAAATTTACAATTTTTTACTTTCTTATTTAGATCCAAAAAACAATTGCGCAGAACAACAACAAAAATTTTCAATTCAATAGAGTACTTTATTTGCCCCAAGGGGCCTTAAAGGGCGTTTTTAAGGGACATACCCTACCCTGTACAGACATGGCGTTTTTAAGGAACGTACCCAAACCTTTACATATTATTTATACCCTGACAAAATCTGGCCTTTGGGCGACCTCACATACTAATACCCTCCCTGCCCCTTCCTCGAGTCCATTTTCTTCCCATCGGCTCCTCATTTGTTGATCTCCTTCCTTCCCTTTTCTATCATTCCATTCCACTACTTCATATATTTCCTTTTTTCCATTCATAACCGTCTATACTATTACTTTTCCTTTTGTCCGCTTTATCCTCGTCCGTGCCCATTAGCAAACTTTCCTCCATTCTTTTCGAGATCTTCCGTCCTAAATTCCTTCTATCGTCACCGTCCGTGTCCTTTAGGCGATTCTCTTCCACCCTTCTAGTTCTCTCGTCCTCCGCGCTCCTCCTTGGTCTCCTGCCTTCCTCCTCTCTCCTTTCCTTTCTCCTTTTCTTTTCCCTTCTTTTCCTCTCTTTCTCTCCGACTTACCCCTACTCTCTTCACTGTCATCCCTCCTCCTTTTCCTTTCTCCTCCCTCCTTCTTGTCTCATTTCTTCTATCGCTTTCATCCATTCTTCCCCCTCTCCCTTTTCACCCAATAGCCACCCTACTACGTCTCTCCAACTCTCTCCATCCCAATTCTCTCATCTTGTACATTCTTCCCAGACATGCTCCCATGTCTCCTCCTCTCTCTCACACATCCTGCACTTTCTGTCTTCCTCTTTTCCCCAGTATAGTCCCTCCCTAACTTCGTTGCCCAGTCTAAACCTTGCAATTCTACTCCATCTTGCTTCCTCCCATCCCTTCTTTAGATAGTCCGGGATCCCGTCTTTCCTTATAAACTTATACCACTTATTGTATCTCGATTCCCAGATCTTTTCCATCCCTTCGTATCTTTGTTTCGATTTCTCCTTATATTCCAGTTCCTCCTCTACCAACTCTACCTCCCCTCCTAATTCTACCCCGATCCCTTCCAAATAGTCTTTTCTCTCCTGCTCCCATCTGCCTAAAATCCTTTCCTTCTTCCATCTCTCTTTCATTTCTTCCAGACATTTCCTCGCTATTCCTCCTCCCCTACCTTCTTCTAGTTTTCTCTCGAACTTCCATGCTCTCTTGCTTGCTCTGGCTCTCATTTTCTCCCTTTCCAGTTCGTCTCTAACCATGTATCCTGGTGTCCTCCAGTTTAGTCCAAATATCCATCTGAGATATCTCTCGTGTATCCCCTCTACCTCCTTCCTTTCCTTCCATCCCCATACTTCCGCCCCGTAGCCCATCACCGTCCATATCAGGGTATCGTACAACCAGATCCTTCTTTTCCAATTTTTTTTCCATATCCTCTTTCCTATCCCCCACACTTCCCTCATTACTCTTGCCGCCTTCCTTCTCCTCTCTTTAATGTGCGCCTCCTGCCCTCCATTCTCCTTCAGTGTATACCCCAGATATTTGAACTCTTTGACCTCCTCTAATTTCTTTCCCTTCCATCTCCAATCGTACCTCCTCCTCCTCCCTCCTCCCTTTCTAAACCTCATTATCTTTGTCTTCTCTATACTCAGCGTTAAACCCTTCCTGTTCAGATATCCCTCTAGCCTGCTTATCATTGATCTCATGTCCTGTTCCTCCTCCGCCAGCACCGCTATGTGGTCTGCATACATTAGCGTGTATACTTTCTCTCCTCTTAATCTCACGTCCCCCCCCCCCATCCGCCCTTCTTCATGTAATCCTCTATGTCTGCAATTAGTAAATTGAACAGTATCGGGCTTAGCGGGCATCCCTGTCTTAATCCCTTTGCCATCTAGAATGTTTCTCCTCTTTCTTCTCCCCTTCTCACACTGCTTTTGGTTTCTCTCAATACCTCCTCTACTCTGTCTATCAATCCTTGCCTCACTCCCCTCTCTTTCATTGCCTTGATTAAGACTCCTTTATCTACCGAGTCAAACGCCGCCTTCAAGTCTACAAATAGAACTGTCATCTTTCCTTTCTCATTTCCCAATTGTCTGTTTATCAAGTAGTTCAGTGCGAATATTTGATCCATCGTCCCCATTCCTTTTCTAAATCCTGCTTGGTTGTCGGGAATCAGGTTCTTCGTTTCTACCTCCTTCCTTATCCTTTCTGCTAGTATCGCCGTGTAGATCTTGTACATCGAAGACATGACTGTTATCCCTCTATAGTCCTTCTCCTCTTGACCTTCTCCTTTCTTTACTATAGGTATTATCTCACCTTCCTTCCAATGCTCCGGCCATCCTTCCCCCCTCCATACCCGTTTACATATTTCCCATATCCATCTCACCATCTCTTCTCCTCCGAACTTCCATGCCTCGTTCGGAATTCCATCCTTGCCTATTGCCTTCTCTGTTTTCATTTTCTTTATTACCTCTCTTACCTCCTCCAGCTCTATCTCTTCCTCTTCATGCCTGTCCCTTCCTCCTTCTCCTTTCACAACCTTGTTTTCCACCCCATTCATTAGCTCCATGAAGTATTTCTTCCACTCTTCCAGCTTTATCTCTTCATTTATCCTTTTCCTTCTTTTCCTTACTCTTCCTATCAATTCCCATACCTTCCCCTCCGTTCTCGCCTCTCCTATTTCTCTGATCATTCTTTCTTTCTCCTCCTTTTTCTTTCTTTCACATACTTCTCTATACTTCTTCCTCCCTTCTCTATATCTTTCCACCCCTCCTTTTCCTTTTCTCCAATTTCTTAGTTCTCTCCTCACTTCTCTCTTCCTCTCCTTGCATTCTTCATCCCACCACCCTCTTCCGTTCTTGTTAGCTCCTCTCCCCTTCTCTTTTTCGCTCTCCTCTAATACCCTTCTTATCTTTGACTCTCCTTCCTCTATCTCCTAATGCAGATCTATTTTTCCTCCTAATCCTCTCACTGAATTGCGCTCTTCCTTCTTTGCTCCATATTCCTCTTCTTCTTATCCTTTCCACTTCTCTCCTTCTCTGTTTCCTCTTTGCGCTACCTCTTATCCATAGTATTAGAGGGTGATGGTCTGAGTCTGCCATTTCTCCTACCTCTAGTCTTTCCACTTTTTCTCTGGCATCCTCTTCTCCTATAATGTAGTCTATAACTGTCTCACCTCTCTCTCTTGTGTATGTGAATTCTCCTTCCTCATCTCCTTTTTTTTTACGCAGGAGAATTCTTCCACCACCGGGACCCCAACGGAGCGGCGGGGGCAACCAGTCACGGCGTCCGATCAGGGGCGCCGCGGCAACCAGTCACGGACCGAAGTCCGATCAGGGATGTTACGCCGCGGACGTCCAGTCACGGGCGCCGATCGGGGCTTTACGCCCCGCCGCGTCTGGAGGGCGTCCCGATGACCCCCCTCGCGGAGGGAAGACCCCCCACCCCCGGGGTGGGGCGGGGGAGTGCCGGATTCTCCGGGCCCACGCTCCGAATTGCGGGTGAAGCGACGTGGGAGTCCGAGGCCTCCCCCCGCACGCACCCAAGGAACGCGAGCCCACAGCCTACCGGCTAAAACTCCTGCGAGTGACCCTAACACTGCGCTATGATGGGGGAGCCCTGGGAATCGCACTGATCACCTCCGCGAGCTCCCCCACGCGCTCGCCGTAGCGAGAACCTCTAATTTGTGACGGATGAGTGCCACCACCCTCATCCGCCACCCTTCCCTCCGGAGTTGCCACTACTTGGGGCAGCGGCAGCGGGCGAGCGGCGTTCCTCGGCCGCTCGCCCGCCCTCCGGGCGAGGAGAGGAGGACCGCACATGGCTGCATCCTCCTCCCCTCGCGCCCCTCTAGGGGGTAGGCGGGGCCCGCGGCACCCGGGGAGGGGCAAGCCCCAAGCCCGGGTGGTCGCGGCCTCCCGCCTTCGCGGGCCGAAGGGAGCGCCTGTGGCGGAGCCCCCTTGGGGAATCCGCCCGAGCCCCCTCCGGTCCGCTCCCTCCGCCGACCTGCTCGGCACAATCGGCGGCGGGAGGGGGGACCTCCACCTCCATAGAGGCTTCCGGAGATCCGCCCTCCCGGCGCCAACTCCCACTCTCTCTTGTTCCAACACGTCACCCCTACGGAGGGTGGCGCCCGGGCGTCGGCCCGGTTGTTATCTCCCTGTCCGGGGAGCGGGTAGTCTGCTCCCCTTAGTCCGCGTCGGGGAGAGGGGCGGCTTCCCCCTCCTCACCCGCTCGTCCGCCTCCTTCTGTGAGATAACCTTCTCACAGAAGGCGACGAACGCTTTCCACTTCTCCCTTCCGGCCTCTCCGATGGTCGCCGCAGCTGCGATGACCGCCGGAAGGGAGAGATCCCCTCCTATCTTTGCCCGGAGGGCACGGCGCTCCTCTGTCCACGCTGGACAGATCTCCAAAGTGTGTTGCGCCGTGTCCGCCCCCTCCGGGCAGTGCCAGCAGCGCGTGGTGCGCTCCTTCCCGATGCGGTGCAGGTATTGGCCGAAGCACCCGTGGCCTGTGACAACCTGCACCGCGTGGAAGGAGAGATGCCTTCGCTTCGCTCCTTCCACCCACTCCTCCAGCATGGGCTGGACAGCTTGGGAGACCCTCTTCCCCATCCCCGATGGGGGATTCGCCAACCACGTTTTCCATCGGTCGACGAGGGCCTCCCGGACTTCGGCTCTGATGGCCCTCCTGGCCCTGGGCAGGACCACCTCCCGCACCTTGTCGTACGCCTCTGCGTACGACCTAGCCAATAGGTGCACGGGGGGGATTCCCGCCAGGGCAGTCGCCCCTACGTGGGCGACGGTCCTGTACGCCCTTGCGGCACGCACAGCGATGATCCGCTGTGCGGCCTCCATCCTGCTCCTTAGGCGGCGGGAGTCTCCCACTTTCTTCCACCACACAGGAGCGGCGTATATAAGTACGCTGTGGACCGTCGCCACGTAAAGGCGTCGCACTCGCCCACTGTCCCCGCCAAGATTCGGCAAGAGCCGAGAGAGGTTGTTAGCGACAACCTTGGCTCTTGGGACCACGCGGGCGACGTGTTCGCCGAAGTCCCTCTCGCTGTCCGCACAAACACCCAGATACTTTAGTTGGGGAGTGGTCGGGATTCTGACTCCTCCTATCCGAAGACTGAGCCACTCCGGCGGTGGACCCCGCTTAAACTCCCCTCTTCTATTGTAGAAGAGGGTGGCTTGAGTTTTTTGCGGGGCCACCTCAAGGCCCAGCCTCCGGATGGAGCGCACCACGCTCGTTGCCGCGACATTCGCCAGCCTGTATAGCTCCCGCCACCCCTCCCCGCTGACTCCCAAGTACACATCGTCCGCGTAACCTGAGAGCCAGCATCCACTGGGGAGGGGTGTCCCAAGGACCAGGTTGTATCCGATGATCCACAACAGGGGCCCAAGAACGGACCCCTGCGGGACCCCACACTCCATCCACCTGATCCTTAGAACTCCATCCCGGTCCGTGTACGTAAGTCCGCGTTCCACGAAATAGTCTCTGACGACCATCACCAGATACATGGGGACCCCGAAATCTAACAGGGCCCCCATGATGACCGGCCAGGGGAGGGAGTTGAAAGCGTTTTTGACATCAAAACTGATGCCCATAACTACCCTCCGCTCGGCGATCTCGGCCTCCGTCTGGGAGAGGACGCGCTTGATCGCGTCGATCGTCGATGTTCCAGCCCGGAAGCCGAACTGGTCGCCAGAGAGTCCGTCCCTACCGCGTTGGGACAAATGCTGGACGAGGCGTTCCGCGATTATTCGCTCCAAGATCTTGCCTGCCTCGTCCAGCAAGCACACGGGCCGGTAGGCTGACGGCAAGCCCGGAGGCTTGCCCGCCTTGGGCAGGAGCACCAGGCTGGCCTCCTTCCATTTCCTGGGGAAACGACCGGCGCGCAGGCATGCGGTAAACACCTTACGCATCCTGCCGGTCATTTCCCCCGCGGCCAAGGGCCACGCACGCCCTGGGATTCCGTCAGGGCCAGGAGCTTTGCCACTCCTGACCCTGCGGAGAGCCCTCAACAGCTCCTCCTGCTCGACCCCCCACTCCTCTCGCCACTCCGGCACTGTCGCCGGGAGTCCAATCTCCCCCCCGTTAAGACGGGGGAAGAGTGTGTCGACGACCTCGTCGACGAAAGGGGGGTCGAGTGCTTCCGTAAGTGGGGGCGCCCAGGGCTTTAACTTGCCCTGTACTAATTTGTATGGGCGCCCCCACGGATCCTCCTCTACGCTGACGAGGAGCTCTCTCTTCCTCATCTCCTTTTTTTTTTTTTTTTTTTTTTTTTTTACGGAGAGGAAAATTCATAACGAATACCCCCTCCCCCGGGGTGGGGAGGGCGGTTATGTGGGGTTTCCACCCACTAAAAACCTCTCCAAGTTCCTCACTGCGCATATGGAGGGGCCCCGGGAAACATATGATACCGTCCATGAGCCCCTCCCGCGCTTCCTGAATTTTGTGACGGATGGGGGGAACTAACCCCATCCGCCACCCCTCTCTCCGGGGTTGCTTACGCACGGGCGCACGGCGATTCCCGGCCGCGCGCCCGCCCCCGGGCGGGGGGGAGAGGAGTGACCACCTCCTAGGAGATGGGTTCCTCTCCCCCCCGCGCCCCCTCCTGGAGAGCAGGCAGGGGTCAGAGCTCACGAGTGTTTCCACCTGCGGCCCCAACCCCCACCCTCCGCGGACCAAAGGGGGACCCAGTGGCGGACCCCCCGTAGGTGATCCGCCCGAGCCCCCTCCAGCCCGCCTCCCAACTCGAGGATCGACGGGAGCACTCGTGAGGAAGCCCCGTAGGTGCCCCCCCAAGCCCCCGCCGGCCCCCGCCTTCCCGCCGACCTTCTGCCGGCGTGCGGGAAACACCGAGGGCCCGAACGCGCGTTCGCGCCCCCCGAGCCCCCGGCCTCCCCGCACCTCGCGCACGTCCGATCCTAAGACCGGACGCCGCATGGAGGGAGGAGGAGTCGCCGATTTCTCAGCGGCCCTCGTCCCTCCATCACCCTTTCTCTCCTAATGTCAGGAAGGGGGACGCTCCGGCCTAGGAGGTGACTGCTCCCAGACCATCGCCCCCCCCCTCCCCCCTCCCCAGGGGCAGTGTTCCTTTCGGGATGAGAGGGCTCCTCTAACCTCCTCGGAGCCCCCCCTTCCCTCACTGCCCCTCTGTCTCCCGGGCCAAGACACCCGATCCCCCCCAGCCGATGCCCGGACGGTAGCCCTAGGTCCGCGCACAACGGACACTTCGGCGCCACCGCCGTACACCGGCCAGCCCGGTGGCCCCCAGCACCACAGCGGTAACAGCGCCCGCTGCGGTCCACCGGGGAGGCGCACAGGGCCCAGACGTGTCCAACGTCCAGACACCTGTAACACCTCAGGGGCCGCGCTCGGAGCAGCTCAACTCTCGGGCTGCTCCACCCGACCCGGAGGCCCTCTCTCGTCAACCTGTTTGCGGCGCCAACAGGGCACCGCACCCAGGTGACACCCATTCCCTTGGGGGGACGCACTATCTCCCCGACAGTGACGTCCCCTCTTTGGCAGCCACCATCTGCAGCGATGGCAGCCGCCAACTCTTCCGCGGTGATCGAGTCATCCAGGCCCGCCAGGCGCAACCCCACGCGCCTAACAGGCCTGGAGACCCGCACCCCGGACCCCTCCAGCACAGAGCTTACTCTCTGCGCCAGGAGGTCCGCTCTCTCCCCAGGGTTCTCACCGGGGATCTCTACCACCAGACCCCCAGTGATCGCCCTTCTGCACCTTACGTGCTCAATACCGAGGTCCGCGAGGGGGACTTTCTCCTTCGCGGTCCTCAGGACCTCGGCGTACGACGCCTGCGTCCCCCCCCCCCCCGGGACGGTGATGGTCACCGCCGCCGTTTTTGGGGGGCCGGCATCGCCGCCTTGGCCCTCCTGTTCCTCCCCTTGGACGGCCGCGTCCGCCCCGCTCCCCCAGCCCCACCGCCGCGAGAATCTCCTCCCGCGGGCGGGGGGACAGGAGGCGCCACGCCGCCGCCGGCCACCACCCCCACTGCACCCCGCCCCATCGGCCTATTCGTCGAAGGGGAGGCCCAACGGGAGTCCTCCTTATTTGTGAGGTGCCCCCCCCCCCTCCGGCTCTACCAGCGGGAGGGACGCCCCCCATTCCCCTGACGAGGGAGCGAACCTCCCTCGTCAGGACCTCCATCCTACGATCGAGGATCTCGACGCGAGAATCCACTTCCCCGTCGAGTCCCCGATCCCCGAATGCCCCCCGGCCGGGGGCATCTTGTCCCCTATTTTTTGTTTGCACCTTCGTCTGCGTGGCGACGGTGCGCCTTTCCCTCCGTGTTGGTGCCATTTGTGTGGCAGCTTCGTCTCTCTTCTCTTCCTCCAGCTCCTCCATTTCTTCACTCATCTTCTTCCAGTATTCTGCTCTCTGGTGAAGACTGTTCACCACATGGAGTAATTTCTCTATCACCACCATCACTTCCGGCACTTCGATACCCGGACCCAACTCGCTTATAAGACCAAGCGCTAGTCCTGGCAGCCGACTTGTCTGCCTGTTGTCAATGTACTGCGCCCATTTCCTCATCTCTGCTTCTTTTCACCTTATGGCAGCGATCGCCAATTCCCCCGGCGGGCTCGCTCCGGATCCGCCGGGTGGCCCATCACTCGATGACGACGGGAGGGAGGCTGGGACAATACCCCCCTCTCGCCGGCCCCTGGATGTCCGGTCATCCTGGGGCGGTAACTTCTTACCTTTCTTAGAACTCATCATTAATATTTTCTAAGTTGGTTTTATTTCGGAGTTTTCCTTCTCCTAGGCTGGTTGGCTTCCCGGCCTCACGAGCCCAGCCTGCCCGAGCTCGGGTACCCCGGGCTTGCCACGCCCGTATCGGGGACGCCCCTCAGAGGCCCCGAAGGACCCCCTAAGGCCGTCCCCGACCCCTGGGGGGACGGTTGGGAGAGCAAGCTCACCCTCACGACTCCGTCCAAGCCGGGCGGACTTTTTATAGAGGCCGCCTACCTCGCGAGTCCCTTGGGACTCCCCGGTCTCCGCCAGTCCGAAGACTGACGAAGATTACGGTGCTGCTGTGCTCGGGTACCTCGGGTTCGCAAAACCCGTATCAGGGGTGGCCCAGAAAGCCCTCAGATGGGCCCCCGGAGTCCGCCCCTGACCCCTGAGGGGCTCTTCCTCATCTCCTTTCGTGCCTCCGTTTAAGATCATCCAACCTCTTTCCTCGATAAATTCTAGTAGTATCCCTCCTTCCTTGTTCACCTTCTTGTCTTTTGATTTTCTCCCTTTTTCTTTTCCTCTTCCCTCTACTTCCTCCTCCCATCCTCCCTCCTCTCCTGTTCTCGCATTAAAGTCACCACCTATTATAGTCCTAACTCCTTTTTCCCCCTCCTCCGTGCATTCCTTCAAGCCTTCTAGTTTTTTATCTATATCGTTGTTTACATATCTTCCTATTATTCTCCATATTTCTTCTCCTACTCTTATCTTAACTTCGATCTTTCCTTCTTTCTCTTCCATTCATTTTACCATCCATCCACTCACCCACACACGCACGCATGTACGCACGTGCACACATACATACACACACGTACGCGTGCGCGCGCACGCACGCACACAGTCATGAATGAGTTTGAAGTCATAAAATACTGCGAAAGTGGCAAGTCGCGGGGTCTCAGCTGAATGGCACACATACACACACGCGCGCGCACGTGCGCATAACGAAGCGTAAATCCGACCGGGCAACCTCCTCGTGGTACGCTTTGGGTAACGCTAATGCCGGCGGTATTTTTTCAAATTTCGAAAACACAAAACATTAATTTCTTATAAAAAAAAAAGTATTTCTTGCTTATGCTGACACTCACTCATCTTCAATGTATTGTCAGCGTAATTGAAAACAGTTTTTAACGTCCGCCAAACGTTATTTTTAATTTTTTTCCTTGATTTTCACTGAAATTAAGCAATTTCACAAATTTTTTGTACGTTTTGCTCCGTAAAACCATAGTGGCCACCATGAAGAAAATCTCATAGCTATTCGGCAAATTTTTTTTAAATGTAGGGTACTTAAAAGTACAAAAAAACGTAAAGAATAAATTTTTGTTGTTGTTCTGCACAATTGTTTTTTGGATCTAAATAAGAAAGTAAAAAATTGCAAATTTTTACGATATTTTTACTCACTTGTAATGTATCCAAAAATCTTTATGAAAAAATTGGCGATTATACCACTTGATAGAGCAAAGTTTTAGCTTTAAGAATCCATTTTGCGAATTGCGGTACGATGATTTTTAACGGAGTTATGAGCAATCAAAATCAAAATGCTCATTTCTTATTCAATCCGCGATAACTCAGTAACAAAAAATCGTAGAAACATTTTCAAAAAAAGATTTTGTAGGGAAAATTTCGAGCTTTCACATTGGAAAGTCAAAAAATTTCGCAGAATTTTTTTGGGCACGTGACAGGCCCACAAAGTGACGAAGAGGAGGGTGCCGCGCACCGCCGCGGTAACCCTAACCTGCCCGGAGGGCGAATACGCCGAACACATGGGCACGGTAAGGAGGTGCGTGGATTTGGGAGACCTCGGTATTACGAAGCCTCCCAATGTCAGGAGAACCGCGACGGGGGCCTTGAGCCTTGAAATCTCGGGCCAGGGCAACGTCGAGAAAGCCGACGCCCTGGCCAACAAGATGGCCGAGGCCCTTGCCGATAAGGAGGGGGTTAGGGTCGGTCGTCCTAAGATGACGGCCGACCTTAGGCTCAGTGGCCTGGAGCCCTCGGTCACAGAGACCGAGATCGAGGAGACTCTGGCGAGGAGGGGAAATGTCGGCATCACCACGATCGCGGTAGGGCCGATCCGGGACATGGCCAACGGGCTACACACCGTGGTGGTGAAATGCCCGTTGGCTGCGGCGATTGCCCTTGCCAAGGAGGGAAAAATAGCATTGGGGTGGTCTCCAGCAAAAGTAACTATACTGGAGAAGAGGCCACTCCAATGCTTCAAATGCTTGGAGCTGGGGCACACCCGGGCGACCTGCCGCAATGAGGCGGATCGCACCGGGGCGTGCTATAGGTGTGGTGACGACAGTCACCCGGCATGGGAGTGCCAGGTCCCGGTGCGCTGCGTGGTGTGCCTCAGCAAGGGGCTTTCCCACGAGCATAGGATCGGGGAGCCCGCCTGCAAGGGCTGCCGACAAGGCATAAAGGGAAAGGCCGCCGCGGACAAAGGAAGAGGGAAGGAGAACGCGGCCAAGAAAGGAGGCGAACCAACAAAGGTTAAGGGCAAGGATTATGCCAAGCCCAAAAAGACCAATGATCTCAAGGTGAGGGGGTTTAAAGTCACTCAGGGGGGCAAATTAATAGCAGGGGTCGTAGCAACCCAGGAGCCCCCCAAGGAGCAAAGACCCCCGAGGAGGAGGAGGGAGGAAGATAAGGACCTCCAGAAACCGGAGCCGGTAATGGCGATAGAGGTGGTAAAGGAGGCGGAGATCCCACCGCCAGGTCCGTTCGCAATAGAATTTACGGACAGGGAAGAAGTCACGCCAATGGTGACGGAGAAAGCGGACGACGCGGGGGATACCGTCCCGCACGAGGATAAGGAGAAGGAAGGACTGGAGGGTCCAGAACCAGAGTACATGTAATGGGCCTGAGGATCCTCCAGTCCAACCTGAACCACACCCGCGCAGCCCAGGACCTTTTCTGCCAGACCCTGGCAGAGCGCGGGTGTGGTTTGGGGATCGCGGCGGAGCCTTACCGCATCCCTCGGAATCACCCTTGCTGGGTGGGGGATAGCGGGGGCTCCGTCGCGATTACATGGAGGGCGTTGCCGGCGTCCCCCCCGTGCACCCTTAGGAGGGCCGGGGTTGGGTACGTCATGGCTGACTGTGGGCCCATCTCCGTGGTGGCGGTGTACGCCCCTCCGAGCTGGACCCGTGCCCAATACGAGCAGCTGCTGTCCGAACTTGAGGACTGCGTCCGCGGCTGCTCGTCGGGCCGGGTCATAGTCGCGGGGGACTTTAACGCAAGATCGACGTTATGGTGTCCCCCGCCGACAAACTGGAGGGGCGGCGTCACGGAGGCCTGGGCGGCGGGACTCGGCTTGAGCTTGGTTAACTCGGGCCGAGAGAGTACCTGCGTGCGGCGACAGGGGTCGTCAGTGGTGGATCTGACTGGACTTGGGCCACCCCCCCCCCTGTCGCCCGTGAGATACACGACTGGAGGGTGATCATGGACCAGGAGACCTTATCAGATCATCTTTATATCGAGATGACGGTCCGTGCCACCCCTCCGGAGGTGCTCGCCCGCCGCCGCGGCGCAGCAAGGCGGAGACGGAGATGGGCCATCAAGCGTATGGATAAGGACCGCTTCAGTGCAGCGGTCCAACCCCTACATTGGGGTAAGGAGGAGATAGGCGAGATAGAGGAGGGGGAGATAGATGGGGAAGTCGAGGACCTCGTTGGAACCATGGCCAAGGCGTGTGACGTGGCCATGCCTTGGCTTCGCCCTCTCCCTCCTCGCAAACGCGCCTATTGGTGGACCGAGGAGTTAGCCGCATTAAGGCGCTCCTCGGTCCGAGCCAAAAGAACATGGAGGAGGGCCCGCGCAGGAAGGCGCGGCCCATCGGTAGAGGAGGCAGGGGAGGCCTGGCGTGCCGCCCGCCAGGTCCTCTCCCGTGCCATTCGTGCGACCAAGGAGCTCGCTTGGAAAGAGCTCCTCGACAGCGTAGAGGAGGACCCGTGGAGGCGCCCGTATAAGCTTGTTCAGGACAGTTAAAACCCTGGGCGCCCCCACTCACCGAGACACTCGACCCCCCATTCGTCGACGAGATCGTCGACAAGCTCTTCCCCCGACTCAACAGAGGGGAGATTGGAATCCCGGCTATAAAGCCGGCGTGGAACGAGGAATGGGGGTCAGTGAGGAGGAGCTGTCGAGGGCACTCCGCAGGGTAAAAAGAGGCAAGGCCCCCGGCCCTGACGGGGTTCCTGGGCGGGCATGGCCCTTGGCGTGTTCGGAGAAGACGGAGGGTGGTGGCGCCGGGAGGGCGGATCTCCAAACCTCCACAGAAACGAAAATCTTTCCTCCCGCCGCTGGTCGTGCCGAGCAGGTCGGCGGAGGGTGCGGGTCGGAGGGGGCTTGGGCGGATCCCCCACGGGGGTTCCGCCACTGGCGCCTCCTTCGGCCCGTGAAGGCAGGGGACCGGGTCTTGGAGCGGGATCCTCGGATTCTGTCTTGGGACCACGGCACCCGCCTGCTCCTAAGAGGGTGCGAGTAGGGAAGGAGACCGTCACCGCACGGGCGACGGCCGATCCTCCCCTGCTCGCCCGGGGGGCGGGCGAGCGGTCGGGGACTACCGCTTGTCCGCTGCGAATGCAACCCCGGAGAGAGGAGGGGTGGCGGATGAGGGTGGTGGCACTCATCCGTCACAAATTAGAAGTAACTTGCGAGAGGCGAGCGCGTGGGGGGGCTCGCGGATGTTATCATTGCGTTTCCCAGGGCTCCCCCAAATAACGCGGTTAGGGTCACTCGTGGGTGTTTTAGCCGGTAGGCTATGCGCGCCATCCCTTGGGGGCAGGCACAGGGTGGGGGCTTCGGCCCCCTTCGGGCTTCGGCCTCCCTGGTGCGTCCTCCGTAAATGGGAGGGGCGCGCGTAGAATCCGGCACTCCCTCGTCCAGCCCCGGGGGCGGGGGGTCTTCCCCCCGAAAGGGGGGTCACTGGTCAAACCCCGGGGGGCGGAGGCGCTCCCCGATCGGCGTCCGGGACTGGTTGTCCGCGGGTGCTCCTCGATCGGACTTCGGTCCGTGACTGGTTTTCCCGCGGGCGCTCCCCGAACGGACATCGTGACTGGTTGCCTCGGTCACCTCCGTGGGGACTCCAGTGACGGAAGATTTCACCCACGTAAAAAAAAAAAAATAATAATAAAAAAGGCCCACAAAGTGAGAAAAAATTTCCCATTTTGTTCAGCTCGTGGTTTTCTATATGTAAAAATTACCAAACTCACAGAAACTAAAAGAAAATAGTGATCTTCTGAAAGTAGAGATTTCAAGCTTTATTTCACCCTTTTTTAAAACTTAAATTTCGTTTATTTTTAACGAAGATACAGCTGCTCAAATTTTGCCTAGTTTTTAAGAAAATTTAAGTGTTCCTTTAATTTTTGTGAGGAGTGTATAAAAGATTTTTCTATATATAATAGATATTTTTTTCTATATTATAACTTAAAATATCCTACAACTTACATTTTGATGAACTTTCAACAACTTCCTTATTTACATTTCCTGCAATTTCAGTTGACCTGCTGGACCCATAATTCAGTATGTCATACTCTATGTCAAAAGATATACAACATATATTACTATATCAAAAATTAATCCTAAATAAATCCTAATTCTTAAAATATTTACCTGGCAGCAATAATGTTGGAATAGTGTGGTAACTTAATTTTTTTCTTAATTTATATTTTTCTTCGAAGTGATCTTCACAAATGGTTCTTCTTCTTATTTTTTCCACAGGTAAATCCAATAAAGCAGAATTTCCAGTGCTAATTAACCACTTTATAAATCGTTGTTTAACTTTATGAGGATTGGGAAATTCGTACATTTGCTTCTTTCGTGAAGAGCATCCTACTATTGCACACTTTTTGTGACTCATTATGCTAAAATAAATATTCACTTTGTGATTGACGCCACCCTGGGCAATGCTCGTGCCGGATAACAGCTTGTTCAATTCCTCGTCGTTGCGGATGGCGAGTTGCAGGTGACGGGGAATGATCTTAGTCTTCTTGTTGTCACGAGCGGCGTTATCGGCCAATTCCAATATTTCAGCGACGAGATATTCCATTACCGCGGCCAAGTAGACCGGTGCATCGGCGCCAACGCGCTCGGCGTAATTTCCTTCCTCAGCAGTTTGTGAATACGGCCCACGGGGAATTGCAGTCCCGCTCTTTTTCTTGATCTTCTTGATCTTCTTGGTCCTTATCTCTTTTTAATCCCACTACTTTTCATATAAACAAGACGAAGAATGACGAAGAAAAATAACTGCCGGGCATTGCGGAGAAAGGCATACAATTTTTCAATTCTTGATGGGAAACTTCAATCTCTACCGATACTAGCGCACTCTAGTAGACCCGGGGCTGCATAACATAGAACTCTTGGTCCGTATCTCAGTTTGTCCCCCCTGGTCTCCGCCACCATTCCGTCCGCGCGCAACACGCGGTCGTGCGGCGACGAACGGTAGCGCCAGGAGGGCGACTGCCCCCCCCCCCCCTCCGCTGCGCGGGGAGGGCGGACAGCGACAGCAGTGACAGCGAGGGGCCACGGCTGTCGTGCCGACGAGGCGGTCGGCACCCCCTTGCGTCGTCTTCCTCTTCAGAAGAAGATAGGTAACGACGGGGAGCGAGGATGGGCAACTCACCAGTGGCTGCGTCGCGATATATGCTGTAGACCTTTTTTTTACAGGCCTGCTCCCCACCTCAGTCGGTTGGGGTGGGAGCGCCGTGGACGCGGTCGGTGATCTTGATGTCCTTCCCCCTCCCCCGTGACGGTCCTGGCCCCCCTTCGGGACAAAGCATCGGATATGCGACAGGGACTTCGACGCCCCACATATGTTGGGGAGTTGGTCTGGGGACGCGGGCGCGTGGGCGGGGTAACCACGCGTCTGCCGCAAATGCCCCCCGCATGAGGGGTGGCGGGCTGGGGCTGGTATCCCTCCAGCCCGCCACACACATTAGGAACTTAGGCCTGTTCAGGCCGAGGGCAAAAGTTTGCCCTCAGGATGACGCCCAGTCAAAGGGCGCGGCGCGGGGGAGGCTCCGGACGAATCATTGCGTTTCCCGGAGTCCCCCTCATCTAAGAAAAACGCGCCCAGATGGATACCCGCGGGGTTTTAGCCGGTAAGAATCCGGCACTACCCCCGTCTCTCCCCGGAGATGGGTGTCTTCCCCCTCCCTGCTGCGAGGGGGCTACCGGTCATTTATTGGCCGGTAGTAGAAGATTTCCCCGCGTTAAAAAAAAAAAGCTTACAATATCTCAATAAATGTTTGTCGAAGGGAAAAATGGTACAGGACTTTTTGACTTGATTTGGTCTCAAGAATATACTGTTGCAATAGTATTCCAATTTCTTTAAATAATTGTGTACACATGAAAGCTACAAGGAAATGTATACACAAATATTTAAAGAAATTGGGGTATTATTGCAATAGCATATTCTTGAGACCATATCAAGTCAAAAAGTTTTTTATCATTTTTTTCTCCGACAAACATTTATCAAGATATTATAAGCTAAATATTAAAAAAAATTACCAAATTCTTTAATATCTCAAAAAGTATAAGGCAAATAAAAAATGTTTCAGACAAAAGTTGTTTATATTAATTAGAAATAGATAATATGATAAAAAATGGAAGTTTTTATTTAAAAACTTGGACCCTACTGGGCTCAACGTGGGTCCCGAACCTAAAATCTAATAAGATCATCCATTATTTCTCTTTGAACCCTCCAACTTTTATCTGAAATGTTTTTCCAATAAACCAATACTTTCTGAGATAATTAGCGGAAATAATTGGCACACAAATTAAAACTCACCCTGTGTAATCAGATATAAATAATAATTACAGTTTTTGTATTATGTTATAGTGTTACGTCACTCTTTATCAGTGGAAATTCATACGGTGCAGAGTAGCATGGAACAGTTTTGAAGAAGAAAGAGATAGAAAGATAATATCAATATTATTTTCTTAATATTGTATGTAATAATATTATTAAAAATAACAATTTGATAAAATTTAATAAAATTCATTAAAATGGTTTAATTTCTAGCAATATTAAATAAATATTATCTAATATCACACAAATATTACATAAATATCATGCAAATATCACAGTAATATTACTGTGATTCATTTTCGCGGACATTTCAATATTACTGAGATATCTCTGCAATATTTCTGCTATATTTCGTTGTAATATTGCAATGGAAAAATAATATTGCTGTAATATTACTGAAATATTATGTGCTATGTCCCTAACAGCACGATATATTGCAGCAATATTGCAGCAGTATTGCACAGCAAGCTTGCAATATTGCATGCAATATTGCTGCAATGCTGCAGCAATCTATCTATGTCCTACCCTGCGCAATATTGCTGCAATGTGCAGCAATGTTGTGGCAATATTGTAGCGCAATTTTGCTGCAATATTGCAGCAATGTTGTGGCACTGCATTGAACAAATATTCACCCAAAAAAAAATATTCATTTAGTGGCTCCCGCTTGATTTTAGAGGATTTTCCTCTGAAATAAGGTCTCAAGAAGATATTTTAAAATCTAGAGGAATATCCTCTAACCATGAGACACTAGACTTAATATTGCAGTCCTCTTAATACTAGAGGACACTGATTTCCGATATTCACCCGGCATAAAAAAAATTGTTTTTTTCGAAATTTTATTACTATTTTATAACTAAATTTGTTTCTTAAGATGCAGTCTATGATTATAAATATTTTCTCGTATTTGAAAAACACACTTACCTTGGTGGGATTCGAACTCGGGACCTCGGGACCTCTGGATCGTGAGCCAACTGCCTTACGTGGTGGACTACTTCTTAATTTGATGTAAGAGTTATATAAAGTCTACATATGTCACAACCAGCGCAAATATATAATTTTTCAAAAATCATCTTAAGAAACAAAATTCAATTTAAAAAGAGTATATAGCTGCACAAATTTTTAATATTGACATTATATCTATTATATGTACAAGAGAGAGATAGATAGATAGATAGATAGATATAGTTTATTATGCCCAAGCAAAGGCTAAAGGGCAAAAAGTAATATAGCAGTTACGGTCATAAATCAATTACAATATTGTAGTAAGTGTAAGTGCTCTTAATCAAATGGCAACTTAAGCAGATAACATAGGAACTAAGAGCCAATGCAATATACGATCGACAGTATACTTAGCAACGCAATACGGTAATACAGTATAAAATTAATAGAACGATCGATGAAAAGACATTGTACTCAGATAAAGCACCATAAATCAATAGAACAATTATAGTGACTTAAAACTAACGCACTTATATAACTAACGCACTATAATAGTGAACACTATAAAACCAACGCACTTAAAGCTAGTCTACAAACCAATAGTAAACAACTTAAAATTAACGCACTTAAAATTAGTTAGAGAGAGAGAGAGAGAGAGAGAGAGAGAGAGAGAATGAGAAATTGCGGTTATTAATTAATTTATATATATTTATATATCTTTTTTTAGAATGACATTGCGGAAAACCTTAATGCTGAAAATCTGTACTTAAAGAGGAAGTTGCAGGAGTTGCAGCGGCAACTGGCCGTTGCTTTGGCCAAGCAACCACCACTGCAGTCTGTGGTGGCTGCTGACAATTTGTAACCTGCAGTGGTGGCTGCTGACAATTTGCAACCTGCAGTGGTGGCTGCTGATAATCCACAGCCTGCAGTGATGGCTGATACTAACAATCCACAGCCTGCAGTGATGGCTGCTGAGATTCCACCAGTACCACCAGAAATTCCTTTTCGATGGGCCAGAGGAGGAAGAGGCCGAGGACGTGGACGCGGACGCGGACATGGCCGTGGACGCAAACGTGGCCGCGGAAATAAAACTATTATTAATTATATTCACATGTAATAATTTATGTTATATTATAAATATTATACGTATTAATATTATTATGTTATTTATTATTAATGTTATAAATGTTTATATGTAAGTTTCTAATATTTTGTGTTTAATAAATTATATTTATCTCATTCGAAACAATCCTATTCCTATTTAATTAAAAATATTTGATGAGAGAAAGAAAGAAAGAGAGAGAGAGAGAGAGAGAGAGAGAGAGAGAGAGAGAGAGAGGGAGAGAGAGAGAGAGAGAGAGAGAGAGAGAGAGAGAGAGAGAGAGAGAGAGAGAGAGAGATACGTGTGTGTGCGCGTAGGTGCGTATGTTGCGTGCGTGGGTGGGGGGAGGGGGGAGCGTAAAACAAAAAAAAGCCGCGACATTTTCATCCTCGAAAAATTTGTAACATTTTGGTACCAATTTCGAGAGAATCGGCCCATAAATGTGGAAGTAGTTCGCGTACATACAGACAGACAGACAGACGACGTGACTTATATATATAGATAGAAGCAGTACGTAAATGCATTCTACTAATGCTACGTTCTGATATTCACTGTCAGTACTGAAAAACTATGATGTACGTCACGTAAATTATAGATTTTCAGTACTTGCAGTGAATATCGGAACACAGCCTAAATTGGTACATATATATAATATACATACGTATATGTATATGTCTTTTAATATGTTGCAGTGCCACCTTGCAGCAATATTACTGCAAGATTGCCACAATATTGTATTCCAATATTGTTGCAATGTATCAGCAATATTACAGTGCAAGTGCATTATGGCAATATTGCTGCAATGTTGCTGCAATTTTACGCTGCAAGTGCAATATGGCAATATTGCTGCAATGTTGATGCAATATATCGTGCTGTTAGGGGTGGGTTAGGTTTCCCACTCGGCGTGTTATGTTACTGAAAGATTGAAATATTGGGAAATGGTGCAGAAATATTTCGTTAACATTTTATTTGTAACTACCCACATAGCACATAATATTTCAGTAATATTACAGCAATATTATTTTTCCATTGCAATATTACAATGAAATATATCAGAAATATTACAGTAATATTACTGAAATATCTCAGTAATATTAAAATGTCCGAAAAAATGAATCAAGTAATATTACTGTAATATATCACGTAATATATCACGTAATATTTGGGCGATATTTGTATAATATTGCTAGGAATTAAACCATTTTAATAATTTGTATTAAATTTTATTCAATTATTTTTAATAGTATTGTTACATACAATATTAAAATAGTATTGATATTATCTTTCTATCTTTTTCTTCTTCAGAATTGCTACTCTGCACCGTATGCATTTCCACTGATAAAGAGTGACGTAACACTATAACATAATACAAAAACTGTAATTATTATTTATATCTGATTACACAGGGTGAGTTTTATTTTGTGTGCCAATTATTTCCGCTAATTATCTCAGAAAGTATTGGTTTATTGGAAAAATATTTCAGATAAAAGTTGGAGGGTTCAAAGAGAAATAATGGATGATCTTATTAGATTTTGGGTTCGGGACCCACGTTGAGCCCAGTAGGGTCCAAGTTTTTAAATAAAAACTTCCATTTTGCTTCCTCATAGAGGAAGCTTTGTTTTCGTGAATTTCGTATATGAACCTTTGATTGCGTTTAAGTTGGGTCTAATCAACCAAATTCAAAAAAATTATATATGAAATAGGGGTAGAAGAAACCAACGAAGAGATTGGTTTTTGAGTTTTTTCTGCCAATATGTTCAGATCGTTGTAAAACGTTGAAATATCGCTTTAAAAAAAATGTCTGTGTGTGTGTATGTGCAGATTTAATGTCCGTGGTTGTTCTAACTTCCGCAAATATTGAGATATCGGGCTGTTTTTTTTTTTAATCGATAGAGTATCATTCAAGGAAGGTTGGTATTGAATTTGGCGATGATAGGTAAAGGGGTTCTTTTTAAAAAAAATTTTGAATTTTTTTAGAAATGTCCGTGGTTGCTCTAACTTCCGCAAATATTGAGATATCGGGCTGGTTTTTTTTTTTTTAATCGATAGAGTATCATTCAAGGAAAGTTGGTATTGAATTTGGCGATGATCGGTAAAGGGGTTCTTTTTAAAAAAAATTTTACAATTTTTTTAGAAATGACCGTGGTTGCTCTAACTTTCGCAAATATTGAGATATCGGATACTTAAAAAAAAAACGCATCAACAATAGTACCTCATGGGTGACGAGGAAATCTATTGTCGTGATTTTACAAACGTCGGTTAACTTTAAACCTTAGTTTACTCACTATTTCAAAATTTGCAAACGTTATAGCAACCATGAACATTTCTAAAAAAATTCAAACAATTTTTAAAAAAGAATCCCTTTACCGATCATCGCCAAATTCAATACCAACCTTCCTTAAATGATGCTCTATCAATTAAAAAAAAATTAAGCCCGATATCTCAATATTTGCGGAAGTTAGAGCAACAACGGACATTTCTAAAAAAATTAAGAATTAAAAAAAAAAAGAATAAAGTATCGATAGAGTATCATTCAAGGAAGGTTGGTATTGAATTTGGCGATGATCGGTAAAGGGGTTCTTTTTTTAAAAAATTTGGAATTTTTTTAGAAATGTCCGTTGTTGCTCTAACTTCCGCAAATATTGAGGTATCGGGCTTAATTTTTTTTTAATCGATAGAGTATCATTCAAGGAAGGTTGGTATTGAATTTGGCGATAATCGGTAAAGGGGTTATTTTTAAAAAAAATTTTCAATTTTTTTAAAAATGACCGTGGTTGCTCTAACTTTCGCAAATATTGAGATATCGGATACTTAAAAAAAAACGCGTCAACAATAGTACCTCATGGGTGACGAGGAAATCTATTGTCGTGATTTTACAAACGTCGGTTAACTTTAAACCTTAGTTTACTCACTATTTATCTCTTTCTAAGGGGGACAGTTAGAACATCTCAAGTCTCAATAATTGAGACTTCAAGAAATGATGTTTTAGGATAATAAAAAAGTGTACAAGTAGAAACTTGCACATTGCTTCCTCATAGTTTTTAAGTGTGCAAGTAGAAACTTGCACATTGCTTCTTCATAGTTTTTAAGTGTGCAAGTAGAAACTTGCACATTGCTTCCTCATAGTTTTTTAAGTGTGCAAGTAGAAACCTGCACATTGCTTCCTTATGGTTTTTAAGTGTGCAAGTAGAAACTTCGCTCACAAAGCTTCCTCCATGAGGAAGCCAAAACAAATAAATACTAATAATTAATTATACATCGAATAAAATACAAGCTTCCTCATAGAGGAGCTTTGTGAGCGAAGGTTTCTACTTGCACACTTAAAAACCATAAGGAAGCAATGTGCAGGTTTCTACTTGCACACTTAAAAAACTATGAGGAAGGAATGTGCAAGTTTCTACTTGCACACTTGAAAATTATGAGGAAGCAATGTGCAAGTTTCTACTTGCACACTTTTTTATTATATTATCTATTTCTACTAATTAATATAAACAACTTTTGTCTGAAACATTTTTTATTTGCCTTATACTTTTTGAGATATTGAAGAAAAATTTGGTAATTTTTTTAATATTTAGCTTATAATATCTTGATAAATGTTTGTCGGAGGGAAAAATGATACAAGACTTTTTGACTTGATATGGTCTCAAGAATATGCTATTACAATAATACCCCAATTTCTTTAATTATTTGTGTATACATTTCCTTGGAGCTTTCATGTGTACACAATTATTTAAAGAAATTGAAATACTATTGCAACAATATATTCTTGAGACCAAATCAAGTCAAAAAGTCCTGTACCACTTTTTCCTTCGACAAACGTTTATTGAGATATTGTAAGCTAACGTTTATTGAGATATTGTAAGCTAAATATTGAAAAAATTACTAAGTTTTCCTTGAATATCTCAAAAAGTATAAGGCAAATAAAAAAATGTTTCAGACAAAAGTTGCTCATATTAATTAGTAGAAAAAGATGATGCAATAAAAAGGGGGTTTCTATTTAAATAATTTGGCTTAGATCCTACTGGGTTTAACACAGGTCCTGGACCCAAAATTTAATAAAATTATCCGTTAGTCCTCCTTGAACCCTCCAATTTTTATCTGAAACATTTTTCCAATAAATTAATACTTTTTGAGATAATTATAGCGGAGATGATTAGCACACGAAATAAATCACCATGTTTATGTGGGATTTGGGTGAAAAAACGGTGCACGCCTGTTCAATAACGTTGGATATATTTTAGAATATAGATACGTGTTACAAAAGGGAACTGTTCGCCGTGACCGCCCGCGCCGTCTTATCTCTCTCGCCTATCTCCTCGCCGGCCTCTCACGCGCTCTCCCTACTTCTCCTATTCTACTTCGCCGAGTTTTCGCGAAAAGCCCCGACTGCCTGCCTCTACGCTCGTGTGTCCGAACGCGTCACGCGCTTGTCGGTACTCGTAACGGGTGTCCCTATATCTCGGCCATCCTGATAATCGTCTGCCCCAGACGATTCTGAATCGTAGTCTTCGGCGTGTGAGTTCTTCCACGGCTTCATGGAGTCGGCCGCGGTCGTTGTTTTCTGAGGCCCTTCGCCATCGATTTTTTCTACTTCGTAACGATCATTGGCATTTATTTCTGTAACCCGGTATGGTCCCAGAGTTTTTTCTCGTAGCTTTAATCCTGGTCCGAGCTGAGTTCTGCGGATACCGACGAGATCTCCCACGGTGTATTTCCTCGCGGCTTTCCTTTTTCTGTCGAATCCTCTTCGATTCTCCTCCTGCACGGTCAGTATTTGCTCCTTCGCTTTCGCTCGAATTTCTTCTCTTTCCTCGACGAATGCGTTTGCAATTTCCTCCTCGATGATTTCTTGCAGTTGCGGTTCCTCGTTCGTTCTCATCTTCGTCCCCGTTAGCAGCTCGAACGGCGATACTCCTATGCTGCGTTGGTGTGTGCAGTTGATGGCACGCTGCGCTTTGCTCACATGCTTGTACCAATGCAATGGGTTCTCGATTGAAAGCTTCGTTAGGATGGTAATGATGATCCGATTAATCCGCTCGACTTGGCCGTTGCCCCGCGGCATTCCTGTCGTTATCAGCGTGTGATGAATTGTCTCTTTTTCGCAATAGTCTTGGAAGTCATTCGACGTGAATGCTGTTCCCCTGTCAGTCACTATTCTTCTCGGGTTTCCGAATGTTTGTTGCATGATTCGTAATTTGTCCAGTACTTCGCTTGTTCCGGTGGATTTTGTCGGGAAAATCCACGTGAATTTTGTGAACGCATCTACTGCGACGAGTAAATGGCGATAATTCTTCTTGGTGGATTCCAACGGTCCTAAATGGTCCAGATGAAGCGTCTGCAGCGGCAAATCTTCCTTCGGGATGGGATTCAGAAATCCCTCGAGTTTTCCTCCTTTTTTTTTTTTTATCCTAGAATGCACGGAATGCAATTCTGTATATTGTGACGTGGCCCCGTGTGCCCGTCACTGGCGCCCGTGGCGCGTACGCCACCCGCACTTTGGACGTTACTGCGACATGTTCTCTTAGTGTATTACAGGAGGAAGCGGCCGTACGGCCCCGATTAGACAGGGTGGCGCCATCCGCCGGCGCGGCAGCGCGCCCCGGTAGGGGATCGAGAATATCGAACCGGCGCCGGGATCCTCACTGTGGGGTCGGTTGTGAGCGAGCGAGGACGTAGGACGAGGACCACTTGGGCCTACTGCAAGCGAGGGCGGCGGCCCTACGAGCCCTGAATATAGCCAGGAGGAAGGATCGAGGACCATCAAGTTTGTAACGGCCGGCAATCCCGAGGCTAAGGTAACGAGGAATAGCGGGGCGGAGAGTCGCGTACCGTTTCGCGTTATTGAGAGATGCACGTGGGACCGCGCGCGGCCTACGTGTAATTATGGTGAATCCGGGAGATTCTCGTTTCGTTTGGTGAATCCTTGAGATTCTTTTCGTTTCGTTATACGGGTCTGACTAATCCCGCCCGCTGCTTCCTCGTATATATATGTTGTATTGTGGGGCCTGTTCCTTCCCGACTCGACCGCTCCAGATCGGGCTATTTGCGCAGAATTTATGTGTCGTCGTACGGTAGTGCGGACCGCGCCTTGCGATCCGTTTGCGTCTTTCGGGAGTGAACCTCGCAATCGTCTCCACAGTCTTCCGCCCGTGTATTAGTGTAGATTTACGTACTCTGTTCGCGGGTATCGTTAACGACTTTTTCGCGTCTATTTCGTTAGAGTTGCGTGTTCGTTTCGCGTACATTTATGTCTTCGCGTTAATCGGTGGATCGGCATATCCGGCCCAGATATAGCCGGCGTACTCTTTTCGCGGTTATCTCCACTCGGCGTGATCTCGCGGCCTATCGTTTCGCGTGTTCCTGAGGTGGACATTTCGGGGGAGTGACGATACACCGACCCGTTAATTACCGCGCCCGGTACTTAGGGAGTGAGGCGTCGGAGTCACGAGTCGGGTGCGTACATTCCAGTCGAGTCACGAGTAATTATCGTGCCATCAGGAGTAACGCGCGCTATGGCGTGTATGGTATGTTATTGTGAGGATCACGCGCTACCGCGTGTATAACGTATTATTGCGAGCATCGCGCGTTGCCACGCGTGTGGAATATTATTGTTAGGATCACGCGTTACCGCGCGTGCTATGTGTACTTGTCCCTTTGCGTGTATTATAGTCTTCGCGTATTCCCTTATTTGAGTGTTATTTCTGCGCGCGTTATATTTTCGTGTATATTCTTGACGTTTTCCTTTCTGCGAGCGTTATATTCTTCGCGTATCATTCTGCGTCTACTCATCTTTGCGTGCGTTATATTCTTCGCGTATTATTCTGCGTCTACTCATCTTTGCGTGCGTTATATTCTTCGCGTATTATTCTGCGTCTACTCATCTTTGCGTGCGTTATATCCTTCGCGTATAAGTTTGCGTCTATTCATCTTGGCGTGCGTTACAGTCTTGACGTCTGATTATGGTGGTGAGTAACAGCTGCGTGTGCTATACTTCCGCGTCTACTTTTTACGCGTCTCCATTTCGCGAGCGCTCAATGATTCGGGTATAATCTGTGTTTACGTCTATTAGTCGGTATTTGTGCGCGTCCGGTAATTCGCGTGTCGTTCTGGTGCGAATAATCGCTCATCGCGGATATAACGTAGAGTCATCATCATCGATTGTTTCATATTCTGTGTGACGTGGTGGATGTGATCCTCCTGATGAATTTCCTGGTCGAGGCATGTTGGCCCTATGACCGAAACTGAGGGAACACATAACGTCACACTTATTTTGATTTCCGGTTACCGTGAGCGGACCCTCGTAAGAGTCGCACGTTATCGAAGTGGGTGGGGAGGACCGCATGGTAAATAGTGTCTCGCGTCTCTCGCCACCACGCGAGAGTACCGAATTGTATCAAGGATTGTGACACGTAGGTCATGAACATTATATCACAATTATCGTCATGTTAATTATATTGTTACCTTACAGGATACCTTATTTCTTTTGTGTCTCGTCTTGGCCTAATCACAACCAACCTCCTCTAGGCTCGGCCCTTAGTCGAACCGCGACCCTCTACCGCGGATTGAGCAGTCGTCGCGAGCGACAGGAGCGGAGTATTCGAGTTAGAGTATCGAGAGTATTGAGAGTATTTAAAGAGTTGAGAGTGGTTAGAGTCTTGCGAGTATTCTGAGTTATCGAGAGTAAACCGGTGGTGTGGCCGTCTCCACACCTGGCGCCCAACCTATTCCGTGTTCCGTACGTTATATTGTATTCTGCTCTGCTATTCGCTCAAGCTATTTGTGGCGCAGTGCCGTCGCGTATAACATCCTCGCGGCCGACATGAAATAGCGTCGCAATATGGAATTCGATTTTCTCTCGTAGTTTGTCGATCCAGTACTTGTCAGAGATCAAGCTCTCGGTCTTTCGAACGCCAAAATGTCCGATCTCGTGGGCTCGCTGTATGACCTCGGTTTGCATTCCCTTCGGTATGACCAATAGTTTATCGGTCTCGCTCGTCTTATACAGAAGGTCATGCTCGACGACGTAGCCTTTGTAGCTTCCGGTCAACAGTGCCTGTCGTATCAATCTTACTCGTTCGTCCGTCTCTTGCGCTCTTTTAAGTCGTTCGATAAAGTCGTTTCGTATTGCGTATACTCCGGGATATCGGCTCAACGCGTCGACGTGCATCATCCTCTTGCCTGGCCGATGCTCAATCGTGTAGTCGAATTCCGTGAGAAACATGCCCCATCGAGCCACACGCGGGATCATGTCTTTCTTCTCCATCGTCCTCTCGAAGGCTGAGCAATCTGTAACGATTTTGAAAGATATCCCATGTAAGTATACACGAAATTTGCGTAGAGCCTTTATCACCGCTAGGACCTCCAGGTCGTAGCTCGCATAATTTCTTTCTGCGTCGGTCGTCTTGAGACTCATATACTGCACTGGATGCAGCTGCCGATCGTCTGGACAGCGTTGCAAGAGAATTGCTCCGTATCCTTCTTGAGAGGCGTCCGTGTGCAATTCTGTTTCGTATTTCGGGTTGTAAATACGCAAGACGGGCGGCTCCGTGAGTATTTGCTTCAGCTTCTTGAATACTTCGCATTGGTCGTCGTCCAGCGTGATTGCGCCTTGTCGTCCATCTTTCAATGCATCGGTTAGCGGCCTCACGATGTTCGCATATCCTCCGATAAATTTTCGGAAGTGGCCTGCCAAACCTAGAAAACTCTGTATTTGCTTGATAGTTTTTGGTTTCGGAAAATTGACTAGAGCTAACGTCTTATTCGGCGACGGCTTGATCGTGCCGTTCTCTACAACGTATCCTAGATATTCGATTGTTCGGCAAAGTAATTGACATTTTCCCCAATTGATCTCAAGTCCGTTACTCGCTGCAACTTCTAATACTCGCTTTAATTTAGCTACGGCGTCGTTTTCGTCTATCGCGGGAATTACAAGATCGTCCAAGTATGCGCAAACAATTCCTTCTTTGATCAATTCACGGAACGCGTGTACAATAAATCGCTGAAATACTGTGGGCGATGTGCAGAGACCGAATGGAGCTCTGAGAAACTCATATTGTCCCGACGGCGTTACGAACGACGTGTATTTTTGACTTTCTTCGTCTACACGCACGTGAAAAAATTCGTTTCGTAAATCTAGCGTGCTAAAGACCCGCGCGTTCACCAGCTTGTCTATATGCTCGTCGATTATTGGCAACGGAAAGTGATCTCGCACGATTTTTTTGTTTAAATTTCGAAAATCTATGCACACTCTGGCTTCGCCGTTTTTCTTGCGCGCAACTACTATCGGACTCGCGAATTCTGAATAACTCGGTTTAATTATTCCTGTCTCAAGCCAATTTCCGATTTGTTCGTCTACTTCGTGCTTTTCCCGTTCTGTAAGTCTCCGCGGACCTTGCCAGATTGGCTTTTCATCTTTCAAAATAATCTTTAATTTTATCGGCGACTCTATCGTTTTATTCGGTTTGTAAGAATCTACTAATCTTTTTACTTCGTTACGACATGCGACGCTCACGTCTAACCCGATCTCTACGTTTTTTATTTCGTTTTCTACTTCTATGTTGAGAATCGAATTTTCCCCTTCAGATAATTTTATTACTTTCGTCTCGTTCTTTTTTATATGCAATTCGGCTACGTCTAATATTTCGCTACCGATCATGACGCGATCTGGAATGTCGTCGATGTTGACAATGTGGTAGGTAAGTGGATAGTTTACTTTATCGACCACCGTGTCGATTTTGCAGCGGCCTATGGTGCGGATCTTCACGTTCTTTGGCCCCTTCAGAGCCTCGGTTTCCGGATCGTAGTTTGGTGAACCCAGTTCTAAATACTGGTCCACGCGCATCAGATGGTAGTCGCTCGCTGTGTCCACGCGACTGGTGACGTCCTTCTCCCCGATTCGGATGGTTTTGTAGACTCTGTTGAGCTCTGCGCCCACGCACAGGACTTGGCTGGTACTCGCTGTCGTTCCGCTCGTCTTTTCCGGCTGATTCGTGCCTCGTGTGTTCGGGCCTCGTGCTCCGGGTTTGGTACAATTGCGAGAAATGTGTCCAAACTCGTTGCATTTGAAGCATTTGGCTCCGCTCTCTTTATGTTCGCAGTTTCGGCTGAGATGTCCGGTCTCCCCGCAGTTGTAACACCGCGGCGTGGGGGTAGTGGAAGCTTCCTTCGCTGCTGGTCCCGTGTTGCTCGCCCCTTTCGTCGCTGACTCATGGCCACTCGTCGTCTTGGCCGCCGGCTTCTCGCGACCTCCTTTACCGACTTTACTTTTGATTGCCTCGTAGTACACCATTTTGTCTTTAAATTCAGCATACGTTTTAGCGCCGTAAAGAATGGTTTTGTTCGATTCGTAGTCTTGTATACCATCGATTACGTATTGAATGATTTCGGGCTCCGATAAATTTCCTCGCTTACCGATTTTGCGCATGTGCAAGATATACTCCTGGTACGTTTCGGTCGCGAGTTTGTGACGCTTCGTGAGGAGCTGATGTATCTCCCGGCTGTCCACTCTCGTCTTAAATTCGTCCTTAAGTGCCCTCTTCAGGTCTTGCCATGATTGGAAATTTTCCTGAGATTCGAGCCACAATTTTGCAACGCCTGCGAGGGATTTTTTCGCGAAAACGAATGTTTGCAGCGAATTCCAATTATACAGCGCCACGTCTTCTTTGATATGTTCTATCCACTGATCGATCGATAGAGAGATATCGTCGCCTTTGAATTTTAGTATCGTGCTTTCGACGTCTCGAAATTGTATTTGATTTGGGGAGGGGCCAATGGCGCTCAGCGGTAATACCTGTTGTGCTGTCATGGCTGCCTGCGTTTGTTTCAGCCGCTCGATTTCTTGCCGGAGACGTTCGTTTTCCGCGGCTGTTGACTCAGCGCCCGTCTCCTTTTTTTGTCCGCCGATCATTTCGCCGTTTCTTTGATCTGGCCTCTTTGCAGCAAGATGGCCGTCTCCGCTTTTCTTCAAACTCTTGAACCGTCCGGTGAGACTACACCTCGCACGTGTTGCAAATCCTTTCACTCTTTTCCCTTTCGTTCTACCTTCCCTCGTCTTTGGCGTTACAGGAAATTGTCCGTGTAGTTCCGCAGCCTCACCCGTCGCTTCGCCGCTCGATACTTCGTCTTTCTTCTTCTCGTCTTCGTCTTCGGCGTTACTTAACGGCTCCTTCTTTTCGTCCTCCGTCTTGCTGCTTCCCTCGTGCCGGACACGTGGTCAGACACGAATTCGGGGTTTTCGTCGTACAATTTCACCTTTCACGTCCACGCACTTGTCTTTTCACATCCCGGACGAGCCCCCAAAAGATGTGGGATTTGGGTGAAAAAACGGTGCACGCCTGTTCAATAACGGTGGATATATTTTAGAATATAGATACGTGTTACAAAAGGGAACTGTTCGCCGTGACCGCCGTCTTATCTCTCTCGCCTATCTCCTCGCCGGCCTCTCACGCGCTCTCCCTACTTCTCCTATTCTACTTCGCCGAGTTTTCGCGAAAAGCCCCGACTGCCTGCCTCTACGCTCGTGTGTCCGAACGCGTCACGCGCTTGTCGGTACTCGTAACGGGTGTCCCTACATTTATTTCATACATAATTATATATTCAAACATAAAAGTACGGGGTTAAGTATGACTGTGTTCCGATATTCACTATCTATACTGAAAATCTGTTAATGTTACACGTATACTTCGGATTTTCAGTATTGGCGATTAATATTGGAAAGCATGGTTTTTTTATATATCAAATTTAACTTTTTCTTACTTACGTATCTAATAAATAAATCTTTTGCTCTTCTATCAAACTACTTGGTGCTACTCTGGACTGCATGAACATCCACTGATGGAAAGCAATACTGTAACACATAGCATAAGAATAATAATTATTATAAAATCACATAAATGGTTAAATAAGGATTAAATCACGTAATTAATGGTTAAACTGCTTTTCAGGAGATTTGGGATAAGCATATTCTTATCACGTATCTCCATCTGAGGGCTCCAGTTGGATTAAACTGTTAAAAATTTTGAGGTTAAGTTAGCATCAAGATTGAAGTATGAAGCCGTTAATAAATAATCCCATTAGAGACTCGTTCAATAAGGTTATAAAGGCAAATATATGTATTTTAAGATGGTCATTGAAATGATTTTTATGATATTAACGTGGTTTTTGCAGACAATGCCACGTAATCTCTATTTTTGGATTTAACGACAAATCGCCAAATATATATGTACAATGTACGTATTAGTAATAATTATACAGAAATAATTTTAAAAATATTTATGTAAACAATATTTATTAAATAAAGAAAAATTACCTGAAATTAAAACGATTGTTCCTGTGCGGTGTCATACTACGTGATTGCGTGGTCCCACGAAGTCATGCGGAGAGACAGCGAGAGAAGACCGGGAATGGTGGGGGTCGGTGCTGCGAGCAAGCGCATAGCCGCACACACTAGCGTTCTTCTCTCCACATACACAAAAACGTTCTATTTATCCGTGTGACAAACTCGTAATTTGAAAAGTATAATATTGATTATATAAACTCAGTCTCAAAAAAAGCGGTACACTAAAAATGTAGGAAAAATTTACCAAATTTCACATGATCATAACTTGGTAAATAATAATGATAAAAATATTTAAAAAAATGTAAAATAAAGCTTAAAATGTCTATTTTAAAAATATTTGAATGACAATAATGCTTAGTCATTTCTTTCAAAATAGCGGATGACAAACTGAGAAAATGCAAAATTGATGATCAGAGGTCCAAGTTTGGGACGGTGCACGGAGTGAATCAGGTATCGCAGCCCAGTGGGACAAAATACACTTGAAAGTATAGAGCGTTATCTTGCTTCTTTACCGAACTCGATGCGATAATTATTCGCTGAGTTATGCAAATTTTAAAAAAAGACAGTTTTTTAATTCAATTTGGAATAACTCCGCGAATAATTATCGCATCGAGTTCGGTGAAGAAGCATTTTCAAGATAACACTCTCTATACTTTCAGGTGCATTTTGTCCCATTAGGCGGCAATACCTGATTCACGTCGTGTACCGTCACAAACTCGGATCTTTATTTATCAACTTTGCATGCTCTCCCTTTGTCATTCGCCATTTTGAAAACATTGTCGCGAACAATTTCGATTTAAATTTCAAAAAGTAGGGTTTCAAAGCTATTAAATTGTTTTTGAAATTTAGTGCTAGGATATTTAGGTTCCGAGATATTCAATTTCGAATTTGCAACAAGGTCGATTCAGCAAGGCCTAAGGGGCTAGAAGGCCCTGCGGTTCGTTTAATTCTTTCATAATTTCAATAGCTGTGTTTATTATTCTCTATAATTTGCATAACCTGCACCATTCTCTATTCAATAACACAGGACCACAAAAAAATTTTTTGGAAAATCAACTGGAATCAGAGTAGGTGTTTCTTATAGATTTTAGGTCATTGAATCCGAATTCGTAAACCGTTTTGCTCTATCACGTCTAGATTTTTAAATAATCGAGAAAAATAGCGAAAAATCTGTGAAAATTGAAATAAACATTTGAAGAAAGAGCAAAAGTATAACATCAAAGAAAGAGAAAAGTATAACATCAAAATGCAGTCACAGAACTGATTTAAATATATTTTGGTAAGTTAAGTAAAGTGCAAAAAAAGGAAGATGTTAAAAAAGGGCCGATTTTCGCCCAAAAAGATGTAAGTAAAAGAAATAGTGTTTTTTGTAGATTTTGATCTTCTGAATACGATAAAACTATTAAAAAGTTTGTGGTGCTTGGAGAACATCTCGAAAATTGAGCATAAACGTGATGTATTTACAGAAATTGGGTTGATATATGCTATATCATAAAATGTACTGGTGAAAAATTTTTTGGGGAGAGGGAAAAGGGGGAAGAAAGAGTGTTTTGTGTGCGTGTGTGTGTGTGCGTGTGTGTGTGTGTGCATGTGTGTGCGTGTGTGTGCGTGCGTGTGCGTGCGTGTGTGTGCGCGCGAGTGCGGGTGCGGGTGTGCGCGTGTGTGTGCACGGGTGCGGGTGTGTGTGTGTGTGTGTGTGTGTGCGTGTGTGTGTGTGCGCGCGCGTATGTATGCGTGTGTGTGTGTATGTGCGCGGTGCGGGTGCGAGTGCGGGTGCGTGTACGGGTACGGCGCACACCCGCACACACGCGCATACACACACACACGCGCGCATACCAGCACACACCCGTACCCGCATACGCACCCGCACACGCACACGCACCCGCACCCGCACCCGCACCCGCACCCGCACCCGCACCCGCACCCGCACCCGCACCCGCACCCGCACCCACACCCGCACCCGTACCCGCACACGCACACGCACCCGCGCACGCACACACGCACACACACACACACACACGCACGCACGCACACACAAAACACTCTTTCTTTCCCCTTTTCCCTCTCCCCAAAAAATTTTTTACCAGTACATTTTATGATATAGCATATATCATCCGAATTTCTGTAAATACATCACGTTTATGCTCAATTTTCGAGATGTTCTCCAAGCACCACAAACTTTTTAATAGCTTTATCGTATGCAGAAGATCAAAATCTACAAAAAACACTATTTCTTTTACTTACATCTTTTTGGGCGAAAATCGGCCCTTTTTTAACATCCACCTTTTTTTGCACTTTATTTAACTTACCAAAATATATTTAAATCAGTTCTGTGACTGCATTTTGATGTTATACTTTTCTCTTTCTTTGATGTTATACTTTTGCTCTTTCTTCAAATGTTTATTTCAATTTTCACAGATTTTCCGCTATTTTTCTCGATTATTTAAAAATCTAGACGTGATGGAGCAAAACGGTTTACGAATTCGGATTCAATGACCCAAAATCTATAAGAAACACCTACTCTGATCCCAGTTGATTTTCCAAAAATTTTTTTGTGGTCCTGTGTTATTGAATAGAGAAGCAGGTTATGCAAATTATAAAGAATAATAAACACAGCTATTGAAATTATGAAAGAATTAAACGAACTGCAGGGCCTTCTAGCCCCTTAGGCATTGCTGAATCGACCTTGTTGCAAATTCGAAATTGAATATCTCGAAACGTAAATATCCTAGCACAAAATTTCAAAAACAATTTAATAGCTTTGAAACCCTACTCTTTGAAATTTAAATCGAAATTGTTCGCGACGATGTTTTCAAAATGGCGAATGACAAAGGGAGAGCATGCAAAGTTGATAAATAAAGATCCGAGTTTGTGACGGTACACGACGTGAATCAGGTATTGCCGCCTAATGGGACAAAATGCACCTGAAAGTATAGAGTGTTATCTTGAAAATGCTTCTTTACCGAGCTCGATGCGATAATTATTCGCTGAGTTATTCCAAATTGAATTAAAAAACTGTCTTTTTTTTAATTTGCATAACTCAGCAAATAATTATCGCATCGAGCTCGGTAAAGAAGCATTTTTAAGATAACGCTCTACTTTCAGGTGCATTTTGTCCCACTGGGCTGCGATACCTGATTCACTCCGTGCACTGTCCCAAACTTGGACCTTTGATCATCAATTTTGCATTTTCTCACTTTGTCATCCGCTATTTTGAAAAAAATGACTAAGCATTATTGTCATTCAAATATTCCTAAAGTAGACATTTTAAGCTTTATTTTACATTTTTTTAAATATTTTTATCTTTATTATTTACCAAGTTATGATCATTTGAAATTTGGTAAATTTTTCCTACATTTTTAGTGTACCGCTTTTTTGAGACTGAGTTTATATTAAATAAACAAACTTATGCAAAATCAATAAACAACGTTATTCTTTCTTCACATACCTACCCCGTATTCTGTACATACATTATAAGCTGTCGAGTGCGTAAAAATGGCCGGTCGCGGGAACGCAAGACGCGTGGGAGCGATAGCGTAATACGGGTGCGGGTACGAGATAGCAAACGAGCGAGCGAGCGATGACGCCGAACGCGAGGCGGATACGAGCTATAACGTTGAGCGCGAGATTGGGTAGGATCGGGAGCGTAGAGCGGAAGCGCGGTATCGGCGGCGGGAGCGTCGGATGTGGTTATTATCTGTCACACATATATAATGTCTTTTCTATATATTTTCCTTTACACATAATTTTTTATATTAAAATATTTTATTTATTGGAAGGTGACGGCCATTCTTCGGCGAAGTCATCGTCGTCGACGTCCATCAAATTGACGTCTATGTTCCCGCGACCGCTTTCATCCTCGTCCTCGTAGTCATCATTGTTATCAGCGTCGCATATCTCGCGACCCTGTTCCGATGAGTCGAGCCGCGCAGCGTCGCGGTGCGTGCAATTCTCGCGTCGAATTCTCGCAGCATACAAGCGGATGTGGTTCCGCGACTTTTTTAATACCGACACGATGAGCCCTCTGCGCAAAAATAAATAAATATTATTGATAAATGAGTATACAAATGAGTATATAAACGAGTATATAAATGATTATATAAATAAGTATATAAATGATTATATATGTAAATGAATATATAAATGAATATAAAGTACTGTTATTTAGTTTTTCACACAGAATATAATTTTGGATTTGCAAAACTTACATTCGATCCAGCATACGCGCGTCCTCATCGACGCGGATTGTTAATTCCAAATAGGGCGGCGTTTTCTCAACAATGTTCTTGAAGCGATGCCGTAGCTGCACCATCGCCTCATGCAGGTCGTCCGTAGCCCTAGCTACGGACGTTACGTGCGTTTGGAGAAGATCGCATATTGCGTTCATTCATTAACTATTTCCATTTTACGCGTATAAAACGTTTACGCGAGGATACTCGTAAAACTGTGGACAGACTACACCCAAGTCTAGTCTCGAGTTCTTTATATATGGTAAAAGAAGGATATTGTGGTAAAAAAAATATACTAAGAATAGCATTTTTGTATCGAGAAAAAAAATTCATCGAGGAAAAAAATGCATTTTATCAAACCGACTCATCCGCCGGAATCGTCGACGCGCTTTTTCCACCCCGAGATCCCCGCCGCCACACCTATCCGCGCCGAGAAAGTGCAACAAAAGAAGGATATTGTGATAAAAAATATAATAAAAATAGCATTTTTTACATCCAGGAAAAATGCATTTTATCAAACCGACTCATCCGCCGGAATCGTCGACGCAATTTTTCCACCCCGAGACCCCCGCCGCCACCTATCCGCGTTATCGATAACGAGTGTCCTTGCGTAAACGTTTTACATCCGGACCGCTCGTCGCGATCGCGTTCAAACCGCAACGTACCGTCATCGCAGTTCCACCGCCTCTCTCGCTCTCGTACTCTCGACGATGTAGCTCGCGCGCGTAATCGCGTTAACCGCATGTTTTATCGCCGTGAGGTGCATCAATCCCACGGACGAGAATTACGCGCTCACGTTCGATTACCTGCAGAAATACGGATATCCAACCAAAGATGTGCAAACTCGATTCTTCGCAAAGCCATCGAGGAATTTCAGAAATACTACAATTTGCCCGGCGATGGAACGCCTGACAACGAAACGCTGCGATTGATGGGTAAACCGCGATGTGGTTTCCGAGATATCCTGAAGCATGGAACGAGAGCGAGTCTATCCAAATGGCCGAGGACGCACCTGACGTGGGATTTTTACCTAGCCACCGAGAGTGAGTTGAACACGGCGCAGGCCGCGTTAGACCTGTGGTCACAGCATTCGGCATTGACGTTCGAACGCTCCAAAACGAATCCTGACATTATAATATCTTGGCGACACCTAAGTCTCGGTAACATGAATATCAAGGTAAACGGCCCAAATTGCTCGGACAAATTCGACGGTCCCGGTGGCGTTCTCGCCCACGCGTCTCTCCCGATGGACGAAACGGGTTTCGTCTCCGAGGTGCACGTCGACGGAGACGAGCCGTGGCACATTTACGTCAGTAAAAATCCCTCGGATAAGTTCTGTCTGCATGGATTACTGCTCTTGGATTACTGCACAATAAGCGCAGGACTTCGGTGATGTTCGCGTACTCGCCCGACAAACCGTATCCGGTTAGGCTCGACAAATACGACATTATTGACATTCAACGTTTGTACGGTGAAAAAATGGTAAACGATCCCCCGCAGACGCCGTCGCCGCCGCCGCCATCGCTGGATCTGTGCACCCTTGATCGCGTAAATGCAATATTGATTTTGGAAAATCGAATGTACATCTCGTACAAGCGTTACGTTTGGTCGATCGATCTGGACGGTAGGACGTACAATGGACCTTTAGCCCTGTAACATGAGCTTTCTTCACGACAATTACACACGCATAGCCGCCACCTATCAATCCCCGACCGGGGATATCATGATGTTCGCAGATAATTTGGTATACATGGTTCAATATCCGGAATTTACTCTGCGGCCAAATTGGCCGAAGACCTTGCAAGAACTTGGATTTCCTGCGAAGACGAAAATCAACGGAGCGGTAAACACCCACAGGGGACGTTCCTTCGTGCTGTTCAACGGTAACTCGGTGGGCGAGATAGACGAATGTACGAATAGAGTTGTCAGATTTACGCCTCTCGAGGCGACGTTTCCCGGAGTACCGACCGGCGTGACGTCGATCTTCCGATACGTCGATGGCAATCTGTACTTCACCACTTGTACGCAGTTCTACAGATTCAACGAATTTACGAAGACCATCACGGCGGCTGGTAAATTCGATTTGCGGATGCTGAATATCGTCTGCCCTAAGGCCGAACTGTTGCAACAGTTGCGCGATTTTCTCGATCGAATCGTACGCGTCGGCGATTTAATGTCACCGGCGAGCGATTCGGACGATGACGACGACGGCGGCGTTCGCCTTTCCGATCGCCGTACCGACCAAAGGAAATAGAGAGCTGCGCAAATCCCCACCACACATCGCGCGATATAAGTAAAAACTTTTGTACTTATACCGATGTGTCCCCCCAAAGCATCAGTATCGCATCGTCAAGGTGCGATTTCATGGGCGTCAGTTGACGCGCGTCAAGACGATTTTGTGACGTCATGTTGTTTCTGTGTCGACGCTGAAGAAGTTCAGATTTCCCAACTTCTAGCGTCAACTGGCATCTCGACGCGAGTTCCAAAAATTGACGCATGAAAACCTTTTTCATTGCGCGTCAGAATATCAGCGTTATTATACTAATCAACTTGATTTCGAGCGTCAACTGACGCCCATGAAAACGTACCTTCAGCCGAATACGACGGATCGGAAAAAAATAAGAAACGAACGATACTACAGCGGGTGTGCGAAATGTTCTCGACGTTGGCCGATCGACTCGCGCCGGGGAGTTTTTCCCCTCGCGAGACGGATTCGGAGGTGAACGACAAGAGACGAAAGATCGAATCGACGGACGATCGTCATCATCATCATCATCATCGTCAGACGTCGCGTTCCAGCTCTCACCTCCCCAACAACGTTCGCGACACCGTCGTCGCGCCTGCGGTGCGCATCCTGACGACACCGTTATCCGCTGACGACGACTAGCTACAAATACTTAGCTATTGGTGTCACGATTAAGTCGCCGTGGTACGGTATACCCACGCCTTCGTACGTGGATATCGCCCTGGGAGATAAGCAAGGGAGGGAGATCTCTCTGACGCTCGATATATGGAAAGGACTAGTCGAGCGCAAACGCGACGTATTGTCGTGTCTGCGATCCAACCTCGTTGACGGAACGCACCCCCCCCCCCCCTCGCCGATATCGATCGGAGACCTGACGCTGCGATTCGGATGGATCAACAACCTACCGATCTTGCGTATGGAGATACCCAACGCGCCTCGTCTGGCAATGTCGCTCAACACCCTGCTCTCGCTGTACGATTTCCAATTTTGCGTCGATCGCATCGTTTCGGCGCTGAGCGCGGCAACCGAGGAAGTCGACGCGAAGTATTCGCGCTATCGGGAGATAGCTACCAACGCGATTAAAACGGGAACTTCGGCCAAAACTGTGATACTGAAGAGCGAATTCTTCGATCCTAACAACATCGTCGACTGTGAGATTACCGCGCTCTGTTTCAAATCCTAATATCACGACGCATATTTACAAATATATATTCACGCAAAAAAAATGTAAACGCACGTCAACGTATGTATATTTTTATTTTTCATAATTAAAAAACTACCGCTCGCACGCGGAAATCTCATCTACGTGTTCTCTCTTTCTTTTCCTTTTCTTCCTGATCTGTACCTATCTCGACGCGATCCCCAGATCCCCCGACTCCGCTTACTCCACAATCGCCGCGATTGCGTCATCCGCGGTACGTAGAGAGAGAAGGATCGAAACAACCTTCGGACCGAGACAAACAAGAACGAAGAAGGTGATCGGGACCCGCGAGAAGAACGACCTTTCGAACGCGTTTTTGCGCGCTCACCCTCCCACCACGTGGAACGTCAAAAAGAACGACCTTGAACGAGTTTGAACGAGTTCGGACGCGGACCTCTTTCGAGAAAACGCGCGATTTCCGCGCGCGATCGACGACGCGACGCTTCTCTTTCGGGAGGGATCGCGATTTTCACCCTCGGTCGATAACGGTGGAACCACTTCCATCCTCGGTCGATAACGCGGAACCGTCGCTCCGAGCGCCCCCTCGGAACGCCCGAGTCCCCCGCCCCCGACCCCCTCGAAACTGCCTTGGGTTCGGAGTAACTTCCGCAACTTCCCCCACTCCGACTCCCCGGAGAACTGCCTAGGGAATTTACGTCTTACAAGGTCTTGCAAATACTAATAACTTGCCTAGAAACTTTTCCCCCCGCAGTTCCCCCCCTCCAATGATCCTTAACTCCTTCCCTCGGTCCCCTCGCCCACCGCTTACGGCGTTCCCCCCGCGTAAGCGAGGCACCCCCCGACCCCCCTAACCGCAAGCCTGGGACCGGAGTAGCTATTCTCTCACTACTTTGGAATGCCGACTCGCCTCCGATCATCTTCTGCCGGCCCGAACGTTGTTTACGACGACGGATCGGGTCAGCTCAGCCTGGATCGTCGCATACCGCGGAGCGCGCGACACGCGGGGGGCAAACGGAGCGCGAGCGCGAAATCGGGTTGATCCGCGATCTTTCAATGCACTGTAACGGCCTGCCGTTTTTAAGGAATCGAACTCGGGGTAGCTCGCCGGATCAGAGGTTCGATGATAAGTCCAGAGACAATAATCAGTATGTTAATTCACACACAAACGTTTATTCGATATTAAAAATAAACTAATACTTGCAATGATGCAGCCACAAGATGCAGCTTTACACGGAACGCGATATTACATTGGTTTACGCGGGCGCAACGAATCTCTCGGTTTATACAGACGCCTGCGTATATGTGCAATGATGCAGGAACAAGGGTTACACGGAACGCGATATTACATTGGTTTTGCGCGAGCGCAACGAATCTCTCGGTTTATACAGACGCCGGACGCGATATTTACAACGATAATGTGCAAGTGCACGCGGCGCGACATTACAAAGGAGGCGGAACGCGATATTTACAACGGTGATGCACGCGGCGCGGTCTTACAATGGAGGCGAAGCGCGATATTTACAACGGTGATGCATGCGGCGTGGTATTACAACAGAGGCGGAACGCGATAGTTGCAGCGAGGAGGTACGCATCGTGGCGGTAAAGGAAGGAACGGTCGGTCAGGTGCAAGCTGGCCAGCCGGTTCGGGAGCCCGGAGCTCCGATGAGAAGACTGTCCTTGTCACGAGGCCGAGTGTTCTCGACCCCGCTTGGCCGTCGCAACCGGAAGTTCAGATCACGGAAGTTCGGGTGACGACCAAGACTTCTTGGACGAGGCACAGAGCACTGTACCCCGTTTTGTGTGTCGCCCTAGGAAGTGTGGATAGGTCTCTTCTCTTCGGGAGCAACGGATCAGGTGCTAGTCTCGAGTCGAAGTGAAGATCTTTTGCCGCGACACCGATTTTTATATCCCCCCGGAGCGGTAAATTCGGTGGAGGGAGGCCGATCCTTGTGCGAACCGCGCGGCGGTCGGAGCGGTATGAAATTACGCACGCTCGCACTCGGCGAGGATCAGCTCTCGTCGGCGTTCGTCGGAGCCCCGAGGGGATATCGGTGCCACGAGCCGCAATCGCTCGCGCACACGATATTTTAAGTGAATTAAGGAGCTACATTCACCTAGAGGCCCGAAAAATAGGTCGAAATTCAGATATTTTTTTTCAGAAACGATTAGTGGGAATAAAACGAATTTTTTTTATACTCAAAAATATATGTTTTGAGAGCTTTAAAAAAACTTTTACCAAAAAATTTCCAAAAACAAAAAAATTATGGCCGCCGGCAGATGATGATTTTTTTTTTCGACACGTTCGGCGGTGGACACTGTCCAGTTGAAACGGTCGATCTGAAATAAAAAAACCAAAGGGGTTGTTTCGTGCTCTACCGAGGTACCCTCGGGACACGAATGAATGCCGGGAACATCCTCACCAGGGCGCGGGGCAAGCAGAGGAGGGATCGAAGAATGGGTTAGATAACGCACGTTCTTTGTAGTTGATTGACAAGCACAATTTATTTCACAGTCTTGTACAATTCTCGCACTCTCACGCACCCGAGCAGGCTGAGCCTTCGCGGAAATGTCGGACGGAAATCTTGAGTCGCTCGGTCTTTCTGCGTGGCTCGCGAAACGGAGATCTTGAAGAGCGATGAATGACCGCCCTCGCGATCGGAAATCTTGCCGACCGACGGATATCTAGCTCGCGAGGCAGATGAGCGACCGCGAACACGGAGACGTGCAAGAGGCTCAGACTCACTTTGGTTACTCGGGGACGCGAATGCGAGCACGAATTTTACACTAAATCACAGAGGTACGAGGCGCGGTAGAGCCGCGTTCACAATGTACGGCGCGGCACGACAAGATGGCCGCGAGCGGGGCCGATATCGGGTCGAACTCCTGGCGCTGATTTTATGACAAAGGATCGGCAACTCTCAAGTTTGGTAACTGCGACGCTCGAGATAGCGGCACGCGCGAAAATCAGATTCGCGTCGTGTGACGGTTTCGCCTTCGACACGAGTCTTTCGCCAAGAATCACGCTCCCGCACGTGGTGATCACGTGATCCGTCTGTGTGCGTCGTCCCGTAGTATTACGGGCGATGAAAACTTGGGAAAAGATATGTTTCACGCGACGACCTGTCTAGCGGGTGCGGCTCGCGATGAAACGGAACGTACTTCACGCACTTGCGATCGAGAACACTCTCGATAGGCAAAATGTCACGAACGACCGGCTCGACGTTCTCCTTCGCAGAAACGGAAGAGGCGGCGGATCGATATCGATCGCCCCTCGTCCTGATAGAAGACCCTCGACTGGGGTCGTGAGCTCCCGAAGGACGAATCACATCGATCCGCGATGTAACGCGTTGCGCGGTGTACTTAAAGGGGGAAACGCGTGCGCGTTTTGCAATCGCGCGGTCGGAAACGGTAAGCGCGATAACCGAGTAATCTCGGGCGAACTCGTGTCAACCCGAGGGTTGTTCATGCTCGCGCCAGAGGCGTTCGCTGTTGCCACAGCGCCCCATTATCGACTTAATCCTAAACAGGGGTTATTCAAGTTAACAATAAAGACGAGTCGGTGACGATCGCCGATTTTTAAAATCGATTTTTTTTTTAACAAAATGGCAACGAATTGAAACTCAGGTATAGAAAATCTGTGAGAAAATGTCGTCATTTTTAAACGTAATTATTAAAAAAAAAGATCGATTTAAAAACAGTAAGATTGTCACCGACCTCTAAATGTTTCTCAGCGTATTTTGTGTAAATTTGAAAACGATCCATCGAGCGGTTTTCCGACATATGATGTCCACCGGCTTTGAAAACAGTGAGTAGGTATAGTATGAGAGTTCTAACTAGGGAGCTCCGACGGGGACGGTGAGGGGGGGTCCGCGGGCGAAGGGAGACCGCGGAGGGGGGGACCGCGTTCGCGTTTTTGGGCGCCGCGAGGGAGGGGGAGGAGGGTACCGCGTTTTCGGGCGCCGCGGAGTGAGGGGGAGAGGGGTACCGCTTTCGCGTTTTCGGGCGCCGCGGAGTGAGGGGGAGGGGGGAACCGCGTTCGCGTTTTCGGCGCGCCGCGGGGGAGGGGGGAGGTCCGCGTGCAACGGCCGCATCGGTCCGTGTGACGTCACACGGCGCGCTCCCGCTCGCGTTCTCTCGCTCCCGTTCCCCCTCGTTGATGTTCTCTCTCACGCTCCCGTCATTCGTTCGCGTTCTCTCTCTCTCCCCCGTTCGCGCGGTCTCTCTCGCTCCCGGCCCCGTTCGCGTTATCTCTTCCTCGCGCGCGGTCTCTCGCCATTCCTCTTCGTAGTTCGTCTTCATGTTCTCTCTCTCTCTCTCTCTCTCTCTCTCTCTCTCTCTCTCTCTCTCTCTCTCTCTCCTCTCCCCCCTCCCTCCCTCCCTCCCTCCCTCCCTCCCTCCCCCCTCCCTCCCTCCCTCCCTCCCTCCCTCCCTCCCTCCCTCCCACCCTCCCTCCCACCCTCCCTCTCTCTCTCTCTCTCTGGTTACGATCAAATACCACTTTATGCCATAGCCTTAGCCCGACCTAGTATTGGCAATCTCCTTACCTCACTATTCAATAGTTGTCCTAAACTTAGTCACTTTCCGCCCCTGTGGAAGCGAGCTATACTTCGCCCACTGTCCAAGGTCAAATCTCCGGCCTCTCCCTCAGACACGAGGCCCATTGCCAACTTGTGTGAGCTCTCCAAACTGTTTGAAAAAATTATACATCGCCAGATTACTGACTTTATTGAAGCTCACCATATTCTTGACGATCGGCAGTCTGGATACCGCAAGCGTTATTCCACCCAATCAGCCTTACTGCGATTATTCCATGACATAATATACGCCGTCGACGTGGGTGAGGTGCTTATCCTTGTCCTTTTCGACTTTAGTAAGGCCTTCGACACAGTCTGTCATTTTTTACTGCTCACCAAACTCAGGCGGTTGGGGTTCACTGATTCTGCCCTCAAGTTAATCTTTTCCTATCTCACGGGTCGATCCCAGGCTGTTGTTGACCTTGAGGGAGTGCTCTCTGACTGGCTGTCCGTCACATCCGGAGTTCCGCAGGGATCCGTTTTGGGTCCTCTCCTTTTCTCTCTTTTCATAAATGACATTGGCGCCTTCTTCAGGTTTACTGAGCGTATTGTATTTGCGGATGACACACAGATTTACCGCAGGACTCCTCTTAGCCAACTGAATGTCGCTTTGCAGCTCGTTGCTCATGACGTGGGTGTCATTTCAGAGTTCGCTGTGCGTAATGGATTGACTCTTAATCTCAGGAAATCCAAAGTCTTGATTCTTGGAGGTAGGAGTCATGTTAGGCACTTAAATCTTAGTGACTTACCTCTCATATCGGTTAACGGTACTTCCATCCCATTTGTTACTGAGACACGTAACCTCGGGGTCATCATGCGCTCCGATTTATCTCGGGCAAGCCATGTCTCTTACATTTCCAAAAGGGTACATTTTACATTGCATAAACTTAAATTTCACAAAAATTCCCTATCATTTAATCTGCGTGTAAAACTTGTGACCACTTTGATATGGCCTTTGTTAGACTACTGTTCCCTTGTGTACAACGATGTGTCTGACGAGCTCAACACCAAGCTTCAGAGACTTTCAAATTGTGCGGTTCGCTTTGTTTTTAATTTAAGGCGTGATGAACACATCACGCCCTACCGACATCAGCTGGGGTGGCTGACGGTCAAGCATCGACGCCTCTACTTTCTAGGCACTGAAATGTATAAGGTGTCTCACAACATGTCTCCTACCTACATCTCTGAAATCTTCACTAGTCCTGACCCCTTAGTCAGGCGATCATCACGTCTGGCTATACCTCATTCTTTCCATGTTCCTATCCATAGAACCGAAGCATATCATAAGTCCTTCCATCTTGCAGGCGTCTACTTGTGGAACTCGCTTCCCACCGACGTAGTATCTGCAACGTCTGTCGCCGTTTTCAAGAGTAAACTGTATGACCATCTTTTCTCGCTTGAGTGTAATTCGATCTAATGTCTCCTCAGCCTCTGCCCACCATGCAAGTTCTGACTTAGGGTGTCAACTTATTTCTTGTGCGTTTCATTAGTTTAAGTTACATTTTATTCTTATTTTTATTTCTATTTTTTCCTGCGTAGATTACATCTGCCACTATTATACTGTTCTTTTCTTTCTTTTTTATTTTTATTTTTATTTTTGTTTTTATTGTTATCTTATTTTTTCTTCCTTTTTGTATGCTTACACCTTTGTAATTCTTTACTTGCCTAAAGTCTGTGACTAATTTAAGGAAAAACCGAGTTATGTAAATAGCCGAGAAGGCTAATAAAGCTCAATCAATCAATCAATCTCTCTCTCTCTCTCTCTCTCTCTCTCTCTCTCTCTCTCTCTCTCTCTCTCTCTCTCTCTCTCTCTCTCTCTCTCTCTCTCTCTCTCTCTCTCTCTCTCTCTCTCTCTCTTAAACCAAGTACCTCCTCCTTTTGTGAGTGAAGTCAAGAATTTAGGCGTTATTTTCACGTCGACTTTGTCATGGAAAAAGCATATTTTGCATGTTTCGCAAAAGGTTCATTACGCGCTGCATAAACTAAAATTTAATAGGAACTCTCTTTCAACCGAATTGAGAGCCAAATTAGTTACTACCCTGATAATCCCTCACATCGACTACTGTTGTCTCGTCTATCACAGCCTGAGCAATGAGCTGAATACTAAACTGCAGAGATTAGTGAACTGCTGCATTCGCTTTATTTTCGACCTTAAACGCGACGAACATATCACGCCGTATAGACGTAGACTGGGATGGCTCTCTGTCGAGAATAGACGGTTGTTTTTTCTTGGTTGTCTGACGTATCGTATCCTTTTCTTGAATTCTCCATCTTACCTAAGTGAGCTTTTCGTGCTTACTGATCCATCGCTAAGGCGATCCGAGCGCCTGGCAATTTCATCACAAGTGTTTCACATCCCGTCTTGCAGGACTACGACGTACATGCACTCCTTTCGCCTGTCTGCAATACGGTTTTGGCATACTCTTCCCCATAGCATTACTTCAGCATCGTCTCTTGCATCCTTCAAGAACCTGCTCCGTTCGTTTTTACTTGCATCTGAATTTGTCTGATACTTTTGGCCCTCTGTATGAATCGCTTGGTGCAATGTTCATACTATCTAGTCAAATAATTCTAGTTTGTTGCGTTGCACAATTTATTATCTTATAATGTATTGCGTACTTTCATCTAGTTTTAAGTTGTACACAAGTTAGCATTATGCTTTTGTCTATGCGTTTCTATTTAGTTTTTAGATGTACATAGTTAGCATTTAGTTATGTTTAAGTTATATAGTTATATAGTGGAATGCAATATGATTGCCTGCTTTTCTTTCTTCTAATATTATGTTGCATTTTATGTTTTTTTGCCCAGCTTTTGTTCCGCTATCAACGCCTCATTCTCATTTTTACGTTTCCAATACTACCCTTCTCCTCTCACTTAACCCTTTTGAACCAACGGCTTAACGTCTCTCTTTCCGAAAGACGGAGCCCAGTTTGCTCCGCACAAGAGCCTATCTTGCACGGAGGGCGCAGCTTTCGGAAAAAACTTTCCATGGCTCTAGTGGACTCGAACCTGGTTCCTCAGATTGCGAGTCTGGCGCTCTACCACTAGACCACACTGCCGCCCTGCAAGCGTTTTTTTTTAGCAGTAGTGTATCATTCGCCAAGTGCGTCAGATGGCGATTTCGTGAGATTCTTGGAAGATACGATAGAAAATTTAATAATAAAGTATGACTGTATAGTGATAGGGGACTTTAATATAGATATAATGGTAGATTCATTTTACACAAAGAAATTATTAACGGTAATGCAAAGCCTAGAGATGAGGCAGTATGTTGATTGTCCAACAAGAGTTACAAAAGATAGTCGAACGATGATAGATTTAATTTTTTCGAATAAGGAAATAAAGGTACAAGTGAATGAGAAACCTAAAATAACGGATCATGCATGGCTAAAAGTAGAATTTAATATGAATAAAAAGAGGAATAAATATAAAGAATTTAGAGGCAGGGACTATAGTAAATTTAATGTAGATGAATTTCTTACTATGGCTAATGGAAGAAAGAACTGAGCAAGGTCAAGGGCTAGATATAAGTATAAGGGCGGAGAGATTTGTTAATAGTATAGTAAGTGTATTGGATACTGTGGCGCCTAAGAAAAAGTTTAAGATTCCGAAAGTATGGGAAGGGAAAAAGTGGTACTCAGATGAAATTAGAATAGCAGTAGATAGAAGGGATGAGGCTCACAGTAGAGCAATAAGCACAGGTAAGGAACAGGACTGGGAACATTTCAAGAGTGAAACAAATGCAGTAGTAAAACTTATCAGGGCAAAAAAGAAGGAATATTACGAGAATATGATAGATAATAATAGGAGTGATCCTACAAAGATGTGGAAAACTTTGAAAGAATTAATTAAGGGGGAGCAAAGGGGTTCAGAAGACATTGATAATGTAGATTTTGAAATATTAGAAGGCATGGAAGAGTGCAATATAGCGGATAAATTTAATACATATTATGTAAAAAGTATTAGTAACATTGTGCAATCTATTAGTAATAAGGAGATAAAAGGCACAGGTAGGAGATCTATTTACGTAATTGAGAATAAGAGAATTCTGGAAAGTTTTGAGCCAATTACTGCAAGTGACCTGGAACAAAATGTTAGGGAACTACCACGAAAAAACGGAACAGAGGAAGGGATAAATAGTAATATACTGAAGATGGTGCTACCGGTAATAAAAGATGAGTTTGTAGGGGTAATTAATGATTCGCTTAGGACAGGTAAATTTCCAGAAGGATGGAAAACATCCACGATAATACCGATACCAAAGGTAAACAAACCAAAAAAAGGCGAGCGAGAGACCGATTAATATGTTACCGATATATGAAAAAGTGTTAGAGTTAGTTGTTAAAAAACAGTTGGATAAATTTATAGAAGATAATGAAATACTAACCGAATACCAATCGGGTTTTAGGAAACAGCAGTCGTGTGAGGCAGCAATTCAAAGTTTGATCGAGGAATGGAAATTGATAATTGAGGAGAAAAAAATGGTAGGAGTGTTATTCCTGGATCTCAGGAGAGCGTTTGAGACAATTGATAGAGTAAGATTAGTGGAAAAATTATATCAGTATGGAATAAGAGGAGTGGTATTGGAATGGATAATATCGTATTTAAGTAATAGAAAGCAGCAGGTTAGATTCAATGATATATGTTCTATAATAATTGAGACAATATATGGCGTGCCTCAGGGATCCGTATTAGGACCTCTATTGTTTATTTTGTATATAAATGATATAGTTAAAGTTTGTCCGGAGGGAAGTATATTTAGATTATTTGCAGATGACACGACCGCAAGTGTAACAGGAGAAAGTTGTGAGGAATTAGAAATAAAACTAAATATGGTGCTCGGTATACTCGAAGAATGGATGAATGTGAATATGTTAAAAATGAATGCAGATAAGACCAAATATATGATAGTTAGAAGTATAAGGAAAGAAATAAAAACAGACATAATTGTAAAAAGTTTGGATGGAACTGTAATAGAGCGTGTCGAGATAGCGAAACATCTGGGTGTAATGATTGATAGTAAACTCCGCTGGGAGGATCATTGTGATTATATGTTAAAGAAAATAGGGAAAAAAGTGAGTTTTCTGAATAGAATAAAAAATGATATATCGGTGTACACTAGATGTACTGTGTATAAGTCTATCATAGCGCCTCATTTTGAATATTGTGCAACGTTATTAGTAGGCATGGGTGAAACGCAACTGAATCGACTGCAAGTGGCACAAAACCGTGCAATGAGAGTCATACTACAATGCTCGCGATATACAAAGGTTGAATTGATGCTGCAAACACTTAAGTTTATGAATGTCAGACAGAGGCTAATGTACAATGTATGCACTTTTATTTTTAAGATAGTAAGAGGCATAATGCCAAAACATTTAAGTAATAGGATAGAAATAGTAGGAGATGTGAGTGGACGGCAAACGAGGCAGGCTGAGAATATTAGAATTCAATATCGCAGGACGAGAAGCGCACAGAAAAGTCTATTTTAGGTGGGTTTGAATATGTATAACGCCCTACCGATAGAAATTAAGCAATGCGAAAGAATTGAACCATTCAAACTTAGGTTAAGAGAATTTATTGTACCTCATGTAGAGGAATTAAGTTAACCCTCAATTAGCACACCTCGGTTGGGCCACCTCAAAAAGCACACTAGTGCGATTTGTGATTTTGACAACTTTTAACTGTCATATCTCAGTCATTTTTAATAAAAATTTATGTAAAATTTCCCTGGCAATCGAGTAGTGCACTTTTTTTTAGGAAAAAGAAATGATTTTTATATGAAAAATTGAAATATATAAAGTGGTGAACAAGAAAAAAGTGGTGCGAATTAGCACATGTGTGCTAATTGAGGGTTAAGGATATTTTATGTAAAAAATAGCCGAGAAGGCTAATAAAGGTCAATCAATCAATCAATCAATCAATCAATCAATCAATCATCTCTCTCTCTCTCTCTCTCTCTCTCTCTCTCTCTCTCTCTCTCTCTCTCTCTGTGAGTATTGGCGATTGTCGAAATTCTTTGCTCCTGCATAGGTGAATATTTCTGCTGCCGTAGGCTGCCTCCGGGCATTTTTGTTACAGATATAAGCAGGTCTTTTGTTGCTTGTCACGCGCCTTATCTCGTTTTCTTCGGGATTTTCACCTAATTCCGAATACTTTCGTGACAAGTATTATCTCCATCCTAACCTCATTCTCGGAATCATCGTGGAATTCTCGGTATTACCTGTGTGGAGCGTTGGCCCCTGCTGCGCATGCGCCTGCCTTGCCGATCTTTTCTGCACTTCTCGGTCTGTGGTTGATATTGACTGCTACTGCGCATGCTCCTATCGTTGCCAACCTTCTCTATCTGGATGCTATCTCTGGGCATGTGTTATCTGACTGACTGCTGATTGGCTGCTTTACGCAATACCGTCTCTGTGTGGTGAATTTTATGATCACAGTTGTGCATGCGCCTATCATTACCGTGCATCACTATCTGCATGTAGTGACTTTTACATTGAACTCTGCGTCACCTCGAGTGATCGATCACTGCTTACTTGATTGACGGGAATGCAGAGTGAGTGCGCTAGGTGTAAGAAGTCTATCGCGACCACAACGGTTGAGTGTGTGTGCAAAAGAGTATTTCACCCCGGATGTGTAGCGCCGTACTCTCTTTATAAGTACTCTGACCCTTGCTGCAAGTCGTTGTCTGCTTCTATTAATTCACCGCTTACACCTGAAGGTGAAAATACCGTGCGATCACCTAACTTTAACAGTATGACTACTCCTGTAAGCGCCGGTGCTCTGTCGCAGTCTCAGTCGTGGTCTCAGCATGACAATACTACTAATGACCTTCTGCTTCGGTTAACTGAACAGCTGAGCGAGTCAAATGCAAGATTGACTGAGCAGTTGAAGGAGTCGAATGCGAAATTTTCTGCTTTTGTCGAAGAGCAGCGGCGTACGAATAGCGAACTGAAAGACAAACTAGATAGATTAAACAGTATTGCGGGCAATGTCGAGCGGAATAGTCAGCGGATTGTTGAGTTGGAGCGGCAGTGTGGTGCTCTCACAGATGAGATTTGTAATCTAAAGAGCGATCGTGCTGGTTCTCATTCTGTTACGCACGTTCCGACTCCGAATGAGTTGATAATATCGGGTGTGCCTGCCGCAATGTCTGTCACTCCCTTGGAATGTGTTCGCAACGTGTTCACGACATTGGGGATCCCTGAGCTATCGTGCCACGTTCTTGATGTTAGGGCTGTTGCTCGTAAGCCCCCGCCGGTGGGAGCTGGCAACCGATCTTTACCGGTTTCTGCGGCGAACTCGTACATTGTCTCATTAGTTTCGGGTGCGGTTCGAGACATTGTCATTTCTAAAAAGAGGGCACGTCGCGCACTCACGCAGAGGGAGGTTTGTGGAATCGACTCTGATCGGAGCGTTTATGTTAATGAGCTACTGCCTAAAGAGATACACGAATTGTTGCAGCGTGCCAAGCGTGTTGCCAAGGATAAGATGTACAGGTACGTCTGGGTAAAGGGGGGACGTATATACGTCAGACTCTCGGATGGTGAGTCTGCTGTTTTGATCGATTCTGTCGCCGATCTTGATAAGCTGGTTTGACATGAGCATTCCGATCGCTTATCGACTTCTGTCTTGCATCGTGGTTCGGTTTTGGGTGCTGCTTCAATTCGTGTAGCTCAATTTAATGCTAACTCTTTGCGGGGGCATATTAAGTTTATCCGGCTTCACTTCAACACCAATCTTTACCACATTATTTCCGTATCCGAGACTTGGCTCCATGCTGGCGTCTCTGATGATCTTGTGGCGTTGAATAATTACTTTTTGATTCGTAATGATCGAGTTGGTCGGATTGGTGGGGGTGTCGCCTGCTATATTCATAATTCGCTTAAGGCCGCGGTGGTGGCTGCGTCCGCGGGTGGCCTTGTTGATGACCCGGAATATTTAATTATTGATGTTTGCTCGCCTCAGAACGAGTCGATATTGTTTGCATCGGTATATAGGAGACCAAAGGGTCACTTTCTCCATGATTTTGTAGAGTCGTTAACTGGCTGCTCACATCTTTACAAGAATATAATTATTGGTGGCGACTTCAATTGTAATTTACTAGCAAATAATTATGAGGCAAACTACTTCCGCGAACTAATGCTTAGCCTGTCGCTACACATTGTGAACTCGGACGCCACCCATCATACCGCTTCCTCCGACTCATGGCTCGATGTATTAGTGGTTGATGATCGCGACAAGATATTATCGTTTAACAAGTCCTCATGTCCTTTTATAGCCGGTCATGATCTCATTGAACTTTCGCTGTCAATTAATTTCAATGTCGACATTCGGCGCTCTATTTTACGACGAAGTTACAAGGGTATAGTCGATTCCGAGTTTCTTGAATTTCTTCAGCCTCATGTTAGCGACGCCGGGTCTGTGGTTAGCAATCTGCCGCGTGTCACTTGCGTTGAGGAATCTTGTGCGTTGTTATCCCGTACTTTACGTGGTGCACTTGATGTTTTTGCGCCTGCTCGGGCTTTCGTTGTTAGAAGGCGCCCTGTGCCGTGGCTCTCGTGTGAGCTTAGGAGGCGTATTCGTGATCGAAACCTACTGTATAAACAAGCTAAGCGTTCGAATAGTTTGCTAGGATATGCTAGATATAGACTCCTTCGGAGTCAGCTCAATGCGGACATAAATCGTGCTAAGAGTGAGTTTTACTTGGGCTCGCTGAGTGCCATCACTGACCCGGCTAAGTTATGGAGAGAGTTGGCTCGTCTTGGACTCGTTAAGTCTTCTTTTGTTTCTCCTCTCCACTTTTTCACACCGGATCAGTTAAATGCTCACTATGCTTTGGTCTCCTGCGCACCACCGCTGAGTTATGACGATTTTATCTTAGCTACCTCTCGTGCTGCTCGCCCACCTGAACGTCCTGAGTTCATCTTTTCTCCGATACTACCTCGTATGATTCTTAAGCATATTATGGCTGGACCTGCCAACTCTTACGCTTCCGGCTCAGATGGCATTCCACTTCAGGTTCTGCGTATGGCCTGGCCTAGTATCTCATCATGGCTCACTACACTTTTCAATCAATCATTGGAGTCTTCCATGTTTCCTTCTGAATGGAAACGGGCCTTGATTCGCCCACTGTCTAAGATTCGCACTCCGTTGTCCCCGTCAGACACGCAACCGATTGCTAACTTGCCTGAACTTTCCAAAATCCTTGAAAGGATTGTTGCTGAACAGATCACCGACTATCTAAATGAGCATAATATTCTCGATCCTAGACAATCGGCATATCGCTCTGGTCACAACACGCAGTCTGCTCTTTTACGTGTCTGTGATGATATCAGGGAAGCGATTGATAAGGGACTTGTTACCATCATGATTCTGTTCGACTTTAGCAAGGCGTTTGACACAATCTCGCATCTCCTTCTACTTATCAAGCTGGTGGAAGTTGGTTTTTCTGATGCCGTGATTACTTGGATCTTCTGGTACTTGGCAGGCCGCTCTCAGGCTGTAGTCGATGATGAGGGGAATTGTTCTGACTGGTTATCAATGTCCCTGGGTGTTCCTCAGGGTTCGGTGCTAGGTCCTCTGCTGTTCTCCCTTTTCATTAACGACATTAGCAAGGTTTTGTCTTACTCAAATCACATGCTTTTTGCTGACGACAAGCAGATATATTTCTCATGTCCACCTGCTGATGTTGTTCGCGGCCTTGAGCTGATCTCTAGAGATGCCTGTGCCATTTTTGAATACGCTACTGCAAACGGCCTTAAACTCAATCTTGCTAAATCCAACGTCATCATTTTTGGCAGTCAGGCTCATATTAGTAATATTGACACTACCCTTCTACCACCGATAGTTATTAACCTCGCCTCTCCCTTTTGTTAGTGATGTGAGAAATTTGGGTGTAATCTTAATGTCCAACCTGTCATGGAAGAAGCACGTCCTTCATGTTTCACAGAAGGTTCACCACGCTCTGTACAAACTCAAATTTAATAAGAACTCCCTTCCCACTGCGCTTAGAATCAAACTCGTTAATACTCTTGTCTTACCACACATTGACTACTGCTGCCTTGTATATCATGGTTTAAGTGGCGAGTTGGATACTAAGCTGCAGAGACTTGTTAATTGTTGCATAAGATTCATTTTCAATCTTAGGCGAGATGAGCATATCACTCCGTTCAGGCGTCGTCTGGGATGGCTCTCGGTCAGAAATAGAAGGCTTTATTTTCTTGGCTGTCAAACTTACCGTGTTCTCTACGCTCAATCTCCTTCTTATCTTCAGGAACTTTTCATCCCTCCTGACTCAGCTTTGAGAAGATCAGACCGCTTGGCCTCATCCTCGCATACATTTCACATTCCTCTCCATCGAACTGTTACCTACCGCAATTCTTTCCGACTCTCTGCAATGTACTTTTGGCACTCTCTTCCTGACAATATTAAATCTGCGTCTTCTCTTGGCTCTTTTAAGAATCTCCTTCGTCCGTATTTATTTGCTTTGGAGTCTGACTGACATTGATTGCTTTCTGTTCGCTGCTTGCTGTTTGGCGCACTCGCGAGTCTGTGTCCTTCTCTGTCAAACTGTTAGCTCTTGATTAGTATTATGATTTATGTTTGAGCTTAATTGCGATACTTGTGTATTATTTTATTATTATGCTCTGCTATCATGCTTTGTTGAACTGTTAGCTCTAAGATTAATATTAAGATTTTTAGTCTAAGTTTATCTGTACTTTTGTACATGATGATTGCGTTTGCATTCTGTTTGTGCTTACTCCCACTTTGCCCTTTAGCCTACGCTTGGGCATAATAAATCTATCAATCAATCTCTCTCTCTCCCCCACCCTCCCTCCCCTATTACTTGACCTATATTCGCCTCTCCATCCCTCAGTAGTTTTATACCCCCTCCGAATTAAATCCGTTTTGCCTATAAAACGGGAGAGGTTCATTGGCGCACAGTACAATTGCGCACGTTGCAATTGCGCACAGTACTATTGGACACATAAAGTCGCGCACCGTACGATTAGACACGTTTCAATTGCGCACAGTTCGTTTGGACACATTTCATTGGCGCACAGTTCAATTGGACACCGTTACTTTTGGACACAACACATATTATTAACTTATTTAAATAAATAAACGTATGTTGCATTGGGCACGGTTCTTTTGCGCACCGTACAATCGCGCACCGTACAATCGCGTCCGAGGCGACAGCGAGACGCGGCCTTTCGCCGAGCACGTCTTTTGCCCGCCGATCCCGAAGACCGAAATCGAAACGGGCGATCGCGGAAGTTTTAGCAGCTGCGCGAGTCTCTCGGAAATCATCGAGATTTCGGAGCCCTGGTCAATTAAAGCGCGCGCGGAATGCCAGGCGCCGAAGTGATCGGCGACGCAAACGCGAGCGGTGGCGAGGAGCACGGCCACTGGTTTCACGGGAGCTCCGTATATCACATGCGACGTCTTCGCGACTTCGGTTTCGCGACACGCGTCGTGGATCGAAGAATGGTGCCGGGCACCGCACGCCGAGCAGCTTTTCTTCACGACGCACTCGCTCACTTTGTGTCGACCGAGACAATTGAAGCATAGGTCCTTTTCCTCGACGAACTGCCGTCGCTCTAGAGCCGTCTTCTTTTTATATTCGTCGCAAAACATTAAGATATGTTCCTTCGTACAGATCGGACAGCGGCCACGCTTGACCTCGGATTTGCCCTCCTGTTTACGCGCGAGATGACTGCGAGCCGACTTCGCCGCTCCGTTTCCCGATTTATTCGCGGCACTGTCCATTCTAACGGGCAGCATCGATTCCAACGCGTGCAAGCGGCGATCGAGAAATTGTTCCAGTTCAAAATACGTCGGCGGCTCGTTGGACTCACTTATCAAGGTCTCCCACTCGCGCCGCGAACGAGGATCAAGGAGCTCGACAGCGAGATACACGAATAAGTCCTCTGAGCTACCAACGGGTCGGCCGATCCCGTCGAGTGAGCTAACTGTTGCCTTTACACCGTGGAATATCTTGCGCAATTCGACAGCGGACTCGCTCTTCATTTTCGGTAACGAGACGAAATTCGCGAGATATACGCGTACTAGCAAACGTTTATTCTCGTAATAGGAACTGAGAATGTTCCACGCGCGATCGTAATTCTCGCCGGTAGTCGGCACGTTACGAATGAGCAGTTCAGCCTCACCTTTTAGACAGGTCTTGAGATAATGTAATCTCTCTACTTGCGACGTACCCGATTCCTTGCCGACAATGGACAGGAACAGGTCCCGGAATGATGGCCAGTCCTCGTACTTCCCGGAGAAAGGCGGCAGCTGGATGCGAGGTAGCGTGGTGCGAGGAGTCGCCGTCGCAGCCTCTTGCCCGGCAGTCGGAGACGCGGCGCTTTCCTTGGCCTTCAGCTGGCGCATGAGGTCCAGAAAGATGCCCTTCTGGTTGAGATAGGCCTCCTCAGCGAGAGCGAAAACGTCTTGCTTGACGTAGTCGAGCTCCTTAATCTTCTCCCAAGGCGAGGAGAATATGATCTCATGCTGGGCTTCGAATTTAGCCCAATTTGTCTCGAGCCCTTGGAGACGAGCCTCCGCCACTCCCAAAGTGACCTTGGTGGCTCCCGTCTTTTTTAGATTTTCGTAGGCTCGCGAAACGCGGCCGTACAATTCAGTTTGCGAGCGAATTAGAGTCTCGGTATCGATAGGCATTGTTCATAGGCGGTCACTCGAAGCACGAGAAGCTCACCTGAATCCCCACTCACACACTTCGCGAATACCGGTCACGGAGATCCGGCTCGAAGGACCATAAAATGTGCGCGAATGGGTGAAAAGAATTAGTGTTCGAGGTGATTGAAAGTTTATAATGTCTATAATTAAAAGGAATATTTACAGCTATTTACAAGTCTTGAGTGATCGCGACTCAGTTATTCTCGCGGGCGAATGCGCGCGAAGAGGACCGTCAATTAACGCGGGCGAATGCGCGCGGAGAGGGCCGTCACTCGAAGCCCGAGCTTAAGCCCGAGAGCAGCGAAAGAAACGTCTTTCGACCGACCGAAAATGCCGAACACGAGATACGGAATCGTAATCGTTATAGCGCGCTAATTCGGTGTACGGTTCTCGATAGCAATTCTTAACTTTTGTCCAAGAGACTCGGAAACGAATGCGAGGCAGCGCGCGGAGGGCCGGAGCTTTATCAGCTCGCACTCCGACCCCCCGTTCGCGCTCCGAAATTGCGCTGAACCAATCGGCTATCGACACCTCGAGACGTACGTCATTTGGCAATTTCAGTTCTCAGGGTCGATAACCGATCGACTGCCCTCGTACACGTCTCTCGTCCTGTCCCGGGTGTTTGCCTCTTGCTCAGAGGTTCCCCAGACAAGGAGAGAGAAGCGGCACGTGCAGAAAAAGCGTGACCCTGTTGTTGTTCTCTCGAAACTTCTCGGAAACACGGTAAATATTCGCCGAAACGAGAATATATTTAGCTGGATAATTTAAGAAATGTTCGAAATAATCCGAGTGCGTTTCGAGAGAAGTTATGCAATAATTTTGATAGCCGTTCGATTTCGAACACCTGCCCTTATAGCCTTTTCCTCGAACCTTACTGCTCTGTTTCCCGCAATTGTACTTAGCTTTATTCTCCCTGTTTCCTTATAGTCCGGCGTACAGGAGTCGAGGTTAAGGGTCCACTTTACATACTTTTTATGTATTCTTTCCAATTCTTCTCTTTCTCTCCATCCCCAGATCTCTGCCCCGTACATTATTTTATTTTATTTTATTTTATTTTATATTATTTTATTTAACGGGATATATTCTCTTTAGTACAAATAACAAAGTTTAAGTAAAATGAGAACTGTTTAACGAGTATTATAACAAATGATAAATGCAGAAAATTGTTAATGAAGACAATGAATTAATGATCGTTTAAATGAGTCAATGGTTCTATGAAAAAAGTCTAGACGGTCGGAATATTTATTTGCTAATAGGTGGATTCTATTTAGGGGCTTGAATTTTCCGTAGGATGTGCGGTGTAACTCCTCAAAGAACAACAGGTTGCACCTGAGAGGTCTGGTTGGGACATGTAAATGTACACGCTGTAGCAGGTCCGAGCAATTAATATGACCACCAATCAATTTGAATAGAAATAACAGGTCAAAATATGTTCTCCTTTCACTCATTGTCAGTGTTAATAGATTAGTTTGGCCAATACGAGATCATAGTTATGATCGCGTAGATGTATAGGGTTATCAGTAAGGAAGCTAATTCTTCGAAGAAAACGATGTTGGATCTTTTCGATTTCCCTAGAGTGATTTAGTTGATATGGAGCCCACACAATGGCAGCATACTCCAAGCTCGGCCTGACCAAAGCGCAGTACAGCATTTTTAGTGTATGAATGTTTGTGAAATATTTACAGGATCTTAGGACAAAGCCTAGTTTTTTATACGCACTATTTGTAATAAGATGGATATGTTTGTCGAATGATAAGTCCGCAGAGAACCATACACCCACGTATAGTGTCGCACGCAGACAGAGGGGTATCGAATAAGCAATATTTATGTTTATACACACTTTTCTTCTTGCTGAAGTGGATCACATGGCATTTAGACAGATTGAAGTATAATTTGTTTTTGTTACACCAGGAACTTAAGCGATCTAGGTCTAATTGTAATAGAATCGCATCTAAAATATTTATGAATCGACGATAGACTTTTAGATCATCCGCGAACAGTAGGAATCCACAGTGTTTGAAAACGGCTTTAATGTCATTTATGAATAAGTTGAATAAGAGCGGACCCAGGTGAGAACCTTGAGGAACACCGGACGTTGCGTTTATAATTCTAGAAAAGAAATTTCTGAATTTAATGATTTGAGTTCTATCTGTGATAAAGCTTGCTATCCACCTCAGCAGGTTCCATCAAGGCCATACGCCCGCAATTTTTCGAATCAGAAGACCCTGATCCACGCTATCGAAAGCTTTTTTAAAATCGGTATGAATGGCATCGACTTGATAACCCTCTTCGATAGCTGAGATCAAGTAATCGTGATACAGTAAGAGGTTCGTCGACGTGGATCGCCCAGCCACAAATCCATGCTGTTCATCAATTATTACGTTTTTTAGTAATGATAAGAGCTTATCTGCAACCAAGTTTTCAAATAATTTTGGCATAATATTTTGTTTACTTATGGGTCTATAGTTCGATGCTAGAGTTTTGTCGCCACCTTTATGGATAGGGGTCACAATGGATATTTTCCACGCTTTTGGGAATACGCCGCAAGATAACGATTTATTAAAAATTAGCCAAAGTGCCCGGGACATAGAATATATGCAAGATTTAAGGAAAATTGGTGGAATTCCATCCGTACCTGGGCACGAATTATTTTGTAAGTTATTAATACCGTTAAAAACTTCACCAATGGTAATGTCAATATTTGATAATTCTACACCTTGCTCATATACTACGTCCATAACCTGTCTGTTTGGGGCAGAGTAAACCGATTCAAAGAAATCCGCGAAGCAGTTTGCGATGTCGGTACCATCATCAAGGACTTAACCGTTTACAAGGAGGTGTGTTGTCATCGAATTTGTAGAAAACATTGAATTCATAAAACTCCAGAAAATTTTCACGTTGCTTGCATTCCGATTTCATCACATAATTTTTTAAACACTTAGAAGCTAAGAATCTACATTGAGCCCTCAGCTGAGAAAACGCCAGATAATCCCAGAATTTATTTGTTTTTTTTTTAATGATGGTGGGCTGCTTTTTTAGCTTTCGTGAGGTTTATCAATTCACTTGTAAACCATGTCGGATAAAGTGATTTGCGCATTGAGCAAAATGGAACGTAGGTCGAGATTACATGATTAAAATGGCCATACAAGAATTCAATAGAACCATCAATGTCGAGGGGCGCCAACGCGTCATCCCACTTAATGCTATTGAAATACTCATTTATAGCGGTGTAATTTGCGTGATTAAAATTTAATTTCCATTCAAGGGATTGTGAGCGAGGCGTGAACCCCGACATTGGTATCGATATTTCTAAGGCCGGGTGATACCGATCCTGAGAACATAACAATTCACACGCCAGCCGCACAACGACATTTCGCCGAGTAGAAAACACTAGATCAAGCATCGTATGAGTCGCATTACTAATATTATTATGTTGACAAAAGTTAAATTCGGTGAAGAAGTGCAAAACCGTGCTCGCTTGTTCTGTTAAATGGCCATGATGTTCCATATACAGATAGTCATTAGTGTTATGCCAGACGGTATGAGGTAAATTATAATTTCCTACAATTAAAATTTCGGCATTGGGCAGTGCACCCAGCACCTCCTCCACAGAAGAGCAATGCGACTCATAAATAGGTAGATCAGAGTTTGGAGGCAAGTAAACTGTGCCAACGACTACGTGCTTGTGATTTAACCGAATGTTAACAAAGAGTTGTTCGATATGCGACGCTGTCACCTTTAGAGATCGGCAAAATAAATAGTCGCAAACAGCAATAAGAACGCCCTCACCACGCCGACAACCACTACTTTCATAACATCATTATAACCCCAAGTACTAAATATTTAAATAATATCATCCTTCTCCTAAAGTCATCCCTGAACCTACGTTCCCCCAACCCCCATACCTGCCTCATCACTATATTTGCCTTCTTCTTTGCACTCTTGATCTGTCCGTCGTCGCTTCCATTCCTCCTCAACTCGTATCCCAAGTACTTGTATTCCTTGACTTCCTCCAGTCTCTTTCCTTCCCATTCCCATCCCACCTCCTTTCCTAGGCCTCCTCCTCTTCTAAAGCACATAATCTTCGACTTCTCTGTGTTCAACTGCAGTTTTTTCCTTCTTAGATATCTCTCCAGTCTCCTTATCATCTCTTTCATTCCATCCACACTTTTTGCCAGCAGCACCAGATCATCTGCATACGCTAGTGTCCATATTCTTTCTGCTCCAACCCTCATGCCGCCCGCCTGTCCTGTCCTCATCTCCTCCTCCACATCTGCGATCAATATCGAGAACAGTAGCGGACTCAGAGGGCACCCCTGCCTTACTCCTTTCTCCGTCCAGAACCAGTTGGAGACTTTTCCGCTCACTCTAACTGCATTCTTCGTCCCTTCATAAATTTGATCCTTTCAATTATCCCTCTTCTTATTCCTCTTTTCTCCATTGCTCCCCATAAGATCTTTCTATCCACCCTGTCGAAAGCCGCCCTTAGGTCCACAAAGAACCCATATACTTTTCCTCCTTTCTTCCTCAATTCTCTCTTGACCACGTGCTGTAACACATATACGTTGTCCATCGTCCCTCTGCCCTTCCTAAACCCTGCTTGAGTTTCCGGCAGAATTTTCTTCTCTTCTACCTCCTTCCTTAGCCTCTCTGCTAATATTCCTGCGTATATCTTATACGCAGTACATAACAGGGAGACTCCCCTGTAGTTTTCCACACTTTTCGGGTCACCTTTCTTGAAAATTGGGGCTATTAGCCCCACTCTCCATTCTTCCGGGAAGCCTTCACCTCTCCACACCTTTTTCCTTCAGGATTTCCTTCAGCTTTCCCTTTATCCGCCCGTCGCTGAACTTGCATGCCTCTCCTGCTATCCCATCTACTCCTGCCGCCTTTCTCCTCTTTAAGTTATTGATCTGCGTATAAGATATACGCAGTACATAACAGGGAGACTCCCCTGTAGTTTTCCACACTTTTCGGGTCACCTTTCTTGAAAATTGGGGCTATTAGCCCCACTCTCCATTCTTCCGGGAAGCCTTCACCTCTCCACACCTTTTTCCTTCAGGATTTCCTTCAGCTTTCCCTTTATCCGCCCGTCGCTGAACTTGCATGTCTCTCCTGCTATCCCATCTACTCCTGCCGCCTTTCTCCTCTTTAAGTTATTGATCTGTTCTTCAATTTCTTGATCCTGAATCTCCAGCTCTCCGTCTTCTTCCTTGCTTCTTCATTCCACCTCCTCTCTCCTGTCCTCTTTACTTCCTCCCAACAGTTGCATAAAATGTTTCTCCCATTCCTCCATCTCTATATCTTCCTCGATGGGTACTCTTTTCTTCCTTTCCTTGTTTATTATCTTCCATATTTGCTCTTCCGTTTTCGCGCTCCTCACTTCTTCCTCATATTTCTCTAGTCTTTTTTCTTCCTTCCTTCTACACATCTCCCTAAATTCTCTTCTTAGTCTCACATATTTCTCCTTTCCTTCCTTCTCCATTCTCCATCTTTTGTATGTCCTCTTCTTTCTCTTGGACTCCTCATCCCACCAATCCTTCTCTCCTATTTTTTTCCTCCTTATCTTAATCCTTTTCCTTACCATACTTTTCTCTACTGCCTTCTTCAAGTTTTCCCAAACGTCCTCCACCTCTTCTCCCTCCACCTCTACCTCTTCCGCTTTCTCCTTATACTTCTTGACACTCTCTTCGTCCCACTGTATCACTTCCTTTGTCTTCTCTTGCGTCTCCTCCTCTAACCTTTCTACTCCTCCCCTTATTTCTACCTCCAAGGGCTGGTGGTCCGACTCTACCCTTTCTCCAATTGTTAGCTTGATCATTCTATCCCACGCCTCTTGATTCACCACCATGTAGTCCACCTCCGATGTTCCTCTCCCTCCGGAATACGTCCATTCTCCTTTCTCGTCGCCTCTCATATTACCGTTCCCTACCTCCCATCCCCTCTCCTCCAGCATCTCTAAAAATTTTTTTCCCTCCGTGTTTATTACCTCGTCTTTGGAGCTTCTCCGTCTTTCCCCATCGTTGTTCCCCTCATAATTCTTACCCTCTCCCCCTATTCTTGCATTAAAATCTCCCCCTATACATAGAATTTCCTCCTCCCTTTTCTCTACCATTTCCTCTAATTCTCTTCGTAATGTTCTCATTTTCTCCCCATTATATACCGTTATTATTCTCCATATTTCCCCCTCTACCCTCAACCTCCTCTCCTGCATTCCGTTTACAAATACCGCTTCCTTAATATCTATCTCCTCTATCTCCTTCCTTATGCCTGTTATTATACCTCCCTTCGCCCTACCTTTACATTTCTCTCTAATCGCGTATTGACATTTCCATACAAACTTCTTTGACATATTCCTTTTCATCTTCTCCCATTCCTTTTCTTCTACCCACGTTTCGCATAGTCCTATAATGTCGAATCCTTCTATGTATTCCCAGAATTCTCTGTCCTTCTTCTTCAGCCCTGCCACATTCCAGAAAATCATCCTTAGTTCTGCGCTTGCATCTCTGTTTCCTTTTCCTCTCCTCTTCCTCTTCCTTTTGCCTCCCTCTGTTCCTCGCACATCTATTCCTTTCTCTCGGCCGATTTTTAAAAAGTCTCCCTTTTCCTTATTTCCTCTGCCTCCTCACTCCATACATACATCTCATTCTCTATGTACATTTTTCTATATCCTACCTTTACCTTCTTTCCTTCTACTCATTCTTTTCTTGCCCGTTCTCTCAATTTCCTTTGCACATCTCTCTCTTCTTTCGTCAGGTCATGATCAATGAATATGTTTCCCCCGAACAATTTGCTCTTCCGTTTCATTATTGTTTCCTTTCCCTCCCAATCTTCCATCTCTACTATTACTACTTCCCTCCCTTCCCTGCCTACCACTTGAACACTTTTTACATTTTCTTTAGTCCCAAATTCCTTTTCCAGAAATTCTTTAGCCTCCTCCTTCAAGCTGTTCTTCCCCTTCTTCAGTCCTCTTATGGTTGTAACGGTCGCGTTTTCTCGCTCGGAATTCGCTCGTCAGGCCAGGGTGAGAAAACGTGGAGACACTGGTTGGTTTTACAAAAGATCTTTATTCTATGCTATTCACAATACATATGGATGGAGGGTGTGAGTGTATGTGCTTGTATGTGTGTTGCTCCGCTGAGCCGCTGTGTACGTGTGGAGGTTGATTCGCGGACAAGTATGGTGGCACGGTTGCCTGACGGATTCGCGGACGGAGGCACGGTTGCCAGACGGATTCGCGGACGGAGGCACGGTTGCCTGACGGGTTCGCGGACGGAGGCACGGTTGCCTGACGGAGACGCGGCTTATTACTAATAGACAGGTCGGTCAGGAACTCAGTCGGGGGCGCCCGACTGAGCGGCCCGTACACCGGGGGCACCCGGCTTGAAGACGGGGGCACCCGTCTTCCGTACGGCGGAAAGGGTCGGGGGCGCCCGACCCAGAGGCAGGAGGGGGCAGGTAGAAACCAACCGGGGGCACCCAGCTGGGGAGGCCCGTACCCTGGGGGCACCCAGGTGAGAACGGGGGCGCCCGTTCTCTGTACGGAGGACGAGGTTGGGGGCACCCAACCTAGAGAGCGGTCTCGGAGAGTGGTCGTGACAGGAACAGGAGCCGGACAGGACTGGTGACTCGAGCCGGCTCGCGTCCCCTATTTATACCCCGAGTGGAAGTGGTGGGGGCTGCCCCACCACTCTGGCATCGGAGCACGTGCGTCGTGACGCCGAGCGCGTGCTAGACGGCCGTCAGGGCCGTATCGATAGTGACGAATACGCGTATCGTCACATGGTTATGTTATTCCTTCTCTCCTTCTTCTCTCTCTCGTCCATTATTCTTTTCAGCCTTCTCACTTCTTCTCCTATCTCGCCCGTCGACTCCCCCTTGTCTCCTTGTCTAAGCTCCTGTCCTCCCCTCCAGCCTATCCGTTCCGTCACTTTTTCCGTTATTTTTTCTATCTTTTCTTCTAACCTCCCGTTTCCTCCGGCTCCTTGTCTCTCTAGTTCTTTTACTCTTTCTTCTAATTCCTCTATCTTCTTCTCCATTCTTTCCTCCTTAGCCTTCCAGCTTTCCTTTAATTCCCGTATCTCGTTCCTTGTGCCTGCCATCTCTTCTTTTAATCTCAATAATGCTATCATAGCTCCCTCTTCACTCCTCTTCTTTCATCCTCTTCCGTTTCTCCTCCCTTCTCTTTCACTCCCTTCTCTCCCGGTGGTGTTCTTTCCACCTTATTACTCCTTTTAAATATCGCTGCTGTCTGTCTCTCTAGTTCTTCTCTCTTCCTCTTATCATACGAAAACTCCATTATGCTAGTAGAATTCGCTCTCTCTCTCTCTCTCTGTCCACCAATTGGTCTTTCCTCGGTCCTCTTCTCCCTTTTTCCTCGTCCTTCTGCATGGTGTAGATCTTCTCCAATGACGTCGCTGTATCTATACTGCCTTACGTTTCCCGCGCTTTCCTATCTCATCGCCTGACAATACACACGGGCCCGCGTTACGTGCGGACTTGGCCTTACTCGCAATCGCTCACCTGTCACCCCACTCTATACCTATGTCGTCTATACGCTATGCCCTATGTCGCATGTAAAACGCACGAAATCCCCTATTTCCCTAGCCCTTCTCCTCGTCCCTCTATCCTAACCTCTCACTTAGTCGTCTCTTTACCCTTTTAATTAATTCTCACCCCTTGCGTCTGACTACTTCCCTCCACTTCTGTCGCCTCCTCCGCCGTTTACCTCCCCTCTCCTTCTATCCTACACTCCGAATCTATCCGTGAACGCAGTCGCTAGCAATAACCCACGCAACGCTCGCACTCCGCATCCACTCACACACGCATCCACTAACCAAGTCCCCATATTAAATATTATTAAATATTTTATATTTTATATTAAAAATGCCATATGACAAAATTTGGAATATCAAAAAATTCTTAATAAAAGAGAAAAATGCAATAAAATGCAATAATTATATAATAATAAATTTAATTTTTTATAAGTTCTAAAGTCTGTCAGCAACTTTTCGGAAATATTACAAATGCAATGTTGTATGTGAAACATTCAAAAATATAACGCGTGCAATGTAAACGTAATAATAGTTTTATCATGTATCAGAAATGTTTCTAAACCATTACATTTGCAATATTTCTTCTGCAATATTGTAGAAATTCACTGCCTGTAATTCAATTTTTCATTACCTACGCAATCTTTCAGAAATTTTTCAGAAATATTTTAAATGCAATATTGCGTTTGATATGTCACAGAAATATTATTCGTGCAATGCAAACGTAATATTATTTTTATAATGTTTCAGAAATATGTCTGTAATATTGCATCTGCTACATTTTTTTGCAATATTACAGAAACTTACAAATATTGTAAACAACTTTCTGAAAGATTTCAGAAATATTGTTAATGCAATATTATAAAAAACATGATGCAGGTACATTTCTGAAATATTTCAAATGCATAGTTACAAATAAAATGTTAATGAAATATTTCTGCACCATTTCCGAATATCTCAATATTTCAGCAACATAACATGCCAAGTGGGTTACGAGAAAAGAAAAGTAGAAGAAATGCAGATGAAAAAGAAATTGATAGCATTAAAAGAAAGACAGTTAGATATAAAACAAAACGTTGCTGAACGTAAGCAGGAGAAAGCAACAGAATGGCACCGAGACAAATTAAACATTGAAAAACAGAAATGTCGGTTGCTTAGAGAGCTATTGGAAACTCGTAATAACAGAAGACTGACACAGATAAAGACTGAATTCATATGAAGACTGAAGAGTATGATAGTCGCGTATTTTTTGTTTTCTTTTATTGTATTTTATTGTACCTTACAAGTGATACAATCAAAATATATTCTAAATTAGATTAACATTATATATTTTGATTAATATAAATATTGAAATTTGTTTACCATATCATCCATTACAATAAATGTAATAAATTAATGTTGCGGAAGTGTAAGTCATTAGACATAATCTAAAAAGTTCTTTCAGATACCAAAATATTTAATTTTATATAGAAATGTTTGTAAAGGCTGTGGTAGGAATAAATTAAAATACCATGTTTATCAAAGTATACAAATTTTTATTTTTTCTTAGTTTTCTTCCAAGTTAAAAAGTAAACAGAAAAATTATAATATATGCAAACCTTTAACTATTCTGGAAACAGCTCGCGGAACATCTGCATTCTTTGATCTATTATTTCATTCCTATTTCTATTAACATGTAAATTATTAATTTCGTAATTGTTATCCGCGGCATTATCTACAAGAAAGTCATTAATGTCATCAGCAAAGAATTCGTTCTCATCATATTCTTTTATAGCAATGTTATGCATAATACAAGCGGCTGTTATTAATTTTGGAATGAATTGAATATCAAGTAATTCTAAAAATCTTAAACGACGGAAACACGTCCTTTCAAGTAGCCAAACGCTCTCTCTACTGCCATCCGTGTCGAAGAATGCAAGAAATTGAATTCAAACTGTTGTGGTGTTAAATGGCCGTTATCTCTGAATGGTGGTACGAGCCACGGTAGCAATGGGTAGGCTGAATCTCCTATTATACACGTTTTATTAGGGAAAATGTTTTCCATGTCATTTTGAGCAATATCATAAAGTAACGACCTTCTTAAAACACAGGCATCGTGCAGCGAACCCGGCTCTCCACAGTAAATGTTCGTGAACTTCATATCTGCATCTATAACACCTTGTAATACTATAGAGAAGAACCTTTTCCGGTTGCAATAGTCTCTAGGGTGACCAACAGGCTGTCGAATGGCGATATGTGTACCGTCTATTGCTCCGATTTTCTTATACCTCGTTTTGCCTCGAATTTTTGGGATGTTACATGGATGGCGTCATTTCCATCTGGCCACTTTATCTCTTCGTCCAGCCTTGATAACAGCCATTCCACAACACGACGTATTACACGAAAATTTGAAGATATAGATACATCGAATCTATCTCCCGAAGTTCGTAATGGCTCAGTATTTGCGACATACCAAAGAAATATAAGGAAACTCCACTCAGCAGAGATTTTACGCATACCAGCAGAATGAGATGGGATAAAATCGCTCTGCTGCAACATGTCTGCAAATATAAAAATAAATATAGCACACATATTTTTAAAGAATATAAATAATACGTATTTTTAAGGAATGTAAATAATACACAATAATATTCGATATACCTATTTGAAGATATGCTGTACGTCGCTGTAATCTAAAGTGCTCCTTAAATACAGTATTACTATATAAGTGGACAGTGTCGAGGAAGCCTTGAACTTTGCTACGTCTCCTTCCCTGTATAAGAAATTGATATAATGGAAACAGTATATCATCTCCAGCTTCTTTGCTTGAAGAAGATGCACCAGATTCGTTAGTGGAGTTCATTATCTCACTAATGCTGTCGTCGAAAATATTTGAACTTGAACTGGTATTAGTAGAACTGGACGACAGATCTGCAGCAATCGCTATTATTATTTCGTTTCTTATTTCTATCTGTTGTGACATATTGTATGTGTTATTTTTAATATTATATCTGTGAAACAAATAATTAAATAATAGTAGGTAGGTTTTGCTACAAAATCTTTTAAGCAATTATTAATATATTATTAATATATTATTAATATATTATATAGTTATACACAGATACGTAACATTAAAGAAAATAAATAAAATCTAAAATACCCACTCGGCATGTTATGTTGCTGAAATATTGAAATATTCGGAAATGGTGCAGAAATATTTCGTTAACATTTCATTTGTAACTACTATGCATCTGAAATATTTCAGAAATGTACCTGCATTATGTTTTTTATAATATTGCATTAACAATATTTCTGAAATCTTTCAGAAAGTTGTTTACAATATTTGTAAGTTTCTATAATATTGCAAAAAAATGTAGCAGATGCAATATTTCAGAAACATTTCTGATACATGATAAAACTATTATTACGTTTACATTGCACGCGTTATATTTTTGAATGTTTCACATACAACATTGCATTTATAATATTTCCGAAAAGTTGCTGACAGACTTTAGAACTTATAAAAAATTAAATTTATTATTATATAATTATTGCATTTTATGACATTTTTTCTCTTTTATTAAGAATTTTCTGATATTCCAAATTTTGTCATATGAGATTTTTAATATAAAATATAAAATATTTAATAATATTTAATATAAAATAATATTCGACGCTGACTGGCAAAAATGATTTATTCGTATATCTGTATTGTTAATATTGTTATGCGATAGCTTTATGCTCACCAAAATAAGCAAGTATAAGAAAGAAAGAAGCGTCAGAGTCAGAGGATCACCACTACCCTGTTCGATCATCGATGTCAAGCAACAAGGCGCCGGTATACTACTTGGATGGGTGACCGGCTGAGAGAGCGGATTTCTTCGGACAAACGCGCGGCGGCTATACACACATGGCTTAATATATTTTTTTTTGTTCCGGTAACAAAATATTTCATTTTTCACATATCAACAAATAGTTTTTGCGTCAGTAACAAAATGTTGTTTGCTAATACAAAACATTTTTCTCAGTGTAAAATGTATTTGAAATATCTCTGAAGTGTTTCTGCAATATTTCGTAGATATATTTCAGAAATATTTCCGTTATTACCGAAATATTGCCGAAATCTTTCAGCAAGGTTGCATTTGAAATAATTGCGGACATTGAAACATTGCCGAAATGATGTAGAAACGGTCGTGAAATACTTCTGAAATATTGATGAAAGGTATATTTCAAATAAAATTTTACAGAAATGTTTCTGAAACATTACATGCCGAGTGGGACCTTTTTTTTTTTTTTTTTTTTTTTTATCCTGTCAAGAATATTGAAATAATATTTTTACACAAATGAGTTTAATACAAACTGGTACAAATATGCTACGCAAGTTTTAACTGTTTTTCTTTAAAAATAGTGAAATATACGCAGATGGAAACGCAGTTTCTATCACCACCACGGATTAAAAAATACCAAGGCATGGATACGGTATATTGAAAAATAATCGTAACTCTACCCGAAACCGTGCACAGCGTACACATTAGTACATATTTTGTTCCAATTGAGTCGTGCACATCGCTACACTTTTTGCCTTCCTGTGTACGTTATTTGTGTTAAGATGTGTTAAGCAATTGGAAAGCACTCAATATCCAAAAATTAGCCAAATCCGCAGAAAGACATTTTCTCATAAGGATGGTGCGGGGTCTTTTAAGCGTCGTCCAAGGCCATTGTCTTTGTATGCTTGCCTGAGACATTCCCACATACATTTCGATGCGATGCAGGTTCTTACATGAACTATAGCAGTATCATCGAGTGTTAGCGATAGCGACATTGCAGCAAGGGCCATCCCATCCTTCTCATAGTTTCATAACCGTAAAAAACCATTAAGAAACGTTTGAACAAAAATGTTTTTGAAACCATGATTTAAGAAACGTATTTTTTACGTTTCTACAGTTAACAAAAATACCTATTTGTTAAATTTTTTCTTTCAAAATTATAATTGCTTTATCTATATATATAATAGCTTTAATAGCCTTTTTTGAAACATTTAAATTTATCAACAAACTAATAGACAGCGATAAGAGTCAGGCGCGGTACGTGATGCGCAAGTAAAAAAATTAATAGTTACAGAAGTAACTAATTAAAATGTATATAATATACATATACATGTATTCCAACTTAATAGACTGCGCGCCAATTATTTGTCGAACTTGAAACACAGCTATCGTTGGAACATTAATACCCTTCCCTCCCCGGAATTAAATCGACGCGATTTAATTATTAAAAAACTGTAAAGAATTTATTGCGAAAAATATTACCTCTATTTAAATTTATATTGCACCAATTATTGCACAAAATAAATCATTTTATTCATGCACATATATCCACTTATTTACTTAAATTAATTTTGTCCTACCGGTCTTAATCTATTTGTCATCGGACAAATCTGAGCTTAGAAAACTTCCAACAGTTGCAAAATAAACGTTCTGCTGAACGTGGCCATTGAAAAAACATTTATACATGTGTTCCGTTTTAAAGAACTTCCTGAACTCGTACACATCAATAATGCAATTAAGAGTGAGACAAATATATTTTGTTTCACTTTAACTTATTGCACGAATGTACACCAGTTCAGGAATTTCTTCGAAAAAGAATAAACATCATAGATGGTATATGCATAAAACTTCTAGAACATTCTCACGCATGTCTCAAAGACGTCATGAACACGTTCAAAAGACGTGAAAAGTAGGAATTTTAAATGTCTTTATCTAAAATATCTATCATTAAAACAAAACGTTTCTATAATAGGTTTTTAAACGTTCTTTTATCGTTATTTGTTACATTTATGCAATTAAAAAAACAACTGTGCCGCAAGCAACAACGTAGAACTACGTCAACTGTCACTATTTCATGTTAAAGTATTCAGTGAAGGAAACTAGACGTAGGGCTACGTCAACTGTCACTATTATTCAGCCAAAGACAGTTGACGTAGCCCTACGTCTAGTTTCCTTCGCTGAATACTTTAACATGAAATAGTGACAGTTGACGTAGTTCTACGTTGTTGCTTGCGGCACAGTTGTTACTGTGCCCGTTTCTTTTTTAACTCCTAAATTTTTCTCTATAAGAAATTTCTCAAATTATTAGCATATAATGAATTGGCTTTCTTCTAGGAAACTTTATAAAATTAGACAAATTTCGGTACCGGTTTCCAAAAAATCGGAAAAGCAAAATTATACACATTATGGCAATCCCCTAAAAATTTTACCCCTACTTTCTATATAATTTTTTAAATTTGATCCGTCCCTGAAAAATTAGAAAAATTTGAAACCGGTTTTCAAAAAATCGGTAACAAAACATTATCCACAACATAAAAAAAAATTCAGCTTGATATCTCAAAATTAAAACAATCACGTACATTTTTTTAAACAAAAATCGGTAACCCCTTTATTATTAGCAATTTTTCTAATTCTATTACATTTTTTAATTCTTTCTACCCCTATTTCATATATAATTCTTTAAGATCCGGTCAATTAATTCCCGAAAAATTGAAAAAATTACGCAACCGGTTAAAAAAAATCGGTAACGAAAAATTAACCCCACCAACGTCATTCCCGGAAAATTCTACCCCTGTTTCATATATAATTTTTTAAAATTCGGTCTATTAACGAATGAGAAGTTCGCGGTCAGACAGACAGACAGACAGACGTCAGTCTGTCAATCCTTTGAAATTCGGTCAATTATTTCTGGAAAAATTGGAAAAATTTCGGAACCGGTTTCCAAAAAAATCGGTAACGAAAAATTATACACTTTATGGCACTCTCCGGGAAATTCTACCCCTACTTCATATACAATTCTTTGAGATTCGGTCCATTAACGAATGAGTAGTTCATGGTCAGACAGACAGACATACAGATAGATGTCATGATGTGTATAATTTTTCATAACCGATTTTTTTGAAACCGGTTTCCAAAAAATCGGTAACGAAAAAGTAAAAATAAAAATAAAAATTATTTAAAAAATTCAGCTAGATATCTCAAAAATTTGTGGAAATTAGAGCAATCACGTACATTTTTTTAAACAAAAATCGGAAAACTCTTTATTTTTAGCAATTTTTCTTATTCTATTATATTCTTTAGTCCTTTCTACCCCTACTTCATATACAATTCTTTAAGATTCACTCAATTATTTCCTGAAAAATTGGAAAAATTTCGTAACCGGTTTCCACAAAGATCGGTAACAAAAAATTATATACTTTATAGCACTCCCCGGAAAATTCTACCCCTGTTTTATATACAATTCTTTAAAATTCGGTCAATTATTTCCGAAAAAATTGGAAAAATTTTGTAACCGGTTTCCAAAAAGATCGGTAACGAAAAATTTTACACTTTATAGCACTCCCCGGAAAATTCTATCCCTGTTTCATATATAATTCTTTAAGATTCGGTCAATTATTTCCCAAAAAATTAGAAAAACCGGTTTCCAGAAAATCGGTAACAAAAAATGGAGGGTTCCAACTTGTTTTATCATAAATGGGACTTCTTAAGCTTTAAAATGAGATATTAATTATTGTTCTACGATTAATAGTTTCGAAGATATAAATGTTCAAAGTGTGACATATTTTCGTTGCATTGACAAGAAATTTAGCTAAACTTTATAACGCTACTGTATCGAAGAGGTAAGAAGTGGAGGGTTCCGACTTGTTTTATCATAAATGGGACTTCTTACGCTTTAAAATGAGATGTCAATTATTACTCTACGATTATTAGTTTCGAAGATCTAAACGTTCAAAGTGTGACATGTTCTCGTTGCATCTACAAGAAATTTAGCTAAACTTTCTAACGCTACTATATCTAAACGGTAAGAAATAGAGAGTTCGGACTTGTTTTATCATAAATGGGACTTCTTAAGCTTTAAAATGAGATGTCAATTATTACTCTACGATTATCAGTTTCGAAGATCTAAACGTTCAAAGTGTGACATGTTTTCGTTGCATCGTCGCGTTGCATCGTGCACCCGATATTACCCCCCCCCCCCCCCTGCCGGAGAAAGACGTAGTTCTACGTCAAAATAAAATGTAAACTGAGTGTTCGCGCCTCATACGAGGGCAACGGAGGGTTAATGATAAATAAACATAGAAAATTCTTATATTAAAACAGAACCATGAATTCCTGACGTATAATATGCAGAGAATTTGAAATGAAATACAAACAAATAAAAAATATTTAGATTTCAGCACTGTATATTTTGACTAATTTTTAGCATTAAATATAACTGATTCTTGTATCATGTCGATCTTAAGAATAATTTGCCACAAAATGCAGAACAAAATAATAAAATACGTGAATTAAAGATTAAGAAGAAATCCTGTAAAAATATATTAATTACATATATAATTTGCTTTCACAATCGTTTCGGTATCTAATCATTTCATTGTCACAATACTAATCACAGAAACAAACAGATCTCAAAAGTTTAAAACTAATTTTAAAGAGATCTGTAAAAATAGAATATTATAATATATAATTTCACATAATTTCTTTTCAATTTGTTATTTATAAATACAAGTAGTATGCTTAATGTAATAAAAACAGAGATTGTTTTTTTACTATTCGAATCTTAGAATACGTCTTGGAAAGGAAAATGGGCTTTGTCTGGTTCAATAAGATCAGCGAGAAAGCAGGCGGTACCGGCAATGCCCTCATAAAGTGAGTATGGCGAGTCGGGAATGCGTGCATCAGTTTGAAACTGTGGCAAATTCATAAAATCTGCAAATTTAGCGGCACGATAAAGGTAACGCTCATCACCGGTAAGCCTGTATAGAAGGAGAAAAACATAGCCATTGCCCGCCACGCCATGACAAATCCCAGGACCTTTACGAAGAAGGCCTTTGCGCCAAACGAGATCGCCAGCGCGTTTGCACGAATCCAGGTAACGCTGATCTTTCCAGCGCAAATACGCTGCCGCCATCATATAGATAATGCCAGGAGCACCGTGACACCAATGTATCAACTCGTCGTCACTATCTCTGAGGCTTCGTCCAGAACGATCTATTTCATCCATTGAGCATGGAAAATTGCCAGTCGTTGTTTGTAGATTCAACAAATAATCTACGCAAATTCGCACAGTTTTGTCAATATCTTCATCACTATCAAGGAATGACGGTACCTAAACGCAAGAAATATATAATTTACTAATATATATATATATATATATATATATATATATATATATATATATAGCAAATTATATATTATATATATTATATATATTTTTTATTTATTATATATATATATATATATATATATATATATAAATTTTTATGATGTCATGTTAATTAAAAATATATAACTTGATAACATTATGCAGGAGGAGACAGAGAAAGGTGAAAACGAGGGAGGGAGAGAGGGAGAGGGGGGTAGTAAAGATTCATGCTTTTTTAGTCATATTGAATTATTATCCCATAAGCGAGAAATTATATAAAATTGTTTCTTGTCATATGTTAATACAGATTGAGACATTTAAAGTATTATAAGCTACTATTCTTGAAAATACGCGTTATATCCCAGACAACACCGATATTCTATGAATATCCATATAATATCTATGGACATGAAATGCACATAAATGGATATCCATTGGATACCGTGTGCTTTCTAGAAGAGGGCAAATAATGGTAAAATCAATTTTCAAAAAAATTAATTTTTTCGAAGTTATATGAAAGTCATCGCTGTTTTTTAATTAAAAATATATGATTTTTTAAATAATAGGATTTTTCTAGTTATTTTGCATATTAAAGTAGGCTTATCAAGAGAGAGAAATCATTATATATGTATTATAGTATATATAGTACGAGATATTTTTAATTTTATTCTGATATATTTTGATATGAAATATATAAGATATCTCATAAACTAAAGGTATGTATAACTGCATTTTGCAAATTGCATACTTCAATAATTAACAAAGGAGATGGTTTAATTCGACCCAACTGGCTATTTATTAATATAATATTCAAATACACAACGTTTCGACCATGGTTTGTGGTTCTTATCAAATGTAAACTAACTAGCTTGATACACCCGTGCTTTGCTACGGTATGCGAAGGATTCTATAATTCATCCCCAAATTTAGATTTGCCCCTTTAGTGTCCGTCTACAATAGGTGTTTTAAGCCCTAAGCCTTAAGAAATTGTTCAATCACAGTTGAATTTGAGGAGAATAATTGACTGTGATTGGTCAATTTCTTAGAACTTAGAACTTAAAACACCTCTTGAAGACTGGGACTTAGGGGTTGATTAGGGCAAAATCTTGAATTATGTTTTTAAGCACTTGTATGGGTAACCTTTGTAAGCAAAAACCAAATCGATATTTTAACATGGCCTAAGAGATATTGAAAACACGTTTTATGTTTTATCCCTTTTCACCCCGTTAGGAGGTTTCGAATTTCTAAAAATCCCTTCTTAGTGGGTGCTTACGTCATAGAACAAATATACTCCCCGAATTTCATGTTTCTAGGCGTAGGGGTTTGGGTTGGACGTTGATGAGTCAGTCGGAACACTTGATTATGTATATATATAGGGGAGAGTTGACAATTAATTACCGAGCCCCTAAGAACCGAAGCGTATATCTAAGCTCAGAAATGCTTCAAAAAAACAAACTGTGCAGTTTTAGATAGGTCATTTATTTGGCTATCCATATATCATACCAATAATGTTGAAAGTTAAACACAAACTGAAATATTAATAATTTTCCAAAAAATGAGAAAACGCGGTATTATCAAACTGGTCTGATAATAGCGTGACCAGGTCTGATAAAATCGTGCCCAGTTTAATAAAACCGTACCTATAAAAATTACTCTGGCTTCAGCCAGTGACATGAAGTAGAACACAATAACAAAATGTTTTTTTTTTATATTTATGCATTAATATCGTCTAGTAGGTACCTACATATAAAAATAAGTGAATGCGTTAACAAATAACGATCATTATAAATTTAAATCAAAACTTAAGCAACGATCTTTTCTGTAAGCACCTTACATTGTAAACTAAACAGTCTTGGTAACTCTTAACACACAGTTATTGTTATACCTATGAGTATTATACCTTGGGCGCGAAATTATCAAACTCAATCATTTCACTTTATAACCTTAAAATATATAGGAAAGAAACGCGTGTTTCTAAAATCACTTTGCAACCTAATTTTATAGTGTTTCAGCTTATCAAATCCGTCAGGATTATTTCTCTAATGAAAATATTATGTTATTCATCTCTTATCGAAACTACCAGCAAAATTGCAACGAGCAAGCAGAGAAGCTTCCAGAGCGCACTGTGTTTACATGGACGGTCGGAACGCATTGACGGCGCATGCGGGGGGGGGGGGGGGTATTTCGTGTTACTCTATGATATTAACATCATTGTAGGCGCGTAATACAAATAGTTATTGAGATAAACAATGGCGCGGAATTGTCAACCGCGCGGTAATTGCCAACTCTCCCCTATATATATATATATATATATATATATATATATATATATATATATATGTATAATTGTATATATATGTATATATACACTGGGCAACAAAATTAACTCAACAAAAATTTGCCCAACTTCAAATAAGCATAACTCCGCGAAAAATTGTCATATCTGAACGATTTTTTTTTTTTTCATTTTAAAAGGTGAAGTCTGTACTTTAAGGAACCATTGTTAGATTTTGAATTTAACCTCCCCCCCTCCCGCCGTTCTTTTAAAAGTAAAGACGTGTTACGTCTCCAAAAAATTGCATACTTTGACACATTCTACGGAGTAGAATGAATTTTTTTCGTAACTATCATGGCAACCATCGTAAAATATGGACTTTTCCCTGCAAATTAAAAAAAATTTAAGTCCGTACGATTTTTTTTCGCCGAGTTATGGCTTATCAAAGTTACCTATGCATTTTTGTGTATTCAATCACCGCCAACATTAGTATTACCCGATGAACACTACGGGGAGGTTATTGGTCGGATTTTGCCTATCGTGTGTGTGTGTGTGTGTGTGTGTGTGTGTGTGTGTGTGTGTGTGTGTGTGTGCGCGCGCGTGTGCGTGTGCGTGTGCGTGTGTGTGTTAGCAGAGATTTGCGCAAACTAATTTTTATTCAAACGAGGTATGTTACGATTTTGTCTTTTGTTTTCCGAATGAGCAATACAATACAGTGATTGCAATACTGTGAAGTTACTTACAGAAGTAATGTACTGTAAAGTTATAACTTTATATATATATATATATATATATATATATATATATATATATATAAACGTCTTGTTTTCGAGATATTTGACCGTTTCCAGACTTTTCTCACACCCTGTATATATATATAGATAGATAGATAGATAGATAGGGGAGACGGCTGGTCTAGTGGGTAGAGCGCCAGATTCGTAATCCGAAGCAGGTTGCAGTAAACCGGGTTCGAATCCCGCTAGCCCACTGAGAATTTTCTCAGAAAAACGCTGCCCTCCCCCCCCCCCTCCCCCATCTAGCGGAAAGAGGTATCCCTAGATGGAAAACTGGGCTCCGTCTTTCGGAAGAGACGTTAAACCGTTGGTCCAAAGGAAATGGTAATGGTAGTGGATGAATTGGATAGGGTTGGGTACGTCCCTTCAAAAACGCCCTTTAAGACCCCTTTGGGGTAAATAAAGCATATATCTTTATCCTTTATCCTTATATAGATAGATAGATAGATAGATAGATAGAGATAGATAGATAGATAGATAGATAGATAGATAGATAGAAGATAGATAGATAGATGATTAGGGCAAAATCTTGAATTATGTTTTTAAGCACTTGCGTGGAGGTACTTGCTCGCAATTATTCTGTTATGTGCCTTTATGCCATATTTGTATTGTGTTGTATAATTTCAGTTCTTTACTATTAATATTAACGAAACTGTCGTGAGTTGAATCGATTTCTCACCGTAGTAAGAAGCGCGATCTTGTAATACGACCTACGTAAAATAATTACTGTAGGGAATGTAAAAGGTTTAGTGGTTATTTTATGATACATAAGTGTAGAAGGATAGTAAATGATGGAATACAGCAAAATACAAGTGCATAGCTCTTGTATTTTTTGTTTAACTTAATATCTTGTATATCTCTCCTGTTTAGGATATACAGCAAGTTAGCATGCGGGATTTATGCCATAGTTACAGACACTTTGTAAAACTCGAAATCTCCTGTGTTCTTTTTCCTTCTTTTTTTGGATCGTATAACAATAATCTTGGTAATTATGTACAAAAACACCCTACTCGCCAATGACCTTGACCTTGACATATGTTATCAAGGTCATGACCCTGATGAAGTCAAAACACACTTAACAACTATGAGAAAGCAACATGCAGGTTTCTACTTGCACACTTAAAAACTATGAGGAAGCATTGTGCAAGTTTCTACTTGCACACTTAAAAACTATGAGGAAGCAATGTGCAAGTTTTTTTGTTGATGATTTTGTTGATGAAACTGGTACCAAAAGATTACGAATTTTATGGGGATGGCTACTATGGGGTTGAAAATTGGGTTTCATGGGGTTCTATTGGTGCTCCTAAATTAATGGGTGAGTTTGGGCAGAGGGGGATTTTTCGCCCGCGCTTCGCGCGGGCTCAAATTCTAGTAATGTTATAAGTTGAATAAAAATTATTTCCAGTTTCGTGCGTAAGTTAAAAAAAATTGCGTTTCAAAAATGCGAATTTAAAAGAGAAAACAAAATTTGGTTACATTAACTTTATTTTACACGAATAAACAGTTATTACAAAAATTAAAAAAAGTGCGATGGACAGGAATTGAACTCAGGTCGACAACGTAGTAATCGTGCATTTTACATTTTTTTCTGAGCGGATTTTTTTCTGAGGAAATGGCTGAGCGTTGCGCCCTATCTCTTTGCTCAAGTACTCTTCTGATAGAGTACTATACTGTGTAAAAACGTTTTTCAATTCGGTGACGCCAAGTATGCGGCTTTCCCTTGTTAGTTTACACTTGATAAGGATTACAAACCATGGTCGAAACGTTGTGTATTTGAACATTAATAAATCGAGTCGAATTAATCTCCTTTGTTAATTATTACTGGTGAAAAAAAAGATTACCTTATAGCCGTATTCATAGTCCTTCCTTGAAGAATGAGGAACAGGAATCCTCATTCCTCAAGGAAGGACTATGAATACGGCTATTAGGTTCAATAATTAATCCAAATCTGCGTAAATAATTCCTTCTAAATACCTGTATAAGAATTTGTAGGATCGCACAGAGTCCATGAGCTGCGCCTAGATATTCTGTGCCGTAATATGCATACATCAGTGGACACGGGCTGTTATGCACTTGCACGTATGTCTTGCCCGAAATAATAATTGTTCTTGCGATTTCGTGCATTATATCAAATGGTACGACGATTTTTTTCATCATGCGATTCAACCATAGCGCACCATATAAGTAGCCGGTACGGCCTACAAAAAACTCGTCTGATCCACATTTTAAAAAGTTTACCTCCTTACAGCGCACTCCCGTTGCTATATAGCGTTTTATCAACTCATTGGCAGTTTCGTTATCTTCTCGAGCGGCCGCAAGAACCGCACCCATTGCCAAAATACCCCAATCGCCTGCAATATATGTAATTATAATTCAATTGCTTTATAATGCTTAAAATTATTTCAAATCCTATTTTATCACTTTTCAGCAAATACAAAAAACATTTGATAATAATATAATTGTAGAAATTCTTTATTATTATAAAAATGATCTTGAATATTTAATGATATTACACATCTACTATGTTATCCACCTTAAATATATAAAAAATAATGTTTTTATATAGTGTCCCATTTTATGGAAATATCTGTATATCTCCTAAACTTCATATCGTAGAAAAAAATATTTTAGACAAAAGTTTTAAGTTTTAAGTGAGGGGGAGGACATATGGGCCAAAGCACATATGACAGTCGTAGTCGTAAGTAAGAGCCAAAGCACATAACATGGCGTAGCGATATACGACAGTCGTAGTTCTCGACCTGACAAATCAGGATACGTCAAAGCTTGTGCGTTACTTACGTCCACGACTACGACTGTCATATGTGCTTTGGCCCTAACACACAAGCTTTGGCGTATCCTGATTTGTCAGGTCGAGGACTACGACTGTCGTATATCGCTACGCCATGTTATGTGCTTTGGCCCTTAGTCTATGACAGAATTTAATTGAAATAAAAACATATTTAATGCAAAAATGTGGCACTGCTGACATCTTTTTGTTTAGCCGAAGAGACTATAAAAAGACATCTTTTCGCCTAACCAAAAAAACAACTATAAAAAAATATCGTTTCGTCATCTTTTAGTTTTATGTGCTGTCTACTACGTAAGAATTTAACATGCCTTAAGGCCTGTGTTCACGATGTTAGAATTCGGTCCAAGTTCTCGAACCGAGGGAAAGTTACTAAAACTTGAATCGTTGACACTAAACTTGGAGGCTCGAATAGAAAGCTCGAATAAAAAAATGCTGCACGTCCCATTTTTTCGTACTAGTTACTAGATTCATACCGATTTAATTCCTTTTTGCCAACATTATTAAATCTTCATAAATAGCTAATCAATGATGGTCAATGTGACGTTGGACAACGGAAATGTATATAACTTTCATAAATCTATTATCATAAGTGTTTGATGTATAGCCGGGATTTTAGTTGCACATTTCGGGCCGATTCCCGAGGCGACGCCTCCTATAGCCCCACTACCGCTCGAGGCTCAGCGGCCGAGCAGCCGATCGCTCACGTGACGCGTCATCTCAGGAGCGTCGCGCGTGCTATAAGCATGATGGAACTGTAATCTCCCCCGAATAATATTAAAAAGTTAGTTATATAGACAGTTAGAATATATAATTATAATTAGGACAATAGTTTCCGCGCTACCCATAGGGTACTATTGCTGACGCGTTTTTTTCAAGTGGTTTTCCCAGTAGGTATATTCCACTAAAAAGAAAAATAATGTGAAATTTATTAATGAACGAAAGAGCTAGCTTGCATTAATAAAGTTAATAATTTATCGTTTAAGTTTAAGGAAGAACGTTTATCGGTTTTTATGATTACCATTTTCGAAAACGAGCATTCCCATAAGAATGTGGATCCAAACATGTAAAAAAATTCGAAGACCAAAATTTTTAAGATTAAGGTAACTTGAATTATTTAAAATCTTAAAAAAGTCCGCCTCTTTTTCTGGACAAATCTTGAGGGAAAGATCATTTTGCAAATCGCAAAGTTCCTCTTGAAAGTCTAAATTTTGTTCTTTGATTTCCGCCGTGAGAGGATATTCGAACAGAACCAAGTCTTCTAATAAGACTTTCGAAGTTAGTAAAACGCGTGTCGAACTGACTTATTAATGAGTCAATTAAGTGAATGTTTTTTAAAATTACAGCTTATGCCGTATTCTTCGAAAAGAATTTGACAACAGAGATAGAAATGGAGAATACCTTTTTCCAAATGATTTTTAAATAAAATTAATTTTCTACGAAATGAATCAATATGTACCTGCATCATGTTTTTTATAATATTGCATTAACAATATTTCTGAAATCTTTCAGAAAGTTGTTTACAATATTTGTAAGTTTCTGTAATATTGCAAAAAAATGTAGCAGATGCAATATTTCAGAAATATTTCTGAAACATTATAAAAGTAATATTACGTTTGCATTGTACGAATAATATTTCTGTAACATATCAAACGCAATATTGCATTTAAAATATTTCTGAAAAATTTCTGAAAGATTGCGTAGGTAATGAAAAATTGAATTGCAGGCAGTGAATTTCTACAATATTGCAGAAGAAATATTGCAGATGTAATGGTTTAGAAACATTTCTGATACATAATAAAACTATTATTACGTTTACATTGCACGCGTTATATTTTTGAATGTTTCACATACAACATTGCATTTGTATATTTCCGAAAAGTTGCTAACAGACTTTAGTACTTATAAAAAATTAAATTTATTATTATATAATATTGCATTTTATTGCTTTTTTTCTCTTTTATTCAGAATTTTCTCATATTCCAAATTTTGTCATATAGCATTTTTAATATAAAATATAAAATATTTAATAATATTTAATATAAAATAATATTCGACGCTAACTGGCAAAAAATATTTATTCGTACATCTGTATTGTTAATATTGTTATGCGATAGCTTTATGCTCACCAAAATAAGCAAGTATAAGAAAGAAAGAAGCGTCAGAGTCAGAGGATCATCACTACCCTGTTCGATCATCGATGTCAAGCAACAAGACGCCGGTATACTACTTGGATGGGTGACCGGTTGAGAGAGCGGATTTCTTCGGACAAATGCGCGGCGGCTATACGCACATGGCTTAATATATTTTTTTTGTTCCGGTAACAATATATTTCATTTTTCACATATAAACAAATAGTTTTTGCGTCAGTAACAAAATTTTGTTTGCTAATACAAAACATTTCTCTCAGTGTAAAATGTATTTGAAATATCTCTGAAGTGTTTCTGCAATATTTCGTAGATATATTTCAGAAATATTTCAGTAATATTACCGAAATATTGCCGAAATCTTTCAGCAAAGTTGCATTTGAAATAATTGTGCCGATTGAAACATTGCAGAAATGTTGCAGAAACGGTCGTGAAATATTTCTGAAATGTTGATGAAAGTTGTAATATTTCAAATGAAATTTTGCAGAAATGTTTCTGAAATATTACATGCCGAGTGGGAGATGACGCAAAAGCGATGGTAGGTCACAAAATTGGTTTCTTCGGTCAAATAAAGCAGCGCAATTTAAAATTCCCCCTTATTCACTGTATTATTCATCAAGAAGCATTATGTGGGAAAGCTATAAAATTGTCTGCAGCCATGAAAACTGTTACAAAAATCATCAATTCAATAAAAGGCGGCCACAAGTTTCTTTCTCATCGAAAATTTCAACACTTTCTCGAAGAACATAATGCACTTTATACAGATGTACCCTTACATTGTGAAGTTCGATGGCTCAGTGCTGCAAAATGTTTAGAAAAGTTTTTTGCGATAAGAAAAGAGATCTTCCTTTTCTTGCAAGAAATGTCTAGTGGCAAAGATGATGACATTAAATCTCTCTTCAAAGATACTGAGTTTCTTTGTGAACTCGCTCTTATCACCGATGTAACGAATCATTTAAATACTTTAAATTTAAAGCTGCAAAAGCCCGACCAAACAATATGTCAATTAGTTAGTCATATTGACTCATTTCGTAAAAAATTAATTTTATTTAAAAATTATTTAGAAAAAGATGCTCTTCATTTCTATCCCTCGTGCCAGATTCTCTTCGAAGAATACGGCACAAGCTGTAATTTAAAAAAACATATTCAGTTAATTGACTCATTAATAACTCAGTTCGACACGCGTTTTACTGACTTTGAAAGTCTTAGAAGGGACTTAGTTCTGTTCGAAAATCCTCTCACTGCGGAAATCGAAAAACAAAATGTAGAATTTCAAGAGAAACTTTGCGATTTGCAAAATGATCTTTCCCTCAAAATTCGTCCAGAAAAAGGAACGGACTTTTTTAAGATTTTAAACAATTCAAATTACCCTAATCTTAAAAATTTTGGTCTTCGAATTTTTTCCATGTTCGGATCCACATACTTATGTGAATGCTCGTTTTCGAAAATGAAAATCATAAAAACCGATAAACGTTCTTCTTTAAGCGATAAATCATTAACTTCATTAATGCGAACTATAGTTCTTCTAACATTCCTATAGATATCCCATCTATTGTAAAATCATGTAAACGGCCTAGAAAACCGACCAATTAATAAATGAGAGTAAAATAAAGAGGAACAGAAATGCATTCTGCGATTGGCGCAGTAATTGCAAATAAAATGCATTCTGCACAGTGCGCAGTGATTACTTTATCATTCAAAGGAAAAAAAGAAAAATAAATTATGTATGTTTGTATAAAAGTCAAAATTTATTGAAAATAAAAAAGAAAAATATATATTATCCTAAATTAATAAATAAAAGTAAAATAAAGAGGAACAGAAATGCATTCTGCGATTGGCGCAGTAATTGCAAATAAAATGCATTCTGCGCAGTGCGCAGTGATGAGAGTAAAGTAAAGAGAAACAGAAATGCATTCTGCGATTGGCGCAGTAATTGCAAATAAAATGCATTCTGCGCAGTACGCAGTGATGAGAGTAAAATAAAGAGGAACAGAAATGCATTCTGCGATTGGCGCAGTAATTACAAATAAAATGCATTCTGCACAGTGCGCAGTGATTACTTTATCATTCAAAGGAAAAAAAGAAAAATATATATTATCTTTTCAGTGGAGTAGGTCTACTGGGGATACCACCTTAAAAAAAAACGCGTCAGCAATAGTACCTCATGGGTGACGCGGAAACTATTGTCCTAATTATAATTATATATTCTAACCGTCTATATAACTAACTTTTTAATATTATTCGGGGGAGATTACAGTTCCATCATGATGCTTGTAGCACGCGCGACGCTCCTGAGATGACGCGTCACGTGAGCGATCGGCGGCTCGGCCGCTGAGCCTCGAGCGGTAGTGGGGATATAGGAAGCGTCGCCTCGGGAATCGGCCCGAAATGTGCAACTAAATCCCGGCCTATTTCAGAAATAGGGGTAGAAATTTCCGGGAATGGTGGTGGTGGGGTTAATTTTTCGTTACCGATTTTTTTTAAACCGGTTGCGTAATTTTTCGGGAATTAATTGACAGAATCTTAAAGAATTAAATATGAAAGAACTAAAGAATGTAATAGAATTAGAAAAATTGCTAATAATAAAGGGGTTTCCGATTTCTGTTTAAAAAAATGTACGTGATTGCTCCAATTTCCGCAAATTTTAAGATATTAAGCTGAATTTTTTTTATGGATAATTTTTCGTTACCGATTTTTCGGAAACCGATTTGGGAAATATTCAAATTTCGAGAGACAATAAGTATTAATTGACCGATTTTCTTGAAACCAGTGAAAACATTTTTTTAATTTTTTGAGGATAAGTTTAATTATTCATTAATGGATCAATTTTCTTGAAACCGGTGCCAAATTTTTTCTAATTTTTGGGGGATGGCGATGATGTGTAGAATTTTTTATGAGTTTAATTTTTTATTAATATACCGATTTTTTTGAAAATGCATGTGCTAAAATTTTTTTGACTGCGAACCATTTATTCAATTAATGGACCGATTTTCTTCAAAACGGTGCCCAAATTTTTCTAATTTTTTAGGAATGGCTTTTCTAATTTTTCGGGGATGGTGACGATGAGTCAAGAGACACGGTAGTGTCTCGCACCAAGTACACGCGAAGCGAAACCGCACCGTGACTCTTTTACGCGAACGCACGAGTTGCACGTACCCGAGATTTTGAGATCTCAATAACGAATGAATGGATCAAGTTTTAAGTAGGCTTGATCGATAGCTTCAGTTTGAATTATGTAATAAAAGTGTTTTTATTTTTCCGCTACGTGCCCTACGAGCGGAGATATCGCGATTCAAAGTCCGAATTTGTGTAAAAATTAAGAAAAAGAAATTAAGAAACGTCATCGCCCGTCACTTGCACTACTTTTTCTAACAGATGGCTCTAGAATCAGCGTCACTTTCACTACTTCTTTCTACAGATGGCCCTGACCTCAACGTCACTTTCACAACATACATTATCATATGTATACGTGTGCTTACTGCGCTCATCAGTGCAGACAGTGCGTTCAGCGCGTCAGTCAGTTATAACCTACAAATATGTATCGTGCAACATTGTGATCTCTCATAATAGTCCGAGAGCCCACCGCAAAAATTTGGGTCCATCGCTTTTATGGATAAATTTACTTGCAAAAGGTAGTTTATAAGTCGTATTATCATAAACGATTGTCAGCCAAACTCGTACCCCCTGCGTTATGAGCAATAAAAATTTATTAACAATTGGATTTCTAAGCGATTTGGGTCCATCGCTTTTATGGACGAAACTTGTTTCATTCGAAAGGGCATCAAATTCCCTTTCAGAAAATACCCGGCTGATTTGCCCTGGCCCCTGCAAAACCCAGGCTGATCATGATTTTTGACTCAACGCGCGAGTCAGATCGAGCGTGGCGTTTGAAATGCGCGCCGTAAACAAGGACAGAGCGTCACGCTTTTATTTATACTTTGGATACTATCTAATATTATAAATTTTTAAAGATCATAATTGTTGTTATTGTTATTATTTAACGTTTATGATATTATAATATTGTGTAGGGATTATGAATATTTTTTATTTTTTTATCATTCATATTATTATATTTTATATGTTAATTATATACTTTTATCATTTATCATAGTTAAAAATATCATATTTCCAGATAAAAAGTATGGAACTGTCAGAGAACGTAATGTAAATTGGAATTTTGTCGAATATTTCCAAGTTTTTTACATTTTTTTTATAATTAATTGAATTTTAACAAAATCATAGCAAATACTACACGGAAAAAAATGATATGTAAAAAATAATAAAATTATCAATAAAAGATACTGTTTAGCACTGTAATTTAGTCATTTTACTGAATTTTTACTATAAATTGATGTATGAACATCTAATCTTACTGTTTGAATATATAATAATATTATTATACACTGTAAAAAGCATTGATGTGCATATCAAAAATTCATTTGACGTGTTAGTAGTATCTCATTTATTTCATTGAAAAATTACGAGTTTATCATTACCCGTGGCCGAGTTACATAATAAACTGTAAATAGTCATCAGATTTCTGACGATTTTTTACAGTTTATTTTTTTCCGTGTAGTATTTGCTATGATTTTGTTAAAATTCAATTAATTATAAAAAAAATGTAAAAAACTTGGAAATATTCGACAAAATTCCAATTTACATTACGTTCTCTGACAGTTCCATACTTTTTATCTGGAAATATGATATTTTTAACTATGATAAATGATAAAAGTATATAATTAACATATAAAATATAATAATATGAATGATAAAAAAATAAAAAATATTCATAATCCCTACACAATATTATAATATCATAAACGTTAAATAATAACAATAACAACAATTATGATCTTTAAAAATTTATAATATTAGATAGTATCCAAAGTATAAATAAAAGCGTGACGCTCTGTCCTTGTTTACGGCGCGCATTTCAAACGCCACGCTCGATCTGACTCGCGCGTTAAGTCAAAAATCATGATCAGCCTGGGTTTTGCAGGGGCCAGGGCAAATCAGCCGGGTATTTTCTGAAAGGGAATTTGATTCCCTTTCGAATGAAACAAGTTTCGTCCATAAAAGCAATGGACCCAAATCGCTTAGAAATCCAATTGTTAATAAATTTTTATTGCTCATAACGCAGGGGGTACGAGTTTGGCTGACAATCGTTTATGATAATACGACTTATAAACTACCTTTTGCAAGTAAATTTATCCATAAAAGCGATGGACCCAAATTTTTGCGGTGGGCTCTCGCACTATAAAACGATCGTTTAATTCCGAATTTCGGTCGCGTCACGCAAGGATCAAAGTGTCACGAAATTAGGATGGGCGTCACAAGAGATGAAATATTAGCGGGTCGGATTTATCAGTGTAGTGACAGTCGTGACCGTCGTGACAGATAGTGATCATCAATACATCGATATGTATATTGATCGCAGGAAGCTGATACCGAGATCTTTAAGAACGAAGGGCGTATCCAAAATTGCATACGTACGTGTATGCTGTCTTGTCAAAGTTAAAGAGAACGAGAAAGTAATCTATATACACACGTGTGACAGACACTATTTTTCTGAAAAATCTATCGTATTTATATGCACGTGTGACAGGCACTATCGCGTAATAAAGATTTTTCCAAAGTATGTTAATTACTTTTTAGTATTACATTTTGTGTAGTAAAGAAGATTCTGAGAAGGAAAATCGTCGCTTATGTTCCGTTTGTTTCTAATTAATACTTAAAATATCACGATGTCAGTAAGTAAGGCAATGATAACTGAAACGATAATTTAAGCGTCGTCTACAATACACGGAGTAAGCGTGGAGTAAGGAGTAAGAGTCGGGATAAGAGGGCTATTTTCGGTTTAAAAGAGCTGGCGTAAAAACGTAAGCGAAATAAATTATTTTTATTTTTTACTCCTACTCTTACTCTTACACTTACGCTCGGCCAATCAAGACCCAACAGGCTAAAGCGTCGTCTACAATGGCAGCAGGAGTATACAGTAAGACGTAAGCAGTAAGCTATTGACTAACCATAGTCGATTATTCTTGAATTGTAAAAATCCCATTAGTCAATAACTTACTGCTTACGTCTTACTCTATACTCCTGCTGCCATTGTAGACGACGCTTAACGCTTCCTGCCTACTCTTACTCCTTACTCCAGGCTTATTCCTCGTATTGTAGACCGGCCTTTATGGATATATATTTCGCTTCTTACTTCAATTAGATCATGATCATATTATATTATGTTATTTACAACTTCAATATAGTATCTGACTGATATATTATATTCAGTAGAACAATAGTCCTTTGCTTGCAATTCAAGATGTAATTGGTAATAAATGTGAATACATGGCCCAAATTTATTCGAAAAATGTTTTAAAATAAAAATTTATAGGATCACAATTAAAGACAACAGTTTGTGCTTTTGGTTAAAACAGAGAATACTCTGTTATTAATTTCTATTATTCTCTGTTTTAACAAAGGTTATAATTTTAAAATATATAATTAAATAAAGTTGCGTAAATAACATATGATCTAATAGTAAGAAACGAAATATATATCCATAAATTATTATCTCTTCACTTACAGACATCGTTATATTTTAAGTATTAATTATAAACAAGTAGAATAAGCGACAATTTTCCTTCTGAGAATCTCTTTTACTATTCAAAATACACAAAAATTTGAAAATTTTAAAAGAATCGGAGAAAGTGCCGTTATTTTACATATTTACTTAAAGTTTTATTAAATTAGAAATTTGAATTAAAAGTTTTGAATTAATTATTAGTTACAAAAAATTACTAATTACGTAAAAATTAATATTATTAGGAAATGCATTACGCATTACTTAAAAAATTGGTAATTTGTCAGAGAAAAATGTCTAGTTACTAGTGAAAATTAGTCGGGAAATTAGTATTTAGGTAAAAATAATTTTTTTTTTTTGCAAATTGGTAATTAGTAGAAATAAATTGTTTATTATTAAAATAATTAATAGTTTATAAAAAATAAATTATTACTCATTTGAAAATTAATAATTAGTGGAAAATAATGACTAATTTTTTCAATAATGAATAATTAGTCTCACAATATAATTATATAATTTTAATAAATTATACATACACTGTTAAAAAATTTTTGTAGTTTTGTTAAAAAAGATCCTTGTTAAAATTTTTGTGTAAAATAATCAACACATACATGTGTAGATTTAACATATGCCTGCTATATTAATTAAACTTTTAACAAATTTAAAATGTAAAATTATTAAAATAATTTGAAAAATATGTTAAAGTAACACAATTTGAACGTATTTATTAAATGTGTTAAAATTTACAGAAAAAGAATGTTGATTTTACTCTATAACAGAAGTGGGAATAAAAATTTACAGAAAAAGTGTTGATTTTATCTTACAATCTTAACTTCAACATAAAAGTTATGTTAATTGTACACATAATTAACCACAAATTACGATCAGAGTTACATTTCCTTTCTGTTGAAATATTTTAACATAGTATAGGTGTTACCATTTAACACATCCATATTAAATTAACACAAAAATTTGAGTGGGCCGTTTGAGTCATGTGATTTATGTTACATTTAACACAAATTTTCCAACAGTGTATATTATATATAACATTAAAATAATTATTTTTTAAACCACCTTTAACTGCAATAATTAAATTATTTATATTCAACCAATTAATAATTTTTAAAATATAAGTAATTTACCCGAGACTATTTATTTATTATTGAAAAAATTAATAATTATTTCCCACTAATTATTAATTTTCAAATAAATAGTAATTCATTCTTGACCGATTTTTTTGAAACCGGTATATATATCTATGTATATCTATTGTGACGTGACAATGTCGCGTCCACTGCCCAGACGGTAGCTCGGCCGAGGGGAAGGTCGGGGGTGGCGCCTCGACGAAAGGGGGAGGGGGGCTAATCGCGCTAAATTAATATATTATTCTTTTTGTAAGTTAGATTTTGTAGCACGGCAGGTGGTGCCGGAGCGTGGGATCAAGGACGGAGATATGTAACGACTGATGTCGCAACGGGGGAAGGACGGACGCTTGGGGAATGCTAGGCGAAGTGGTTGGCCGACGGGCGGGCCACTGGGGCCCACCGCCGCGGAAGCGCAGGAAATGTCTCGCACAGCACATCTCTGGGCCCGCCGCAGCAGAACGAGGGGTGCGACCCCGCTACAGCAGAGCGGGTGTACGACCCAGATGCCTCCCCCGACAGTACCAAGGGCACCGAGCAGCGTAGCCACGGCCTGGCCAGCCGGGCTAACCCTGAGATGGGCCCACGCATCGTGACAGCGGATTGAAAATGCCGCGGGCAGGCAGCGGATTGAGCGGTGCCGCGAGCGGAGCGGCCCGCGCGACATATCGGCAGGGCGGAAAACTGCGAGCTTGGGGCGCATGCGCGGGGGCCCAGCGTGGTCCCGCCGGGCCGGCCACTCGTCACTGTCGAATCAGCCGCAGCCGAGGAGCCACCCCCGGAAAAGTGTCCCGACGCAGCCGAGCAGCAGCGAGCGGTTATTGTAAGATCTCCACTCCGGTACTACCACGGTAATTAGGGCTCGATCTCGGCCGAGATCCTATTTGTCGCGCGTACTTATCGATTGGATTACCGCTATATCGATCAGGTTATATCCTGCGTGGCTACCGGCCCCCATTTGCGAGTGCCGGTTAGATTACCTTTGCATCTCAGTGGCGTGTGTGATCGCGGTGCGGCCGAGATCGAGCCCGGGAAAGTATCAGAAAGCCCTCCTCGGAAGCTCACGCGGCCGACAGTCAATTCGTGTGCGTTGTGTAATATTGCGTGTTCACGAGTGTGTCGCGTTATCGTGGATTATCGTGTATATTGTCGCGGATGTGTCGCGTGTTGAGTTGTAATTGTTTTACTGGTGATCAGACTTTTGACCAATCACAGTTCGAATACTATCTAGTCCACTCTCATAGTTACATTTATTTCATGCTCTCTACACTACTGTGAGCCGTGCGAGCCGCGTGCAAGAAGAGCGCTAATTATAGAATTGCAAGCGACTGTAATAAGTATTGTAAGCTGCTGTAAATTAAAAGTAAAGCAGGATTTAGTTATTGTTCAGGATTCATTTATATGATTTTGAATAAAAAAGGTATGATGTAGGATGTAAGGAGTGCAATACGGAATGTATATTATTTTTTTTTTGTTAAAGCGTTTATATATCAACATTATTGTACATTATGTTACAGGCGCCTTTTTTTTATTCTGGATATTCAATACTTAAATACATATTCTCGACATCACAAATCTGTTTAGTCCTTTGAAATTCCATACGAAAAGCAACATCGCGTTATCGTGGATTATCGTGTATATTGTCGCGAATGTGTCGCGTTATCGTGGATTATCGTGTATATTGTCGCGAATGTATCGAGTATCGTGGTATAGCGTATAGCGGACCGAGCGTTTCGGAAGATATTGCGCCGTACTCGCGGAGAGCTTCGCGGATATTTTGCGTCGTCCGTTGTGCGGGCAAGTATCGTCGCGTTCGCTCGGCGGGGAGTTTCGCGGATCTTCGATGTCGCCGTAGGAGATTGACCGAGGCATTGCGTTGCCTACCCGCGTTTGTAATCTTGCGTATTTATCGTGTACTCGCGTATGTGTTCTAGCGTATTTGTCGTGTCTTTGCGGATGGGATCTTGCGTATTTGTCGCGTTCTATTTCGTTCCGCATTTGTTCGTAGTACTTATCCTCTATACCATATGAAATACATGTTTATTCTTTCTTTTATTATTTATTGTGTGTTGATTGCGCTACGCTCCTTCCTCACCTCCCTCGACAAAGAACTGACACCCTGAGTTAGCGTTATGTAACCGCGTATGGAATTGAGCTATTGAAACGTGGTGCGCGTAATCGCACCTGGCGCCCATTAGAATATTTCGTCGGGAAAATACTTTCGCGGATACCGGGGAGCTACCGTCTTTTACAGGTAATTTGCGGCAGCGCCCCTTCGGCTAGCGAGACCGAAGGAAAACGGGTCGCACTATCTATATATATATACTATCTATCTATATAAGTACCGTCGTCTGTCTGTATGTCTGTCTGACCGCGAACTACTCATTCGTTAGTGGACCGAATTTTTACCAAAAGTATATGAAATAGTGGTAGAATTTCCCGGGGAGTGCCATGATGTGTATAGTTTTTCGTTACCGATTTTTCTAATTTTTCTAATTTTTCGGGAAATAATTGACCAAATCTCAAAGAATTGTATATGAAACAGGGGTAGAATTTTCCGGGGAGTGCTGTAACGTGTATAATTTTTCGTTACCGATCTTTTTGGAAGTCAGTACCGAAATTTTTTCAATTTTTCGGTAATTAATTGACCGAATCTCAAAGAATTGTATACGAAGTAGGGGTAGAATTTCCCGGGGAGTGCCATAAAGTATATAATTTTTCATTACCGATCTGTTTGGAAATCGGTATCAGAAATTTTTCCAATTTTTCCGGAAATAATTGACTGAATCTCAAAGAATTGTATAGAGGAAAGTCCCCTATTATGAGATAGGCTCCTAATATGCGACAGCGAGGTTTCTGCTAAACTAATAGGCCCTATCTGTTGGTTCCACTATGAACTTATTGCCCTTGGAGTAAAACCTATTTAGTGGAAAATTCATTGTTTGATCGTGCGTGTAGTCGTTGCAGAGAAAGAAATTGTGAAATTGGATGTTGTCAAGTGTCATGAATATGAGTCTTTAAACGTTTAAACCTTGTTTATTAATAAATATTTGGCAATAAGTTCTGCATGCAGCGATAGAGTAAGGTCGTATTAATGGGAAAATACGGGATATGTTGAGTTGCTCAATTGTAGAGATTAGATTTGGTGATCACGAAACCGCAAGGCGTGGTGCTCGTAACATGAGATACTCAGAGTACTCCTGGGTTGCTGGAGTATGAAAGTTATTGTATAGTAATAAAAGAAGAGAAAATACTATATTAACGTTAAGGGAAGGTTTATACGAATTTATAAGACTGTGCTGACCTTGATTTAAGGGGGAAGGGTGGAGGGGGAAGATTAGGTACAATATTGAGTATAAGTGGGTTTACGATTGTTGCAAATATGCTTCTCCATTACATTTGTCTTTTAAAAACTTTAAATAAAGTTTGGTAATTGCAATATGATGTATTTTGCACTTTATTGGTGATTTCCCGGGGTCTCTCATATTAGGAGCACACTTTTTCGATTTTTTTGAAAGCTCATTTTTTACATTTTTCTAATTTTCAGAAAAATCAATATTTAAATTAAATTTTACATTTCAGCATCTTAAAGCTTATTAAATTCCCTTCAAAATGACCTACTATATTTTTCAATTCTGCCCATAGACTTCCGGCAATCACACAAAATAGATATGGTATCTTATAATCGGGTACTTTCCTCTATGAAATAGGAGTAGAATTTTCCGGGGAGTGCTATAAAGTGTATAATTTTTCGTTACCGATCTTTTTGGAAGCCGGTTACGAAATTTTTCCAATTTTTCGGGAAATAATTGACCGAATCTTAAAGAATTGTACATGAAGTAAGGTAAATGTCCCTATGCCCAACCATGTTCCCTCTACCGACCACTTTGACGTGAAACGTTATTTACGAGGCTGCCGATTCATCAACACGTTGATTAGTGGAGTGAAAAAATTCCGGAATTCGTGCAGTACAAAAGGATTATAACGTGCAGAGTAAGTACAATAATTAGATATATTTTTTTTTCGCATTTCTTGCCGCACGTCACCATCCACGCGTATTCTTAAGAGTGAGGTTAAGAATTGTCGGTCGCCTAAATAGTCCGTATTTCGTTCAAAATCCTTTTGTAAGGAATAATTCGAGCGCTAAATGGTTCGTTACAGTTTGATTGCCATATTCGGAAAAAAAATTAATCAAAAACTGTCATTTTTTTTATTTATTCGATGATCGAGGTTAGACACAGCAAAACGCCTGCATGTCCCCAGTACACGTAAACGTCAGTATATTGTCGAACACTAAAATATCTATAAAAAATATTATAAATTTTAACATTTAACATTCATCCGGTTGCAATGCATCTACTTTTAAAATATATCTATTAAATAGCATACATTAATTATATCTATTGTATTGTGGAGACCGTGTGTTATAAATAAATGTAATATGCATAGTATACGAACGAAAAGCATTTCGAGATATTATATTACGATTATATAACCGTATTTTAATATATATTCCTTATTCTTTACATATCTGATCATCTATGAATTCTCTTTATCGTTCAAGTCAGCGATAATCTCTTCGATATTGATTGTTTGATATCATCAAATTAAAATAAAATATCTATTTTCATGATTTATGTGTATTTTTTATGTTTATCATTGATTTATGTTCATTTTTATGTTTATTTTTCGTTTGAAACCTCCGCCTCGCATGCTCTGAAAAAAGGTGGTCGGTAATGGGGGCATGCCCGGTCGGAATTGGGCACAGCTGGTCGGTAGAGGGGGCACGCACTAGTGCGCCTTTATTCTTCTCTATCTAGAAAAATACTTGACGGAATGGATTGAGTCTACGATTTTTGGAAAGCGCATGGATGAAGCTATCCACCAGTATGAAACTCTTTATCGAATTTATTTTCGTCACGCTTGACAACGCCATTCTTTTGTTGGGTCGGCCTTATAGGTGTCGGGCATAGGGACATTTACCTTAGGGGTAGAAAGAACTAAAGAATATAATAGAATTAGAAAAATTGCTAAAAATAAAGTTTTTCGATTTTTGTTTAAAAAAATGTAGGGGAGACCGGAGCTAAACCGCCAGTTTTTTTTTCGGTGCCGATTTTTAACAACAAAATAAATAATTTTAGTTAAATGTGGTATACCACTGTAAAGAGTGAACCTTTAACTACAAAATTTATATAGGAAATTTTTATCTATGTTGCTTTGTTTAACCGGTACAGAGCAAAAACGACAACGGTGGAAAAATTGAAATCTCAAAAATGCCGGGGTTGAACCGCCACCCTCCCGAGGCTAATCCGTCACACTGCATTTTTAATACATATACGTACGTCTAATCCTGAAAAATGATAGGATACATTTTAATAATTGTTTTTTAAGGGAAAAATATAAAAATTTATTAAAAATTTTTATGCGAAACATTTTTTTTTTACTTATTCCATAAAACAATTTAGGCACGTGATACAGATCCTGACAAGCGCACGCATGTGTTGTGTGCCCTACGCTCGCACGCAATGCACTGTTTCCCATATGCTCTGTTTATTGTCAACTTCTCTGAGCACACGCAGCACGTATTATCCAAGTCTTCGTCAGAATCCGACCGCTGCTGCTTCCTTGATTTCGATTTACGCCCACTGCTCGTCGAAGGCTGCGGTTCTGTTTGTGTGGCATTTTTTTTCAAGTCGTTCAACGTGCTTCTCCGGACATCGAATTGTTTTGCGGCTGCGGAAACGCTCATTTTATCTTTCTCACCGCAAGAACTGCCTTCTTGAGTTGCTCCTTGTCGACGGGAGTCGTTTTGCGACGAAACGTGCGTACCATTTCCCTCCTATACAAACTGACGCACGTGCAAGGGAAGACAGAATCACGCTCGAGGGAAACCTAACCTGAAATCGCCGTGAACTGAAGTCGTGCGCCCGGCACGCCACAGTGACGAGACTGGCGGACCAGCCCCGGGTGCTTACTGGCGGATAAGCCCCAAACATAAGTTTCAGGTTTGATTGCCCACGAAATATTAGATATCAACGATAATGAAAAAACTACACTGGATTCGTGTTCAGCATGCATTACTCTTTATAATCACTTACTTTGAGATTCGGTGATACAATAATATTCAAGATATTACAAAATTTCCACGCGCAGAAAATTTCACTTTCACCTTCCAAAAACACGTTTGCCCTCGTAAAAATCATAACACGGCAGGTAACCTGCCGAAACTCCGTTGGTCACATGGGTACCATAAGCAGCGTTTACAATGTTAATAGCGAGTTCGCACAATATACAGGTTCCGAGATATTTTATTTGGCGGTTCAACCCCGTTGGCGGTTTAGCCCCGGTCTCCCCTACGTGATTGTTCTAATTTCCACAAATTTTGAGATATCAAGCTGAATTTTTTAATAATTTTTATTTTTTACTTTTTCGTTACCGATTTTTTGGAAACCGGTTTAAAAAAAAACGGTTATGAAAAATTATACACATCATGACGTCTGTCTGTATGTCTGTCTGTCTGACCGCGAACTACTCATTCGTTAATGCACCGAATCTTAAAGAATTATATATGAAACAGGGATAGTTTTCCGGGGATTGCCATAAAGTACAATATATAATTTTTGTTACCGATTTTTTGGAAACCGGTTTGGAAATTATTCAAATTTCGAGAAATAATAAGTATTAATTGACCGATTTTCTTGAAACCAGTGCCGAAATTTTTTTAACACACCTCTCATGTCTCCTTACAGTGCCAGACTAGAGTCAAGCTCAACAGAGTCTTCTTTCCCCGCTAATTTTTCCAAGCCCGTTCCCTTGGCAGTGGTTTCGCTAGATAGTAGATAGGGACAGTGGGAATCTCGTTAATCCATTCATGCGCGTCACTAATTAGATGACGAGGCATTTGGCTACCTTAAGAGAGTCATTTTGGAGGATAAGTTTAATTTTTCATTAATTGGTTAACTTTTTATTAATGGATCGATTTTCTTGAAACCGGTGACAAAATTTTTCTAATTTTTTGTTGATGATTTTGTTGATAAAACTGATACCAAAAAATTACTAATTTTATAGGGATGGCTACTATGGGGTTGAAAATTGGGTTTCATGGGATTCTATTGATGCTCCTATTTAATGGGTGAGTTTAGGGAGAGGGGAATAGATTTTGAGCTCGCCCGAAGCGCGGGCGAAAAATCTAGTATATATATATATGTATAAAAATAGAAAACGCTATAGATTCCAAAGTAGTTAAAGCCATGAAAATAAAATCACAGATTTTTTTATTAAATAAAAAGAATGTCTATATATGGAGGGGTGAAAACCACAGTGGTGTGTCAAATTTTTAAAAATATTTTCTTGTGTGCATAGATGCAATCTGTACAATATATAAATTGCATCTATGCACACGAGAAAATATTTTTAAAAATTTGACTTACACCACTGTGGTTTTTACCCCTCCATATGGTATGTATCTCTATAAATAAATATTAATTTATATATATATATATATATATATCTCTATAAATAAATATTAATTTATATATATATATATATATATATATATATATATATATAAATAAATATTAATTTATATATATATATATATATATATATATATATATATAAATTAATATTTATTTATAGAGATACATACCATATGGAGGGGTAAAAACCACAGTGGTGTAAGTCAAATTTTTAAAAATATTTTCTCGTGTGCATAGATGCAATTTATATATTGTACAGATTGCATCTATGCACACAAGAAAATATTTTTGACACACCACTGTGGTTTTCACCCCTCCATATATAGACATTCTTTTTATTTAATAAAAAAAATCTGTGATTTTATTTTCATGGCTTTAACTACTTTGGAATCTATAGCGTTTTCTATTTTTATAAGGACATTAAATATGTTATCATCAATATCACTATTTCTTTCAAAAAAAATACCTAATAATGTAATAGCATTTTTGGCCTCTTTAGGGCCGATTTTGCCGTCTCCGATTAACTGTAACCTTCGATTAAACTCACTCTTCATCTCTTTCTAAGGGGGACAGTTAGAAAGAGATGAAGAGTGAGTTTAATTGAAGGTTACAGTTAATCGACGTTGATGAAACTGGCCCTTAAGGAGGCTCTTACCCGGCTGCTCTAATCAATGTAGCAACCGAAAAATTATCATTAATAATTGGTTATAAAATTATCGGAAAATTAAATAAAAAAATAAATAATGATTTTTACATAGTGTAAGAGTAAGTTATATGTTCTATTAGTGTAAATATTAAAATTTATACAATAAGTCAGTTGACTACGTCAGTGCTAAAGAGCAGAATAATAACATGCGCGTGTTACAACGTCGTCTGCAGCAGTCTGCAGCTAAGTGAGGTGTAGCCGTGTAGCGTTGTAGCGATTGATGCGATGAAGAGATGGAGCCAAAAGAAAGATATAACGTGAGAATGCTGAGAGGGAAAATGAAAGGAAAATTCTCGAAAATAAAGGTTGTCAATGCGCGAGAGAATAATTATGCCGCTACCATACAGCGCAGAGAAAAGACATGTGCAAGTGAGGTTAGAAAGAATAATTAACATTGTTTACTTTTTGATTTTCAAGGTTTGATTGGCAAATAATTGAAACTTATTGTTTATATAGGTACAAAACAATTCTCCGGAATGTTTGCATGCAGAGGATTCATTAGGGTCTCGACGGATAGTGAATTTAAAAGTATTTGGACAACAACTGTGGTGCCTTAGCTGCAACATTGCATTATCAATAAATAATGCAGTTAGTGAAAAAAATTTTGGATTGGCAAGTATTTTCAAGGTCAAATGTTCTCAATGTGGGAGATTGAGAACAGTAAATACCGATGATAAGTTACCTGGAAATGAAGGATTTATTGTAAATACAAAAGCAGCATTCGGTACGAAAATAATTATTTTAATTTATGCATAAAATTACTCTATTATTAATCGCAACATTTATTTACAGGAATGATTGATGCTGGAATTGGGCCAACCCATTTAAATACTTTATTAACATCAATAGATCTGCCCTCAATTGCACCCAAATCTCTGAAAATTCATGAACGCAGAATTGGTAAGGCTATAGAAGAAGTTGCTCAAGAATCTTGTTTAAAAGGCATTCAGTATAACTATATATATTTATAAATATATATATATATATATATATATATATAATATTTACTTGTTTACTTAATTAATAAAATGAATAAAAGATGTTTAAAAAACGCATTTTACTTATTTACGTGTAATACAACATTTGAAACTTCGCGCGATTTTGACACTCGGAAGATCATTCGCCTAACCTGTCGTACGTCATATTAAAACTACAATATCTTTTATAACTCATCGTCAACACCAAGTTTTCTTCTTATCATTAGAAAGATTATTATTTTAACTACAATTCCTTAGTTTTTTGTTTACCTGGCTCGCAAACTTGCCAAGAAAGTACATCACTTCCGGTAAAAATTTTAGTGTTTACCATATGCCCTGTGTTAAAAATGCGAATTTCAATACTGATATTTTTAAAATTTTTATCGTCAACCTATGCTAAAGTTTTGGGCATTGGTTCGTTGTGGTTCACTTTACAACATAATTTAATTTCATAAAGATCTGTCGTTTTATGATCGAGGTAAGAGCCTCCTTAATAGTGCAGGATTCATCGTTGGGATCATCAATGTCATCATCGGAGTTTCCTTCATTTTTGTCATGATTCAATGATGCGATTATATCAGACTCAGAAAGTATACCAGTAACTACTACATTATCGTCAAAATTAATAACTTCCTCAAATGTAAGTTCTTCTGCTTGGTAATAGGACTTTGTCACAATATTCCGCATTCAACTTCTATAGAATTAAGTAATATCTAAATGTCCGTCTTCATATTTTGTCAGTTGTTTTAGCAAAAGGACAGAGAAAGAAGAAAGAAAGAGAAAGAAACTGATGCAAAATCTTTTTACTTTGAGTTATAAAGGTTTTATATTGATCGAAATTCGAGATAGAGGCCAATTTATAATATTAACCTCTATATATATCTCGAAACAATTCAAGTTATAGAGGTAAATGGTACGCTGGAAAAATACTTCGAGTTAATCTCTTATTTTTCTTCGACTTACAGAGGTTTACTTCGAGTTACAGAGGTTTTTTTCGACTTTTAGAAGGTTTTTCAAGGGAATAAAAAAAATTCGAATTATAAAAGTTTTCGAGTTAACGAGGTTCAAGTTGGTGAGGTTTGACTGCATATGTATATAATGTAAGTATAATATAAATATGAAACAAAAAATATTATTTGTATGATGCAAACTTAATATAAAATTATTCCATACTGGATGGAAAATAGACATAAATCTGTTCTCATTTTTCCATAAATAAATTAACACACATTTCTTTGAACGAATTTTGCTAATCTTATACATATTTCTATTTCGTATTCTTATTTTATAACTATAATATGATTGCTACCTGAGCATTCATAAGAGACACAACCTTTTTGCATTGTATGATTTAATAAAGTTACAGTCAAAATATACATTAGTCTATCTGGGTTTCTATTATTTAAAATAACAAAGATAATTTAAGATGCTTTAGTTAGGTAAGACATCGTGTGTGTGTGTGTGTGTGTGTGTGTGTGTGTTTGCAATTTTTATAATATACAGAGTATAATATACAGTTTAATTCACAAAACATAATAACGCGTAGCATTTATTATTTTGATTTTGCTGCCAAGTTTGATTATAATTGAAGAAATAAAAGAAAAAAAAATTACAGACACATGCTTAAATAAGTGTATAAAAGAGAATATTGAAGAAGAATTTCTTTATTTTTCAAATATACTCTGTGTACCAAGTTATATTAAAATGTATCTTTTATTAAGGATATGTGTATCTTTATATAATTTTTGTATAAAGATCCACAAGAAGGAAAGAAGGGAGGACGAGGGGATGTCTCGTAGCTCAGTGTGAGTGCGATAGACTCGTATGCTAGGGATCATGTGTTCGATCCTGATTACCCCACATATTCCTCTTTAAGAGGAGGTATCCCTATTAAAGAAAAAACAAAAATAATTTTAAGAGTTCTAAGAACTCGAGTTTACATGAAGGATCCCCTGATTAAGGGGTGGATATTAACTTATTGTAGAGAGCACATTTGCATCTCTTTCAATGTTTCTGTGTTATCATGCGTAATGGGTTTTTTGAAAGTTTTCCCGTATTGTAAATCTGGAAATAGTGTACTCCAATTCCATTTAGAAATTATCGTCTCAAGATTTATTTAATAAAGTAAATGCAGGTTTGGCTAGACCTAGGTACTGCGAATAAAATCAATAGGATTTTTAAAAAAGCGAAGGGAGGGCGAGGAGAAAGAAAGGAGAGAGCAAGAGAGAAAGAGAGGAGCACTTTCACAAGTTTCATTGCAGAGCAAAATCTGTGTGTAAAAGGATAAAATAGGAAAAAGTGTTGCAGTATTTTACTATAGTTCAATACAGACCTAGAAGAAAGCCTGTGCCGGAGCGACGTTGCACCATTGATAAAGACGAACGCAGATAACATTCAGCCAATGACAAATGCTTCTTACTGGTTTCTGCTTCCAAGGCAGCACACTCGGCAAGTCGCATAAATGCATAAGAAATACCGGACGCACCAACATACAGCCCACCATCAGCTTCTGCACGCTCAGGTGGTTCTTTGTCAATAATACGCCGCAAGATCTTGCGTAGGTTATCTCTAGCGACACACTGACTATTGTTAATATCGCGTCGTATCGACACTAGGTCGTTGGCGATCTCCTCTTCGCGTGCACAGTATTCGTTTACAAAATATCTGGATCGCCGCGACATAGTGCCAAAAAATTTCGACGATTCGCTTTTCAATATAACGAACTACGTCGGTATACCGTGAACAATGTTTAGCATTGGTATGTAGAAGCCACTGAAATATATATATATATATGTAGTATGTACAGACGGCGTCATTAATGCTTTCCTAGCTGTGTTCTGGGGATTTCTATAGTGCACGTTACATGTACTATGCCTTCAGGTGGAAGGCATTAATGACGCCGTCTGTACTACATATGTAATACATACTGGGTGCTTTCCAGTTAACGACACAAGTCGATACAAGTGTCACTCTATCTTAAGGTGGAAACACATAAAATTGCAGCAGCCAGAATGCAGAAGCCATATGCGCATGCGCTATGATGTCTGCATTCTGCCTATGGCTTCTGAATTTTCAGTTTGCATAAAAATACATAATACATAAGTTGCTTTCCATTTACACTCAAGTGATCTGAGTCACTCAGTTATGTGAGTATTTTATACTCAGGTAAGATAAGTCATTTTTCTCCCGACTGCTGCCAACCTTCGGTTGGCGAAGACGAGGGAGTATGCGTTTCACCGAGGCCGAATCTTTGTTACCTTATAGCGTTTTTCACTGGCAGAACTGGGCACTCAGTGCACATTAAAGCCGTTGTACACTGATTTAATATCTAATATTTAAAGTAAAGTGCAAATATTTCGACTGATAAAATACTCAGTACATATTTTACCAAATAGTACAATAAAGAATATTGAGGATTTCACGATTTAACCCGATTATATTAAACATACACTTTACGTTGGTTTGTGTACGACGGCTTTAATGTGCACTGAGTGCGCACCGGCTCTGCCAGTGAAAAACGCTATTAGTTCTCGATAACTACAACATACTTTGATATATGTGCTTCCGTATATAAGTTTCTTATTGATTAAGCAAGGTTTATAGCGTATAATTATCACTAATCGTTGTGTTAATAAAAAAGCGAGAAAACGATATATTACATTTATATGTTCTCTTATGTACTTACCTGCTTATTTTGGTGACAAAGCATAACAATACAGATTCGTAGCCTCGATCACTTTTAATGTGGAGTCTATTAGATTCATTAAGGGTCGACAGGAGTAAAGCGGGGAGCACACACTTCTGCACAACGCATAATGCGTAAGCATAAGAAAATTTATTGGTCCATACACATGTGCATAAGGAAATAGACCAATCAGTTTTCTTATGCTTACGCATTATGCGTTGTGCAGAAGTGTGTGCTCCCCGCTTAAGGTAAAGGTACCAATACCCGGACATGTACCTATATCCGGACACCTTTATTATTTATAAGTATAACGCGAATTAAAATCAAAGATAAAAGTACTTTTTCTTGTAGTTTGAAACTTCAGTTATAATATCCAAACGTTTATTTTCATAAATTTATATTTTTTTAAAGGTATCCAGACACAGATACGTGTCCAGGTATTGGTACATTTCCTCTGCTTAAGTGTCCGGGTATTGGTACCTTTACCTTAACACTACCGACCTCTGTCGGGTTGCTTAGCTGCGAGTCCGTATTTTATTTATTATACATTTTTAAGAGCCAAAATGGAAAATATCCGGCTCTGTAGCGGGTTGCGGCTGATCTTACTGATTAAAACGAGCATAATTTTAATGAGATTCGTTAATTAATTTGGCTAAAATTTGGGAAAAACCGTTTCAAAGCAGCTTTGCAAGCCTGAAAAGCTGCTTTGAAACGGTTTTTCCCAAATTTTAGCCAAATTAATTAACGAATCTCATTAAAATTATGCTCGTTTTAATCAGTAAGATCAGCCGCAACCCGCTACAGAGCCGGATATTTTCCATTTTGGCTCTTAAAAATGTATAATAAATAAAATACGGACTCGCAGCTAAGCAACCCGACAGAGGTCGGTAGTGTTACTCCTGTCGACCCTTAGGCCGGTATTCATAGTCAGATCTTATATTTAAGATCGTCTTAAGTACGATCTTAAGATGTTATGAACCAATCACAGAGCCGTATTAGCATCTTAAGATATTACTTAAGACGATCTTGAAATAAGATCCGACTATGAATACCGGCCTTAAAGCACACGGTCTCGATTGTGGATAAAAACTCAGTTGAATCTCACTTGCCAGCATGCAAAAAGAACGTGCATTCAACTGAGTTATGACGTCACAAGTGAGAATTATCTGAGTTTTGATGTAAATGGAAAGCAACTATAGTTTATGTAGATTGGAAATTCAGAAGCCATGGGCAGATTGCAGACACCATAGCGCATGCGCATATGGCTTCTGCATTCTGCTCATGGGTCCTGCAATTTTGCGCTTCCACCTTAAAGGCCATCGCACACAAAATTGTATAAGGCTGCATAAGCATAGCATAATGCTAAGCTATGCATTTTGTGTACGATGGCCTTAAGGTCAATCCAGACGTAAGCATAAGAAAATTGATTGGTCTATTTCCTTATGCACATATGTATGGACCAATCAATTTTCTTATGCTTATGCATTTAGTGCGTTCGAAAATAGGTTCGGCTGGTGTTGGGAAAAATAATAAAGTTGGCAGTATTGAGAATTCCCAACACTGCGTTCGTTTTCTCCCAACTGGGAAAAGTTGGAGATTGATAGAATGGAGGCAACTAGTGCAGATATTTATTTGTATCGGTCTCAACGCCGATATCGTAAATTATACACCAATCAGTGGACCGTGCAACGTTATTTATAAATAACGATCTAAGCAGTATACAGTAATCAATGTTCACACAGCGTTATTTTCGTATGCGTTTCAGAATCGGGCCTCAGTACTAGCAATAGGTTATGTTTCACAAAAGGCGTTGAGACTGATACAAATAAATATCTGCACTAGTTGCCCCCATTCTATCAATCTCCAACTTTTCCCAGTTGGGAGAAAACGAACGCAGTGTTGGGAATTCTCAATACTGCCAACTTTATTATTTTTCCCAACACCAGCCGAACCTATTTTCGAACGCACTAATTATGCGTTATGCAGAAGTGTGTGCTCCCCGCTTTAAAGTCACCGCACAAGACTCTCGTATAGAGTCCTAAATAATCAGAGAGGCGCATTCTCTACCCCCTCCATGGTTCCCATTGAGCCCGCAGCTGATCTTGCTCGCAACTCGCAGGGCCAATTTCACCAACCACGGTTAGCTTAACCGACGGTTAAAGTTAGCAGGATTGACCAATAGAAATGAATCCACTCTGTGGTGGATTCATTTCTATTGGTCAATCCTGCTAACTTTAACCGTCGCTTAAGCTAACCGTGATTGGTGAAATTGGCCCGCAATCTTGCTCAACTTTGGCGTAGAGTCCTAAATAATGACTACGTTTACACGGCGGCTTATAAGCCAAAGTTATAACTGCCGTATACTATCCGATCCAAAACGTTTCTTCTTTTGATCATAATAATCATTTAAATAAGAGCTTCTTTTGATTTTAAACTACACTTTCTAGTATGTATATATCAAAAGAGATTAATTCAAATGTTTAGAGTATGAAAGAGGCTCATATTTAAGTAATCATGTTGATAAAAAGAAGAAAAGTTTTGGATCGGATAGTATACGGCAGTTATAACTTCGGCTTATAAGCCGCCGTGTAAACGTAGTCAATGACTACGTTTAGAGCCAAAGCACATAACATGGCGATATACGACAGTCGTAGTCCTCGACCTGACAAATCAGGATACGTCAAAGCTTGTGCGTTACTTACGTCCACGACTACGACTGTCATATGTGCTTTGGCCCTTACACGGCTCGATTTACGCCGAAGTTATAACATCGATATTATAACTACTGACGTTAAATGCCGTGTAAACGCGCTTTTATGACAAAGTTACTACATCGAATAAAAGAGTGTTTACACGGTATTTAACATCAGTAGTTATAATATCGATGTTATAACTTCGGCGTAAATCGAGCCGTGTAAATATATGGTTTACAAATATAGACATATTTTGATCAATGTTAGTTCGTGCATTATAAACTTGCATAAGTATATTATATACACGGTTCAAATTCGCGCACTTATCGCATGCGCATATGGTCACAGAGCATGCGCATGTGGCCACAGAGCTGATGACGGAGCATTTTTCGCCTTTTTAAGGGTCGACAGGAGTAAGAGTGGAGACCTCTGTCGGCCGGCCGGGAATTACGGATTAGTTTTTCCTAAATTTTAGCCTAATTAATTAACGAATCTCATTAAAATTAGGCTCATTTTAATCAGTAAGATCAGCCGCAACTCGGTACATAGCCGGATTTTGGAAAAAGGATCGAAATAAAATTTTTAATAAATGTGGGGAAACGCGCAGCTAGCAACGGGTCAGGTTGGGTCAGCTGCAAATCCGTATTTTATTTATTATAAATTTTTAAGAGCCAAAATGCAAAATCCGGCTATGTACCGGGTTGCGGCTGATCATACTGATTAAAATAAGCCTAATTTTAATGAGATTCATTATTTAATTAGGCTAAAATTTGGGAGAAATGATTCTCACTAGTAAGAGCAGCTCATGGGGAATTTTCGTGGTAACATACTGACAAGGGCTGTGTTCAGAGATGCCAATTGCTATTTTGTCCGCTGCCTGCGCGCCTAGTGGGGACACGCACCAGCTGACGGAGGAGCCGTGTACGTGTGCGCTGGGCGCTCGGCGGCGGCTCGGCGCGGCTCGGCGCGGCTCGGCCAGCTTCGGGCGGGTAGAAGCCGGTTCATCGAAAGTCGTATGCGTTAGCGCGTCGGCTGACAATAGACTACGTTTACACGGCGGCTTATAAGCCGAAGTTATAACTGCCGTATACTATCCGATCCAAAACGTTTCTTCTTTCGATCATAATAATCATTTAAATAAGAGCTTCTTTTGATTTTAAACTACACTTTCTAGTATGTATATATCAAAAAAGATTAATTCAAATGTTTAGAGTATGAAAGAGGCGCATATTTAAGTAATCATATTGATAAAAAGAAGAAAAGTTTTGGATCGGATAGTATACGGCAGTTATAACTTCGGCTTATAAGCCGCCGTGTAAACGTAGTCTATTATGTCTCGCGTATCCCTTCTGATGTTGATTTATGAATAAAATATATATTATGACATTGCAGATGACAATAAAATATCCCTTCCCACACTAGGCGCGAAACACTATCGTGTGTCTCTTAATTATTTAAAAGTAATGAAACTAATAACAAAAAATGTTAGTAAAATTGATTAATTACATAAATGATGTCTAATGAAATTATATTATCTTTATTTTGAAAATAAACTATATAAATTAAGTAAAGAAATAAAAAACAGAAAAAGCGTAAATATTAGAAATCCAGTCTTGGCCAATATGTACGCTTTCTTCTAAAATATCTTGTTATTAATTTAGAAAATAAATTATTGTTAACACGAGAAAATTGAAATAAAATATTAAATGATATATTGTTTGTTTTAGAAATATTGTTTTGATAATATAATCACTTCGCTAATAGCAAATACATGTAATATAAAAATAAAAAAAGGAATAAATTATTTGTGTAACAATATGATAAATTTATTGTAATATATTTGTTCTCAAATAAATGCATGGACAACGTACATATTGTTGCTCAACGAAAACCGCGAGAAGGTGGTGGTCTCTTCCGTCAAGAGAAAATGTAAACATTATTTCTTTAATATTAAAGAAAACAATTGTTACATTTCCTATGCAGATAGAATGCAGATAGAACAGAGAGAGACGAGAGAGTGATGAGAGGAGAGAGAGAAAGAGAAGAACGAGAGAGGGAGAGAGCGGGAGGGAGAGGGATGAGAGAGAGGGAGGTAGAGGTTGGAGATTCTCGTATCTTCTGATCTTGTCTTCTCTATTGCTCTTTTTGTCTTTCTTCGCTTCTTTCTCTTTCTCTTCTCTGTCGCTCTCTTCTCTCTCTTTCTTTCGCTTTTTTCTCTTTCTTTCTCTCTCTCTCGCTTTTCTCTCTCTTTCTTTCTCTTCTCTTTCTTTCTCTCTCTTCTCGTCTCTCTCTTTCTTTTCTCTCTTTCTCTCTCTCTCTTTTTTCTTTCTCTTCTTCTGTCTTTCTCTTCTCTTTCTCTCTCTTTCTTTTCTCTTTCTTTCTCTCTTTTCGGTCTTCTCTTGTCTCTCTCTCTGTTTTCTCTCTCTTTCTTTCTCTCTCTGTTCTTCTCTCTCTCTTTTTCTCTCTCTTTCTTTCTCTCTCTTTCTTTCTCCTCTTTCTTTCTCTCTCTTTCTTTCTCTCTCTTCCTTCTCTTTCTCCTTTCTTTCTTTCTTTTCTTTCTTTCTCTTTCTTTTTTCTTCTTTACTCTGTCTCTCTCTCTCTCTCTCGCTCTCTCTCTCTCGACTCGAGAGAGAGAGATCTCAGAGAGAGAGAGACAGACAGAATAGGTATAAAGGATAGACATAAAATAGACATAAAAAGATAGACTAGAATATACAGGACAGAACATAGAAAAAGAAAAGATATTAAAAGATTATTAGTTTTAAGGTCACTTTACACGATTTTTAATTCACGACAGTTTGGGACAAAATTGCATATATAAAAAATCATTCAAAAAATTACACTGAAAAAAAAATATTTAAATCCAAGAAAATATTTACTCCAATAGTACCAATGACATATTTACTTAATATAATCACATATTTATTTAGAATTAGATATCTTTACTTAAATTAAGATATCTTTACTTAAATTAAGTAAAGATATCTAATTCTAAATAAATATGTGATTATATTAAATAAATATGTCATTGGTACTATTGGATTAAATATTTTCTTGGATTTAAATATTTCTTTTTCAGTGTAGAGGTACATGTAAAAAAATATATACATATATACAGACATATGTATACATACATACATTAATTATACATCTTCAAAACATAACAAATAGAATTATATAATTCTTCTGTCGTGAATTATAGATTGTCTAAAGTAACCTTTACACTAGAAATACCAAATAATTTTCTATCGTTTCAATTTTTAAAAGTAATGTTACATTAATCATGTTAAAGACCGAATAAATCGAATAATTTTTTTATTACAATATAAATTTTCTACTTTTATAATAAAAAACAGGATATTAAAAAATAGAAACTGTTGAAAATAGCTTTTGGTATTTCTAGTGTTAAATCGGAAAAAAGTGCACATGTTTTACTTAATGTAATACTGAAAATGATAACATATTTATAGCAAATATATTTCCGAAATCATCTAAACTATTACAACAACTACAGCCAATTTTTGAAATTAACAAAAGAAATATGTTATAATAAAATCAAAACAGACATAAATAATGTTATTACAAAAAAAAACAGATATAAAACTTAATTTATAAACCACGGATTACATACACATATATACATATATGTATTTAATGAAATAATTATATATATCTTTGTTCCACATTTTTTACACAATTTACAATAGGAAAAGTTGTTCGATTTTGCCAAGGGAAACATTCTATTTAAGGAATGTCGTACTTAAAAGTACAATTTTGTGGGCAAAATTATGTACAGCTATTTAAGAAAACAACGTTTTAAAGGACTGTCATTCAAAAGCCCTTTTTATCTTGAAAAACTAACATGGAATACGTACCTTACTTCCGTACATTCAACGTACGTTGAATACCTCGTCAAATAATCATTTATTTTCTTCCTTACTAATGACTATTTTTAACATTTTGTAGAATATATTGTAATACAGGCCGTAGCTGTGTTCCGAAATTGACTGCCAGTGCTGAAAATCTATAATATGTGACGTAACCTATAGATTTTTAGTACTGGCAGTTTCGGAACACGACAAAGAGTGACATAATTTATATTATATTATTTATTATATTTCTTTATTTTATAAATACATAAAATATATAAATATAATGTATAATATATATATATATATATATATATATATATATATATATATATATATATATAAGCAATATAAAGAATAAAATAAAGAATGAAATAAAAGAAATTATATGATACTGTTTTGGAATTTATAATAAAAATATGATGTAAAACATTATTCATAATTTGTATGGAAATAGGCAAGCAACAAAAAAAAAGAAAAAAATTATTAGAGGTGCAAGAGATGCAGTAACTCTTTACATACATTATAATTAGTATGCAGGAAATAAATGAAAACATAGATGAATTTTGTGTTTTGCTAATATATTTAGAAAATCCACAATAAACATGAATGATTTATCAAAATGATTTTATATCATATCATACTTACTAAGGAATCTTTGGAAATACTTAAAGAAAATCATGTATCTAAGACAAATGATTCATTCAAGTACAATTATACACACAATGGAAGGTTTCTGTGAAGTTGGCACCTCACTTTCAAAAATTGGAAGTTTTATCAACAGTTCCATTTGCACCCGCAATAGTTCTACAGTTCCTGATAGGTTTTAGCAATAGTTCCGGTCATTAAGTATTTTTAAACAAATTTTTAATCTGACCGCGGGCACCTCAAGTTCCAAAAAACTGATTTTTACCACAAAATTCTATAGTTCTCGAAGAGTTCTACAGTTCCTGATAGGTGTCAGCGACAGTTCCGGCCTTTAATTATTTTTAAATAAATTTTTAATCCGACCACTGGCACCTCATCTAGGAGAAATACGGGGTGCTGACAATTCCGATTGTTTTCTTCAGAGTTCTCGGCAGTTCTCACATAGTTCCAAGCATTTAAAAACGTTTTGACAAGAGTTAGAGCTATTTACTATTTTTACACAACACCAAACTGCTTGGCATTATCAATGGTAAGATTAAAGTAAATGCTATAAATATATCTGTCATATTCTCTGTGATTAAAATATGATGTAACTTGAAAATAATATCTATTTTATATATTATAGGTGAATTAGTTCCACTTTTAAAAAAGGTGTGTTAACTGAGTGAATTGCGTTTGTATCGAAATTATTGTTGCTTCTTTTCCGCGATGCTGATTGGTTGTCTCGAATTTTGCATCGCGGCGTGTTTCACTTGTGTCGCTTCTGTGGTTGTCAATTTCATGCAATGAAAAAGCCAAATGGCGCGCGCGTAGCGCGCGCGTTTGTGGTGTCTAGTATAAATAAAAATTCCAAATAATACCAATGAAGTCGGTATTATATTGGATAAGACTGTGTGTTATGCATTAGAAGGTGGCCACAGAGAGGTGCAGTATCTCAACATACATTAATTAGTAGGGTTATGTGGGGTGATGTGCAACATGGGGTGATGTGCAACGTTTCCGATTCCTGGTCTGCATGTCGACATTTGACAGTAGAGACCCTTTACTAGAGACTGGCCAACTTTAGGAATGCGACCACAAAATGGCGGCGAAGTCGTATGTGTGTGTAAATACGTAAACTTGTTATATGTATGCGCGTTTGTTTATCGCTGCCATCCGTTGCACGTGAATTCGTTCCTTATTGGTGCTGTCATTTTGTGGGCCCAAGTCACGTGCACCAATCACGCGGAATCCTCGAATGGCCAGTCTCTAGTAAAGGGTCTCTATTTGACAGAACCGCATACTGCCATCTATTTGTGTCAATAGTACCTTGTTTTGGATAAATAACTCGCGAGATGGCACGCACCCTGTTTTGCTGTACGAAAAGCGAGTTAAATTTCTCGAGCTCAATGTAATTTTCGCTTTTCACATTCATAGTGATTTTGTGAATTGGTTTTAGGTCATCTTATAGGTAAATATTTTTATATTGTTAGTTTTTTAAGTACTTTTGATAATAATCCACAGCGATTTTGTGATTTTCTTACGTTGTGTTGGTGTCACGCCAGTCCGCGCAAAATAGCGTGTTTGGGGTTATATGCAACACTTTTTTGGGGGTGATTTGCAACACTCATTTTTCGCTAGTTTATCGCTATTTTACGATGGAACATGTGTATATGAAGTGTTTTAATGCATTTTTCAATGTGTTTAGTCATTATGCCACGAAAGTATAAAATCTACTTCATCCGATGAAGAAGTTGAAGACTTGTGCCCGGCATGTGAACGAGTTTTGCCAAAAAAATTGAATCGCAACAATTCAATTTACTGTAACACTTGCGACATTCCTTATCATTTGAAATGTGTCGACATGCAAGGTCGCAACTATTTTACTTGTGACAACTGCGATTCAGATGATGAAAAATAAAGTTTTTTGCATTTTTCCTTTCATTATTCGATTAATTTGTATTTAAGAAGCCCAAATTTAACATTTAAGTCGATTGATGTCGATATTCATGCATTTTTTACCTTAATTTTACCTGTGTTGCACATCACCCCAAGAAAATTTGAAAATGCTAAAACAGACGTTTTTGAAAACTCGAAAAATTTTTAGGAAAAATTTAAAATTTTGAAAATCTAATCACGCAGAATTGTAGTATTTTCCTTCCTCTACATTATACAGCCATGATATATTCAAGAATTTGATTTTTGGATATGTTTTTCGAGCAACGCGTGAACGTGTTGCACATCACCCCACATAACCCTATGCAAGAAATAAATGAAAACCTAGATGAATTTTGTGTTTTGCTGATGTATTTAGAAAATCCACAATAAACTAGAATGATTTATCAAAATGATTTTATATCACCGGTGCACACGTAGTTTTGTTGTTAAAATTTTGCAGCAAATATTGAGATCCTGATGTATTTAAAAATTAGATGGATAATAATGTTGATTACACTCCGTTTTTTGTTCTTTTTTTTAATGTTATAAAACTTTATTTCACATTATACGAAAATATTTCACAATAAGTTTTATTTCTGTAATATTATATGTAAGTTATATCACATATGTCATAATTATATATATACATACTTATTGCAAAGTGCTCTTATAATAATATGTTTCTAATTCTCATTTATTTAACATTTCTGATATTGTCGTATTTTAGAGAGTGACTATAGAAATTATAGCAAGTAATAAATACGTTATTTTATTTTTCTTCCAATTTTGTCCAACACAGAACTGCCTAATTGCGTAGTTTTGTAATAAAATTATGTTAAAAATTATTTGACGAAAAATTGTCACATTACTTGCATGATTGCATCTGTTCCTGCAGTCTATGATGAAATCAAGTTCTTTCTTATGCTTCTCTAATTTATTTTTTATGACTCAATGTAATTTTTATTGAAATAAGTATATAGTTTAAAATTTTGATCTTATACATTAGGTACTGTCTAATATAGATTAGAGAAGCATAAGAAAAAACTTAATTTCATCATAGATTGCAGAAACAGATGCAATCATGCAAGTATTAATGTGACAATTTTTCGTCAAATAATTTTTAAAATAATTTTATTACAAAACTACACAATTAGGCAGTTCTGTATTGGACAAAATTATAAGAAAAATAAAATAACGACTTTTTTACTTGCTATAGTTTCTATAGTCACTCTCTAAAATACGACAATATCAAAAATGTTAAATAAATGAGAATTAGAAACATATTATTATGAGAACACTTTGTAATAAGTATGTATATATATATATATATATATATATATATATATATATATATATATATTATTATGACATATGTGATATAACTTACATATAATATTATAGAAATAAAACTTATTGTGAAATATTTTCGTGAAATAAAGTTTTATAACATTAAAAAAAGAACAAAAAACGGAGTGTTTAATCAACATTATTATCCATCATCTAATTTTTAATACATCAGGATCTCAATATTTGCTGCAAAATTTTAACAACAAAACTACGTGTGCACTGCTGATATAAAATTATTTTGATAAATCAATCTAGTTTATTGTGGATTTTCTAAATACATCAGCAAAACACAAAATTCATCTAAAGCGGGTGCTTGTTAGCCTTGGTACGTTACTGCCTTCTGCTACGGACAGCCAGAAAGCATTTTCAGGCCGTATTGCTAAAGCGGGGAGCACGCGGCAACGCCGCACAGACGCGGCAACGCCGCAGTCTTAGCATATGTCTCTCTACCGTGCGTCCGCGTGAGCAATTCAATGGTGTGTGTATGTATTCACACATAAAACCTGAAAGTTAGTTTCTCGACGTTGGCAACACTGAAACGAAGTTTCGCATTGTCACCGCGCGAGGTCTTCAATATCAATTCGGAGTTCGGCCGTGACTCCTGTCGACCCTTAAGCAAAACCGTGATCCAACAAACGTTTTAATTAGTTTATTCGGGACGAACAAACGATTCCGCATCGATTGAACCTGTTTTGAAATAAAAACTGTGAAGAATTCTATATTTATCGGCTATATTAACACTAAAAATTATGATTTTCGTGTTTACATAAAACCTATTAACTAACAAATGTTTAAGGAGGTTCTACAGATAATGGATGTATCTAAAAATTGGAAAAAAACTTTATAGACGTATAAATTAAGATGCGAGAAAAGTGCTTAAAAAATTTTAGCATCGGTTATCGTGTAAAAATTTGCAAAAATGAATTTTGAAATCACAGTTTTTAACATGAGCTCTTATGGCAGAGGGGTTCCTGGAGACAGGAAACGAGATATTAATTATATGAAGGCGGCCTATCAGAGATTCACAAAACGGAACTCTTATAGATCTTAATCTAAGCCCCAGGTAGCAAGCACATGTCATTTTGACGTCAGATACTAGTCATGTTTGTACAAATGACGTCAAATGACCAAAAAGCGACTATGTCTTTAAAAATGACATTATACTGACGTTATTCCATAACGTCATTATGACGTCTATTTTTAGTCATTTTTGGTCTATGACATCGGCGACTAATAATCGACGTTTATAAGACGTCATTTCTTAGACCATCTAAAGACGTCATTTTAAAGACGTCTTAAAGTCGTCCAAATAAGGTCTTTTTGTAATATAACTATTTTTACTTCTTAATATTGTATAATAAAGTAATAATAAAATAAAAACCACAAAATTAACTATAATATGTTTGTTTCGCAACTTTATGACTGAAGTGGCGAATTTATGGTATAAGTGGATGTAGTTGCGTGTGATTATAGTTTTATAATAACTATTTCATGCAGTGTTATAACTATCAAGAAGATTATCATTACAAGATTTTAGAACACGTTAAAGATGTACCTGTTATAGACAAGTACAGTTAATAAGGAAGCATCAGGGTGAGAAGATCGTCACTGTCCACTGGATCATCGAAGTCAAGCAACACGGGCACGGTACTGTACTAGGATGGGTGACCGCCTTGAGAGCATGTAACGAAACCAGTTAAAGAGGTTTTTTTTTTTTTTTTTTTTTTTTTTTTTTTAGATAAAGAAAAAGAACATTTTTAAATAAACATTTATTAAGTAGACATTTTAACATTATAATTTCATAAAAAACATTTCTAGAAACCGTTATGTCGTACAATGGACCTATTTTTGCCGTCAATAAGACGTCAGAAAATGACATCAATTGTCTGTGACATTAGACCGTCATTTTAACGTCATTATGCCGTCAGTTAGTGACGTCAGGAATGGTCAGTAACTGACCAAAATTTGACGTCAAAATGACTTGTGTTTGCTACCTGGGGCTTTTCAGAAATATCGAGAAAAACAATGGTTATCGTGTAAAATTTCGTAATATTGGCTATTGAAACAGGCCATATCACAGTTCACGTAGCGTGCTTCGAATAACAAGTGAGATTTACCAACGTCGCAGCGACTGCACCTCACATAACCTTTTATATATCTGTCAATGATTTTGGGGCATTTTCCATTCGAAGAACAACTTTCTTCTTATTGTTAGTAAATTTTCCTCTTTTGACACCACGCAAGATTCTATCCTTATTTCTCCAAGAATTGATCGGGCTTAGAGGAGTCATTGTAAATTTATAAAAGTAAACACAGCCACTGACTAGAAAAGGACCACGGTCATATGAGCAGAACAGCGAGACTCAAGTTCGCGATGTTATCACATTTTCTCGCATGTATAAGAAGCCGGAGTCAAAGGAGCACTTACATGATATTTTTAATTATTCCTTGCTTCGACTAATATGGGTATGATATAAGCTCTAACATCATCAAAATTTATGAAAATATTTTATGAATACTTAGAATTGATGAATTTGAAAATATTCTCTTCATCTCTCAACTGACTAGAGAGTACCTGTAGAACTTCCTTAAATTAGTCTAACAATCACCTACAAACGACTAACAAACGATTGGTAAAAAAAAAATGTTATAAGTCGAAGTTGTCCGGCTAATTTCATTGAGATTGTAAACGTAGTCATTGGCCGGTATTCACACAGATCTTATATTTAAGACCGTCTTAAGTACAATCTTAAGATGTTATGAACCAATCACAGAGCCGTATTAGCATCTTAAGACATTACTTAAGACGGTCTTGAAATAAGATCCGACTATGAATACCGGCCAATTGAGGGTGCCGTCACATGCGGCGTAAAGGCTGATTTATAGAGGCCGTAACCGTTGATTTAAGCCATAATCTTTAAGAAATTGACCAATCACAGTCGAATGTGAGAAGAATAATCGACTGTGATTGGTCAATTTCTTAAAGATTACGGCTTAAATCAACGGTTACGGCCTCTATAAATCAGCCTTAACTTGCGTAATGGTGCGATCCCATGGTACGGAAAGTATGCGCAATGCGGAATTGGCGGAATGAAGTCCGTCCAATCGCAGACATTCCGCCAGTTGCGTTCCGCTGAAATATCTTTTCTGATGTCCCATGGAGCGGAATTCGCGGAAGCGCAATTGACGCTTGCCAATCACAAGATTATTTCCCATAGATCCTTTCATTGTATCTATCGGAACAGTGTATATTATTGGCACGCACAGACTACGCTTCCGCATTTTCCGCTCCATGGGACATCAGAAAAGATATTTCAGCGGAACGGAATCACACGTACATACATGCAATAAATCTGTCACATTAACGAATTCCATTCATAACCTACAAAATTGTCACCAATTGCTACAACATTCAATCGCTAAAAATGTATTCTAAAAAATTGTTTGTTATTATTTGCGTATTATTAAATAAATAATCTTTTCACACTTGCACACAAGGACACAAGTAGGCTTCCGCAGTTTCCGCACGATCAGTGCGGATAAAATAAAAACTTACGGATAAAAGTCGGCGGAACGAACGTAAAAGAGGTCGAACCAATCACGAGCGTTCCGCCAATTCCGCATTGCGCATACGTTCCGTACCACAGTATAACCAGTAGTCCGACTCTGTCAATTGTTTTGGTTCCGCGCCGATCCGATCTGCGCATCGACATTTTGTTGGAAGCGACCAGAGGATTTTTGTATGCGTGGTAGTTCAACGTCGGTGTGACCCCGCCGAGGCGCCACAGTTTATACGTGGTTGCAATCATACGTTTGACGTTTGACGATGAGATAACAATAAATTCGTTAATCAGTGTGACGCGCAGTAATGTAGAGTCGGTTGGCGTGCTCGAATGTGTTCGGACGTGTTTTGCCCGAACAGGAAATTTTTTAAAGAACTGCGACTGATACTGTCTGCATTGTAATTGCCATTAAGACCTCGCTACGCAACAGTACACCAGACTTAGTAATCGAACAGTGGAAAATGCTGGCCGTATTGTCCTCGTATTAGAGGCAGGAGCCAAAAACTTAAGAAGAAGAAGAAGAAGAAGTCGACCACGCGACGAACGAAACGCTAAGTCACGCTAAGTGTTGCAGGCCGGTGACATGTCAGCAAAATAGCAGTTTAGAAGCAACAAAATAAGCACAAGAATGACAACGGGGCCCTTTAACCGTTGATACGCCATTGGCGCTTCCATAATAATGGCGGCGAATCGGGAACCGATAGATCAAAGGTGCCGACAGAGAGTCGGACTACTGGTTATACCACAGTATATACAGTAGCGCAACTCTCCCGATTTCAGCGTGTACGAAATTCAACTGCACATGCGCGAGCTAAGTAGATAACCAATCACAGAACTGATCTTCTGTCGCACTTCCTCTCTCTATTTCCTCTATAGCGCTTTCTCTCTTACCTATATAGCGGTTAAAATTGGCGGTAACAGACATCTTAAGGTTATTCTACATAGAAGTCGTAGTCGTGAGTTGTAAGAAATTGACCAATCACATTCGTAGTTGAGGAGAATATTCAATCTGTGATTGGTCAATTTCTTACAACTCACGACTACGACTTCTATGTAGAATAACCTTTACATAGAAGTGAAGTGTGCGAGAAATCGGAGTTAGACGTGAAAGATAAAGAAAGTGAGCAGGAGTGTTCAGTGTTTAGTGTTCAGTGTTTAGTGTTCAGTGTTCAGTGTTCAGTGTTCAATTATATAAAGAGTGAAAGAAATAAAACTTAAAATTGACGGTTAACCGAGAAAAATTATATTTACTCTTAGAGGGAATAGTTAATCTGTATATAAATAAGATTGTACAGATTTTCTATTCTCTTCCAAAAAGCACTTTTGATCTTAGCTTTGTTGCAGGTGTTGCTTCTTAGAAGACAGGAAAAATATAGAAAAAGATGTCGAATCATAGCAGATATTTTCTAAATCTGTTCTTGACAAATTTAACTATCCGGGCATATAATATATATATATATATATATATATATATATATATATATATTATACGTGTATGTATGCGTGATGATGTGTTTGTAATGCATATTTCTAATGTTTTTAAATAAATTCTCTTTCCGACATAAGATATTTTTATTATTGCGTACAAATAATGTACTTTGATTTCCATTTATTAATTTCGGTTAATATATTTGTATTTTTTTAATAGAAAAATTTAAGATATTGATTTAAGTAGTATATATATTATTTCAATAAATAGTATATTTAGTATATGTAGTATAAACAGTATAAATAGTATTATGTAGTATAAGTAATATAAATAGTATATATATATATTATTTCAATAAATAAATGTATATACATTTATAGACTAGATAAAAAAATATTTATACATATGTTTTTTAATTATAATAACATTATTATTATAAATATTTACTCTACATGTTATTTGCTTCATTATTTAGATTCTCTCAACATTTTATCTCATTTGTGTATTTTTTTTATCGCAAAGATGTACATTATATATTATATACATTATATTATATATATATATATATATATATATATATTATATATATATATATATATAAGTGCATATATTAGTTTTTATATTAATCGATGTTCATATAATTTTGTTTTTTAAAATTATTTTCTGACATATTTTTATTGTCTATAAAGTATACTATGTGATTAGCTAATTGTTTACATTATTTTTATTAAATTTATATTTTAAATGTAATGTTTAGTGTATATGTATATAAACATTACATTTAAAATATAAATTTAATAAAATAATGTAAACAATTAGCTAATCACATAGTATACTTTATAGACAATAAAATATGTCAGAAAATAATTTTATACATATATATATATATATATATATATATATATATATATATATATATATAAAGTCAGAAAAGAGAAGAAATAATGAAAAGCAGATAAAGTAATATAAAAGATCAGTAGTATGTGATCTGTTCTTTTAGCTTCTGCACCATTTATCTTTCCTCTTTCTCTCTCCTCGTTAGAGAGAAAAAGAGGTAAAAGATGAACGGTGCAAGAAGTTCAGCTAAAAAGAGCAGATCTTTGATTGGTTATCTACTTAGCTCGCGCATGTGCAGTTGAATTTCGTACACACTGACATCAAAGGTGCCGACAGGGAGTTGCGCTACTGTATATACTGTGGTTATACTGTGTTCCGTACCATGGGATCGCACCATAAGCGTAACTGCGGCGTAACTTGTGCCGACCAATCAGGGTGCAAACTCAGGCAGCGGAACGGCGTACGCAGAAAATCGCGGAACGAGAGCCTTGACCAATCACAAGCGTTCCGTGAATTTCAGCGACTTTCCGCGGTTTTTTAGCGGACAGTTTGACCTCTTCTTCGCGGAACTGCGCAATTCCATATGTGTATACAGATATACACAGTTACACACACATCATAAAAATTATAAAATAAAAGTGATCAAACTGATCAAGAAATTGATAGGTGACTATCTTCGTGTCATAATTTCACCATACGGTAACCTATTAACAGTATCGGTGGTATCGGTTGAGTTAGCGGTACCACATTTGCAATATCCAAAGGTGCCATTTCACGTTGACGCTCGACGCTCATTCCCTAAGAGCACAGTTGACGGAAAATCGACGGCAAGTCGACTTTTATAAGTCGACTTCTAGTCGACTTCTAAAAATGACGGAAAGTCGACTAGAAGTCGACTTCTAAATAGTCGACTTATAAAAAGTCGGAAAACAGTCATTTTTATTTTATAGCGGCGCGCGTCATGCATCATCAATATGGCGGCGAATCTCGAGGAGGAGCAGAGCTTACGCGAGTGCGAGGAATACGTGCCGCGAGGCAGGACACGATAAGACGTCGTAAAGCGCCGCGCTATCGACCACCGCCACGAAACATCATCGTCGTCGTCATTGTCTTCCCGTTGACTTCCTCGATTAGATCAGAATACTGGAATTTGACTGTATGCACATTGCAATATGTTTAAGACGGCTATCTACAACAAGAGTTGTTACAGAATGCCGTTATCAACCGACATGGAAGCGAAATTGCTGCGCCAGATAGTCCTTGCAGGTATGGCAGATCAAGTCGCGAGAAAGGTTTCGCCCGACGAAGTAAAAGAGAATCAGGCTAAGACCAAGTGGAAACATGCTTACAGGTTAGATATGATGTGTTATTAATTATCATCGATAATTAAGACTTATTGAATGTGACCTCTCCATTCTGAACCATCTTCCAGAATACCAGAAATGGAGGAACCTGTACTCATGCATTCTTCGTGCGTTCTACAGAATATCAGTCCGGAATAGGTCGTTTGTCAAGAGGTGTACGAAACGAATAAGATGTACATGCGAGGTGTCACGACGATAGAACCCGAATGATTGCCGAAATTCGCTCCCATGCTATGCCATCTTAGTGAACCATTGGTTGATCCACCGCCAAGGTATTTTTATCACAAATCTCGCTTTATAATGTTTTTCCTACTTATTTAAAAAGATATTAATCTTCATTATGATCGAATATTATTCTCATTTATAGATATAATCAAGGAACCGGGAAGATCATTTGCCATGTGTCTGGTACATTTGGAAAGGCCGGATGGGCACTACCATCGATGGTTATAGAACATCTGTTGACGGTGGACGGTGTGGTTTGCGTATTTCTTCTTGGAGGGTCAAGTGTGCCCTAAACTGAAACTATTTGTTCCGTCGCTGCTGACGACACCTGAGAGCATCACCAAGTCATGGGCCAGGTAAATCGTTATTCTATCTCCTTTCGATTTCACATTGATTCATCGAATAGATTACATCAATTGAATACGATTTTTTCAGTCTATACATATATATATATATATATATATATATATATAAACAATAATATTATTATATATTTACAACTTTATGATAATAATATATATTATATATATTTATATAGCTAATTTTGCATATTGTTTCGCGATTAACGTTGGAATGTTTTAATTTTAGTTCTGTTGTCAGCTTATCAGAAGTGGCTGCCGGAATCCGCCCACGCAAAAATGGCACAGATATGGCCGCCTTTGTAATTAAGAATAAGACATTAGGATTGTAATTATACAGTTTTTTAGATAATTAAATTATTTTATATAATATGAAAAAAATCTAAATGCATCAGTTTTAGCCCCCCAGGTGCGTGGGTATACGGCGGTACGGCATCTGAGCCAAAATATCTGCTCGTAACTGTAAAACTGGGAAGCCTGCCTGGCTTCCCTCTAAAAAAAAAGTAGGTGGGAGAAGCAGAAAAAGGACTCAGGGCCAGTGGTGCGATTCTGTAACTCGGTATGCGCTCCTGCAGTTGTGCAGGTATACTATATGATAAAAAAGCTACGCAATAACAATATAACGATAATACTGCATAACGAGTTACAGAATCGCAACTCAGAGCCGTTACGAAAGATCAATATGATGTATAGGTCAATATGACGTTAAAATGATGTCATTTTGATAAGACGTCGTAAAGCGCCGCGCTATCGACCGCCGCCACGAAACGTCGTCATCATCGTCGTCGTCATTCACAGTCCTCGTCATCATTGTCTTCCCGTTGACTTCTTCCGATACTTCCGATAGTTTCTCCAGCAAGGGGTCGATTGTGTATCTTGAAATAATGAGGTAAAAATTACAAAAGTGAGAAAATTCATTAGCGTATCTACGATTTTATTTATCAAAATCTAGTAAAATCTGTTCACTTTTGTAATTTTTACCTCGTTTCAAGATACACAACCGACCTCCAGACGTACGCAGCGGTTTATTTTATCGACGTTAAAGTTGACGGGAAGTCGACTTTTCATCATGACGGGAAGTCGACTTTCCGTCATGACGAAAAGTCGACTTTAAGACGTTAGTATTTTGAGACATTAGCCGACTTCAAGTCGACTTGAAGTCGACTTTCTGCCTTAAAAAAGTCGACTTTTCTGCCAAGTCAGTTTCGGTAGAAGTCGACTTCAAGTCAACTTAAAGTCGACTTTTTGCTCTTAGGGTTTTCAGCGAGCAAAAATATCTTCAAATATAATATATTTTATTTATATATATATATATATATATATATATATTATATATAAATTTATTTATATAATATAAATAAATAAAAAATATTATTTTTAGGGTCACGTGGTTTCGCTTTGACGCTCAAGAAATAAAGCTGAATTTATTCAACATCCAGCGTTGACGCTGAATCGTCGTTGATCGTCTCAATACAATCAAAAATAGGCTTCGAAATACGTAAAATATTAATTATTTTCAAGTAATATCTTCAAGTAATAATATTTTACGAATATATACATATAAATAAAAATATTATTTCTGAAGATTTTTACTCACTGAAAATGAGCGTCGAGCCGATCGAGCGTCAACGTGAAAAGGCACCTTAACGAAAACAGCGGAACGCTTGTGATTGGTCAAGGCTCTCGTTCCGCGATTTTCTGCGTCCGTTCCGCTGCATGAGTTTGCACCCTTTGTATTTGTACTCCTTCTCCTTATCTCTATACTTCATGGTTGATCGCATTTAGGTTGCAGTACCTTAATAACGGGACAATCGAAGCTCGAGGTACACGTAATGAGTTTCGCTCGGCTCGTCTTCGCCATATTTTGCGGATTCGCGCTCGAGCCACGGAAGCGTGCGGACGTTCCCTCTCTCCTGCGCAGTGTGTATGTTCGTTTATCTGCCGACCGGTCTTATTCCTTACGTAGAGCGGATTAATAATTGTGCGCGTTTGATTAAATTAATCGTTTTTAAACTTTTATACGGCCCTAATAAGAATTCTTCGTTACTTATCGGCGGACTTGCAGTGTGTGAAATTGCCGATCAGCGTAAAAGGTCGCCAGGGAAATGCGTGCGGCTTCTGCCACGTGCAATCCCGAGGCCGGCGAAACCGATCGAGGACGGCAGAGGATCTCTGCGCTCCTAAGTGAGTTTAACAATTTCAATTCGAGCCTCAGTAGTGAGGCCCTTGCGTCCCCCCTGCCCGCGGAACGTGACCACACGCATGTAATTCGATCTCGCTCTCAGTCTCGTGAACGTGACCGATCGCCCGATTACGATAGTGATTCAATCGATTCAAATTCCGGTAAAGATTCGGATTCAGACACAGACATGGGGGGTAAACACAAGAAAAAGCGTAATTTTGCTACGGAAAAGCAAGGTTCATCTCAGTCCCCCCCCCCCCCCCCCCCGCCCGAGCGGTGAGGGATCGACGGACAAATACCAATTAAATATGGCTCTCCTAGATAAGATCACTCACGCGGTCTCTGAACTTGATCGTATTAACGACGGAGCGGATAACCGTCACGTCGACGACGTAGATCCCTGCGTTACGCAAAATAACGGAAATTTAGATTCTCATAAACATGTGGCCCCCGCCGTGCCGGATGCGACCCTCGCCGGTAATTCCAGCATGGATTGTGATAATCCTAACGAAAATAGAAGGGGTGTAAAGCGACCCACCGACGATTCGACCTCTCCCAGAGGTGGTAAAGTTAGATCTCCAGTATCTTCAACGAATTCTAAAAAATATAGAAGAGAAGCTAACCGTTACTCGCCTGATAGCCTCCCCCCCTTTCTTGTGCAATTCCAATACGCGGAATCAAACGTACCTCCGGACTCGCTTCTGATCTCCAAGATCATTAACGGGTTACTTGGAGAAAGCATAGAGGAGATGCGCACCATTGGCAATAACAAGATTAGAGCTCAATTTTCCACTTATCAAGCGGCTAATCGAGTTATAGAAAACCCGATACTTAAAACGCACAACCTCGTAGCGTTTATTCCCTCTTTTAAGATTACGCGTGTCGCGCTGGTGCGTGGCATTCCTCTCTGTCTTAACGAAGATGAGCTCGCACAAGAAATAGAGTCCTCGGTAAAGATTATATCGGTCCATCGGCTCAACCGCCGCGTTAACAAAGAAGGAGAAAACAAATTCGAGCCTTCAAAAACCGTCATGATAAAATTCGAAGGTCAGTCTCTCCCTGAGAAAGTTTCCTTATTTAAAAATAAACTCAAAGTCGAGCCATATGTACCTCAGGTACAAATCTGTTTTTCTTGTTTCCGTTTCGGTCACATCGGTGCGGATTGCCGCAGCAAGGCGAGATGCAACCAATGTGCGCAACTTGCTCACGACAAAAAGGAAGACTGCCCTAGAGCACAACTCGCGCCACAATGTATCAATTGCAAGGGGGAGCACCTCCCCACGTCTTCTCAATGTCCTGCTTTTATTAAGCAGAAACATATCGCCACCGTCGCGGCCAAAGAAAACATTCCATATTTGGAGGCTCGCAATCGAATTGAAAATAATTATTCCCCTCCCCCAGATCTTAACTCCTCCAACTCCTTTCCCTCGCTCCCCAATACATCCAGCCCAAGATCTGGGGCCAAAAATATTAGATTCAACTTCTCTCCATCTCCCTCATTACACAGCTCTCCCACGATATCCTCGCTTACGTATGCCGGGATTTTGCGTAACAGCTCTCCTCCCAAAAATCAAGCATCCTCAATTCGTGAACAGAAGCTCAGGGAAGCCCACCAAGCTTGCCTAAACTCCCCACACGGCAGAACTAACACAAATAAATCTCCGATTTTCACTTTCAACAATCCCGACGAGGGAAATTCTGCAAGTGACCCCTCCCCCCCTTCACTTTAATATTAATCTTACACGCGAAAGTTTCACCCCTATTATTAAACTCATAATTGATTTAATTTACAAATTGCCAGAACTCTTCCCTGCCATTAAAGAAACGCAACTTTACAATACGGTGCTTCATTTGCACCGTCGTAAAATGCTTCTTTGGGCTGTAAATGCGGCCCAATCTCTCTAAATTTAGCATTCTCTATTGGAATTGCAGGGGAGCAGTTCACAAAAGGCCAGACATCGAAAAACTTTGTGAAAAGTACGATATAATGTTTCTTTCTGAAATCCTTTTAAAACAACAACACTCTTTTTCTTTCTACGGGTTCAATGTGGTACGCAATGATTTGGAGGCCGGCAAACGCGGCATCGCCATGCTAATTCGCCAAAACATTACCTTCTCACCCATCAAGCTTGACCATATCCTCGCATTAGATGCGAGCATCGAAGCCATTGGGGCAAAAATTTCTGTAGACGGTGTCAGCACCGCGTTATTCGGCATCTACCGACACCCGGGAGGTCCGTGTCTTCAAAACACATGGTCTAAACTTTTCAACTTAGCTAATTCTTTTGCACACTCCCTCCTTATCGGAGACTTAAATGCACATCATCCTTTCTGGGGTGCTTCAGTGCCCAATTCCGCCGGAAAAGTTATCATGGACATGCTTGACCGATTTCCTTTTACTCTTCTTAACCCTCTAACGCCCACTTTTATTCCCCCTCCTGGCATTACCCCCTCTTTAATTGATTTAGCCATATCTTCTTCCAGCTTTGCTACCCTACTAGACATCGTCATCCTAGACGACACCCTCAGTAGCGACCACAGGCCTATTGAGATCACGGTCAATTCTAAGGTCAAAACTAAAAATATTTTTTCTCACAAATGCAAATTCACCCGCGAACAATTCAAAGGGTTCACTAGAATGCTTGAAACTCAAACGAACGATATAGAGTCTAGCGTGCTTCAGATTTCAGATGATGAACCTTTAGAGCAATATAAAGTTTTTACATCTCGTTTACAAGAGTGCATAGATGTTTTCTCTCCTCAAAAGGAAAATACGCACTCTGACAGACATGGTGATTCCAGTAGACCAAACAATAGATCCCCCCCCCCCTTCCCCATGGTGGAATGAGGACTGCACGGCTGCAATTAAAGCTAGAAAATCCGCATGTAAGACATATCGGAAAAGACCTACCATCGCCAATTTCCAAGTATATCAAAAACAGGTTACCGAAACCAGAAGAATTTTGAGAGCTGCCAAAAGAGAAGGATGGAAAAAGTACTGTGGCTCCCTTGATTTCAAAACCCCTACCCCGTCCATTTGGAAAATGATAAAGAGGTTTCGTAATAGGAAGCTAACCCCCAAAGCAGACGCAATATCAGCTAACCAAGAACAAATTGATGACGCTTTGGCCAATATCTGCCCACCGGCTTGCTCGGAAGAGCGAAATAATCTAGCAAGAAGTATTCGCTCGGACGAAAATAACCCGCTCAACTGGTTGGACAATCCTTTCACGTGCAGTGAATTCCATCATGCACTAGACACTTCCAAAAGCGGTTCAAGCCCCGGAATAGATCGCATAGACTACAAAACACTAAAATCTCTCCCTATTCCGCTCAAAAAGCTGCTCCTTCGTATCCTTAACAATTTATTTGCTAAAGCCGACTTTCCAGATCAATGGTCTCACTCCCTAGTTTACCTCATCCCCAAACCCCATGGCAAAGGAGTACGACCTATAGCCCTTACCTCTTGTTTTCTCAAAATCCTAGAGAAAATGATCCTCAATCGTATTCATTGGTGCACGGAGTCTGGCTCCACTCCCCTGATCCCGGAACATCAATTCGGGTTCCGCAAGTTTCGCTCATGCTCTGACAATCTTGCCATTCTTGTCTCGGAGATCCACAACAACAACCTTCTCGGTAAGGCCACGGCCGCGCTTTTCATAGACATCAAAGGAGCATTCGACAATGTCATTCCTAGTATTCTAGTGAATGATCTCATACAGACGGGCTTTCCCGGCCAAACATGTCAATTCGTGCAAAATCTAGTTGCGGAAAGAATTGTGCAGTTTGTAATCGAGGGAGCACTTTCGTCCCCCCGCATCTCTCGTAAAGGAACACCTCAGGGATCAGTCCTCAGTCCCTTCTTATTCAATTTTTATCTTAAAGATATCGCAGCCCAGTTAAGCTCGCATGTCAAGATTCTTCAATTCGCGGATGATATTGTTATCTTCGCTTCGGCCAAAAAAATTAAGAAGATTCTCAGATGGCTAGAAATCTCCATAAATAATATTAGCAAATACCTCCACAGTCGAGGTCTGGAAATCTCTCCTACAAAAACCCAGCTTATGATATTCTCAGCAAATAAAATCCCGAATGTCGAACATCACACAATTCAAATTGACGATGCCACCATCTCCCCCACGGATTCGGTCAGATTTCTGGGAGTCATCCTTGATCCCAAACTCTCGGGCCAACTACATATGAATTCAGTTATCGATCGGGCCAGGAAGATTGCCGATGTCATTTCAGCCCTCAGAGGTGTATGGTGGGAGTCGCACCCTCAACTTCTCATCAACATCTATCGCGCGGTTCTCAGGGGATCTATAGAATATGCTTCCCACATTTTTGCACTCAAAGACAGCCCAAGATTTTATCGGCTTGAAATTATTCAAAACAAAGCAATCCGCGCCTGTTTAGGATACCGCATATCGACACCTATCAACACAATGTTCGCCGAAGCCAGAGAACCCCCCCTCAAACTCCGTCTCCAATTCCTTGCATCTAAATATCTTATTAAAACCCTTTCCATTGTCAACCACCCGGTAACTGAAACTATGTATCAGCTTGCCCTCACCACCCAAAACAATCCAGATCTCGCTGAAAACTGTTCTAAGAAATTCCCGCTGTTCAATCTCTTCATGCGCGTTCGAGCTCTTCAGTCCTCACTTCACACGGCAGTTGCGCCCTCCCCCTACCAATACTCCTTCCAATCCATCCTTTTTACCCCCTCCTTATTTCGCCCAGCCTTCGATCTCCTTGACGCCATTAACAGAGTTCCCAGATCCTCTGTTCAAAATCTTTTCATGGAGGCCTTCAAATCCGTCATGAAAGACTCCATAGTAATCTATACTGACGGTTCCAAGGTTGACACGGCAAGTTGGGTGGGAGCAGCGTGCTACTCCCCTCAACTCCAGAAAAGCCTAATGTTTAAACTCCCCTCGCGTGCGTCAGTCTACACGGCGGAAGCATGGGCCATCTACAATGCGGTACTCCTCTCATTAGATCTGAACCAATCTAAATACACGATAGTATCAGATTCAAAAAGCGTACTACAAGCCCTCACAAACCCGGTCACATGCAGCTCAAACTACCTAATTCCCTTAATCAAATCAAAAATAATTGCATCTCAAGAACGTGGAAACATTGTTCAATTTATATGGATTCCCTCTCACAAAGGCGTAACTGGAAATGAAAAGGCCGACGAACTGGCCAGAAAAGCAATTCGTTATGGCAAGGAACCCTCTGCGTTCAAGCTCCCCCACTCAGATTTATTCATTGAACAGAAAGAAAAGCTATCTGTGGAATTTCATAATTATCTTTTTAAAAGGGCTCAGCATAAAGGAAATCACTTCTTTCGTACGATATACGTCAACACGCCCAAGCCATGGTATTACAAGCTAAACTTAAAACGCGAAACGATAGTTACGGTCTCGCGCCTGAGAGCAAATCACTATAACCTGAATTATAGTCTCTTCAGAAAGAATATAGTTGACGACGGTTCATGCGCTTGCGGGGGCGCGGCGCAAGACATAAATCATATCATTTTTCAATGCCCTCTGACGTTCGATCGGGCCGCGGGCCTCCGGCGAGTGGTGGAATCCCTCGCTGGTCCACACTGCAATGATTTCCTTACAATACTAAAAAGACCTACGCTCAGAATTTGCAGGCTTATAATGGCATTCTGCAAGTCAGCGGATATCAATTTGTAAGTGCGCGCGCGGCGCACACTCCCAGATCCCCCAGTTTTCCCCAGTATCCCTTCCCTGGTCGCCCCGTTCTGCCCTCCCCCTCCATTGACGTCCGTCCGCAGTGGCGGAATCGACGGCATCGACGCTCACACACAGCAGCTCACCACTCTCAGTTAGCTGACAAACTGTGGCACACGCCATATTGAATTTAAAAGACAGAACCCCCAATCAACGCTCAAGAGGCGACAGTGTCGTTCAAACACAGTAGCACACCTTTCTCAGTTTACGAAGTAAACATGGGCAAATGCTGGCCATATTGACCTCGTGTAGAGGCAGGAGCCAATAAAAATAAGAAGAAGAAGAAGACCTTAATAACGGAATAAAATAATAAGTAAGTGAGCTAAAAGATATATATAAATAAAAACTTAATTATCTTAATATATAACGAAATATTTTTTTAAAATTGTAGTATAGGATTACTGTTTGTTTACATTTAACATAATAAATATTGAACAAAAATATATGTTAATGTTATCCTTTTTTCAAAATGACATAAATTTTATGATTTTTTCTTTACATTCTTTACCATTATGCATCTAAAGACTTATCTTCTTTTAACATTCTTTTACAAATCGTTTATCAATATGATTGAACTAACCCTGTCATTCTGTAATCTTATTAGAATTTATTGAGTATTTATTGCCGATCTTACTCTCAGCTGTTGTGGTGTATGTTGTATCTTATCAAAACTAAACTGTTTTTAATAAAATATCTTATCTTTAATATCACAGTTTTTATATTCCATGGAATAAAAGTTAAGATTTAACAGCATATATTTTCCTAGATTGAGTATGTAATATCTAACAGAACATACAATTGTACAATTTTATTAAAATTATACACATATTTATTTATTTTTTTTTTTTTACAACATATATATGTATAGATATAATCATTGATCCCAAGATGTACTAGTGTGATAGCAAAGCATAACAAGGATTACTTGCTTCATGCAGAGAATGTAAAGGTTTTTTTAGTGTCTTCAAGTCTAAAACAAGTTGTGCAAAACTAGGTCTATCTCGCGGAGCTGTATTCCAACAAGAACACATAATTTTATACATATCCTGAGAAATCGTATTAGGACATGCTAAGCGACATTTGTCTCGAGTTAAATAACGCAACAATTCGTTATCCTGTATACTAGCATATGGAAAAGAACCTAAAGTCCCAATTTCCCAAAGTACAATGCCAAATGACCAAACATCACTTTTAGAAGAGAAAGCATGATCACATACAGCTTCTGGTGACATCCAACGTATTGGGAGTTGACGAATTTTGCCAGCCATATTATTTATCACGTATATTCCATTTCGTGACAGGCCAAAATCAGAAATCTAAATCCATAATAAATCCATATAATTCCATAAGCGATTTTTTAATCGTAATATACACATCTATCTATCTACCTTTAATGTTAGATCTGAAGTGAGGAGGATGTTTCTCGCTGCCAAATCTCTATGTATAATTCCCTTAACTTCCAAATGTTCCATTCCTCTTGCGATATCAAGCGCGAATTTTATAAATTGTTGCTTTTCGATTATATCGTATAAATTTTCATTGTCGTGTTTATTTCCTTCAATAATATTCGCATATCTCGATATAGCCTTTTCAAAACTGCACAAAGATATATCATCCGATTTGATTTTTCTTCTATAATGTAGATACGCGAGCAAATCTCCACCTTCCATATACTCTAAAAGTATGCATATAGGATTATTTGGTAAAGTGCAGCAACCTATAAGGCCCACTAAATGTGTATGAGGACCAGCTGCTTTCATTATTTTGATTTCTTCCAATAATTGATGCCTGGCTTCAGATTCGTTGCATGCGTCAGAACATTGTAACATTTTAACAGCTATTAACGTGTTTTCATTATTATTTAAACTACCTAGATATACTTTACCAAATTGTCCTTTTCCTAATTCACGTATAAGATTTATATATTTATATGGCACTTCAAATATATCTTTCTGCGCCTTATAATACGTCTCCTGCAAGAAATTTCGTGACTGCTAAAATTTTAAGTTTGTTTTCTAATTATTCAATCCTTTTCCATTTACCTCAGACCTTTCGACGTATATATCAGTATTGCGTCTTTGGAAAACTAGATTTGGCCATTGAGCCAGCTTACAAGCGGAAAGACTAGACACTGTTTGTCTCCTGTTGTTAAAAAATAAAAACTTTATATTTGCTACAATATATGTATATGTAATAATTACTACACATACGTAAGTTATAAAAAGTAGTTTGGCAAATTTTTTATCTTACCGTCTAGTTGGCAATACAAGTTGATATCCATTTTTATTATATATTGACACAATGCTAATAAAGCCTAATACAACACAAATAGCAACACCGGCAAGTAATAACCACTGCAACATAATTATACTATATGAATTTTATATCATACATATTAATTATCAATATGTATCTTTTTATTATATATACCATAGTACTCCCGTTCAATATTTTAGTTTTGCTTGTATTAATAGTAAAACCACCTTGAGTTCCTAAGCAACCTCGATAATCCATTGCTGCTATCAATATTTTGTATCCATTGTTTACTTTTATATACTGATCGTCAATTTTCATATTCCAACTAAAGGTATTTGTTGTAGAAGTCACATTACTTATCTTCGTGATATTATATACAGAATGCCCTGCTTTTGATATCAACAATGGTATGCCAATACTAGAATATTATACATTGCATCATAATCTAAGTATGTATAGTAGAATAGTAGGAAAATTAAATTAATAGAATGAAATAAAAGAGTCACCTAATTACATAAGAGCGAATATGAGAACTATTCGAGGTAACATTCCAGTTAATAACAACATTTTTTTTTGCTCGGATTGCTTCTACTTTTGGAGTAGGCAAGATAGATTTTGCATCCGCACAACTACATTTATGTCCAATACATTCCGGAACTTTATAAATGACCTATGTAATAAAAAACATATCTTGAAAATTTGATATTTTAAGTTTAATGTTGTTTCATAATGTTAATTCATAACTTTACCTCTGGTAACTTTCCTGTAGGTTTAGCTCTTGGGTTGGCATATACATGTATCTTGTACGTACAATTTGGATGTATTTGTACCTCCGGCATGTCATTCAATAATTTATTTTGTGGTATTAATATGCTAAATGGACCTTTATTTTGCACAGTATAGAGCGCAGAACTTTCTGTACATTCTGTTTTATTTATACCGGTTTCATTTAAGATACTTGTAATCATAATGCTATAATACACATTAAAATTTTGTTATATAATCTTTATAGACAATTATTATTGAAAAGTATTAATTAGTGCACCTGTATGAAGAGGGTTGTTTTCCTCCATTTGGTGGCGTCCAAGATACATTCAATTTCAATGATCTCAATATGTTATCGTTTATTAAATAACTTTCATCTTCTAAAACGTACACTGTAATATTTTCCACAACGCCAGCAAGTTTTGCTACATTTTTTACGTTTGTTGCACATATCGTATCAAAATATAAAAGCAACAAAACTATATCACATATATAAATCCATTTGCACAGTATAAACATTTCATCTTATAATATGACCATTATCTAAATAATGTAGATACATTATATTTTTTGTTACTACTTTACAGTTTTGTTGTAACTTATTGAGTGACAAGATGTCCGCTTCATCCAATAATACTGTGCTTTATTTCAGTTTCAAAGTTCACATAGGATTTATCTTTAGTAAAACAGATATCTAGATAACTCTTATCTGATAATCGCAAGTGCGTAAAAATCTCACCACTTCCTATAATAAAATGATAAATACGAACTTTTTATTTTAAGAATGCTATATATTATTTAATAAAATAGTAATAGAAAAATAATAAAAATTGTTAGGAATATGTATATAACTACTGTCTAATTCCATAAATTGAATAATTCTAACAACTAACAAAAGTTAAAATGTCAGATTTATTCTTATCAATAATAAAAATTAATACATACATGTATATTTGTCATAATTTATACATTTTTATATGTACAGGATGAATTTTATTTTGTGTGCCAATTATCTCCGCCAATTATCTCGGAAAATATTGGTTTACTGGAAAAATATTTCCTGAGATAATTGGCATACGAAATAAAACTCATTCTGTATACACATCTTTATAAATCCGTAATAATCTAATTCAGATTATTCTGAACTTTCTAATATATAGTAGTTTTTAATATTAGTTTTTAATATTCTAGGAGTCAAATGGCCTCAGCTGCGATGTCACCAACTGACGATGACGAGCTTACACTTCCTCGTGCATCAATTAACAAAATAATCAAGGAGATCTTGCCTCATGTGCGAGTTGCAAACGAATCTAGAGAGCTTATCTTGAACTGCTGCACGGAATTCATTCACCTGCTGTCCTCCGAGGCAAATGAAATTTGCAATCAACAACAAAAGAAAACTATAAATGCAGAACATGTTCTACAAGCGCTCGAGAAATTGGGCTTTGGTGATTACAATGCAGAAGCAGAAGCTGTATTACGAGACTGCAAAGCTGTAGCGGCTAAAAGAAGACGTCAAAGTACCAGATTAGAAAATTTGGGAATTCCAGAGGAGGAATTATTACGGCAACAGCAGGAGTTATTTGCTAAAGCAAGAGAGGAACAAGCAGTTGCGGAACAGCAACAGTGGCAACAATTACAAGCTGTTACACAAATGGCATCTATGCAGCAAGGTGACAGTGAGCAAGAAGATTATTCATAAAGAAATTCAAATGATGAAACTTGTTTGCAGACATATTGTTTTTTACTTGAAATAAAATATTTAGAATAAAACAGAGAGAAAGAGAGAAGGAGGGGAAGGTAGAGGGAGGGGGGGGGGGAGAGAGAAAATATTAAATACATACACATACACACATACACAAATTCTATTATTCTTAGAAGCTGTCTTTAATCATTTAATTCTGTACACACAATATTGTATATTAAACACTCTTACACTCCTTAATTTAATATTATAATTTATAAAAGCAATGTATCATATAATAAAGTGGATTAATTATACCTTTGTTTCTTTTTCACATTCTTCCATGTAGGCTTTTAGATTTAAGGCATTAGTCTTCCATATTCAGAAGATAGATGGCTTTTCTTTATTACTTCTATAACTTTTGAAACATAATGATACCTATCAATAACACCTGTATTATTTTAGGGACATATAATATTGTAGATAACTTTTCATATTTATCTCTTATCGAAATAGAATTAGCTTATCTATTTTTTACTTTCTCTTCAGTTTTCATTAACATTTTATCGATTTGGTAATCAAATCATTAGAATATAAATGAAAACTGAAAATAAAACGAGGAATAGATAAAATAATTTAGTCTCTGATTAGTAACAAATATGAAAGTCTTATTGTTGTAATATTATCAACGAATATTATCTGATTTATACCAATTTTTTTCTGTTAATACAGAAGGTGTAATTGAATTCCTAGGAACTCCATGTATCTTAGTTCGTAGTTTGTCTATAAGAGATTCTTCGTTTTCACAAAAAGTTTTGTCTTCTACAATAAGAATGCAATTAAATATATTACATATCAATGTGCAATCTTTATAAATGATCTAAAACAATCTTTTACCTTCTTTAGCCCTCGAAGGTATCAAAAATAAATTTAAACTACTTTCTGTCGAACAATGACTCATATCTATACCACTATGAGTTTGTAGTCGAGAACTAGAAAACACCTTATTATAAAAATCCTGAAAAAAAAAAACTTAAAAACATGATAATTTTGAAAATAGCACTTAAATACAATCAAGCCTCTATATTCTTAATATATTTTTGAAATTTAATTATAATTTTCTGATTCACAATATCTTCTTCAATCAATTCATCAATTCATTTCATTTACTTTGCCACATAAAGTAAGAATGCTATACACGCAATCAATTTAAGAAAATGACTAAAAGACAGACGATAATATAATTGAAATCAAATGCTAAAGGGAGCAGTGTGTAATAGGAAATTAAATTTGTAGAAATTTAAATACTTAAAATTAAGATAATGAAAAGAATAAAGATAGAGAGAGGGCCAGAACACAATACACAGGTACAGGTAATAGAAATAGGAAATAGCAACAGAATGTAGATTTTCAACCTATCAGAAGCCGTGTATCAATACATTCTGTTGCTATTCCCTGTTCCTATTGCCTGTACCTTTGTATTATGTTCCGGCCTAAAGTTTAAAGCCCCTTGCACAATAGGCGATAGCGATAGCGATAGCGACAGCGACAAAATTGCCGACAAAGGTCGACAACTTTATCGCTGTCGCTGTCGCTGTCGCTATCGCTGTCGCTATCGCTGTCGCTATCGCTATCGCCTATTGTGCAAGGGGCTTAAGAATATGGGAAAATTTACTGTATTTCAAAGAATAAGCTATATTTGAAGTCAATAACTCGTGTACGCCATGTGTTGAGTACCTTCATTTCGTCAATAATAGCAGGCATAAAATCTTGCAATTCCGCTTTGTTATGCAAAAATACAACATGGGGATAATATTCTACGTAATCTTGATCTATGATAGTTGTTGAGGATGGTTTTAACATTTCTGCAGTCTGTAAAAATCTACAAAGAGAAACAGATATTTCATTATGTATTGTAAACTTCACAATAAAAAATGATTATGTTATAGCCAAGTTAATAAATATTTTCTTTCACATAATTACCTTACTAAATTTGGATCAACAAACCAATCTTGTACAAATATAATAACATGGCATACGGAAAATAAGAATGCTGCAAACTGGAGCGATTGTAATTCTAAATTAGGATCACTGTTCACAAAATCAGGTGCACCTTTCTTCTGATCAAAGGATGCAGCATCAATCGCAAATCCAGAAAGAATTGGCTGTGTATCCAAATATATCACTCTATTTTTAGTTACAAAAAGATCTATTCCAGTGGTACAATTTGTACTAGTTTCATAATGTGATAAATCTTGAACTTGAAAAATGTTAGACCTGACGATAAAATAAAATTATTAAAGTAACATCAATTTTAAAAGGAGTTTTTTGGAGGAAGGTTTTGTAAACAAATTTGGGGATAAGACCAATTTCTTTTTACGTATTTTAACATAAAAACAACGAATATGGCCTTTAAAATCTCTCCGTGGAGCGAAAGTTTGTAAAAATAATCCCCAAACGCGTGAAAATAGCATATATTAGCTTTTTCCCGAATAGTAATATTTACCCTAAAAAAAATTTTTTTTTGAAAAAAGGGACCTTTCTTAGACAATTTTGTATCCCTTCCCAAGACCCCTTCCCAAAACCCTCTACGTCTAAGTTAGAGTATCATGAGATAGTATACCAAATTTGATTGTTCTAACTTATATATATATATATATATACATATATATATGTATATATATATGTATATATATACATATATATATATACATATACATATATACATACAAGGGTGCCTATTAGCTAAACATAGATTATTTTATTAAGAAATCAATGAAAATAGTGTTTTTTAAACAAACATTCATAACAATAAGCTAATTGTGAATCTTTTCAAAATGTCAACAAGCTTCTGATTGCCCCTGCAAAAGGCAAAGATTGTACATGATGTAACAAAACATCTTTGATCATGTGCTTATACTGTGAATTAGCTTATTGTTATGAATGTTTGTTTGAAAAATATTACGAATATAGAAAACGGGCTAACTAAGAACCAAGCGCGGTAAATGATGCGCGAAAGTTTTTATTTTTATTTTTATTTTACATATTTTCCAACCTTGACTGCGCACCGACTAAATTTGTCAGACTTGAAACACAGCTCCGGAGTAGTAAAATCCCCCCTACCCCTAATTAAATCGATTCTATTTAATTTTTGATGCTATATGCATCTAAATAACTGTAGAGAAATCATTGCGAAAAATATTACCTCAGCCAGCGTTCGAACTTGGAACCTCCTTCATTCCATGAAGGTGTCGTACCAATTCGACCACTGAGGCATGTGGTAATATTTGTCGCAATAATCTAATTATTAGTTGTAATATTACGCGTACTTTCAGCCAGCGTTTTACTACTCCAATCGGAGCTGTGTTTCAAGTCTGACAAATTTAGTCGGCGCGCAGTCAAGGAAAAAATATATAAAATAAAAATAAAAATAAAAATATACTTCAAATTTTTGAAAAATATTATTTTCATTAATTTTTAAAATAAAATAATCTATTTTTTGCTAATAAGTAGGTACCTTTGTATGCATATATATGCTATTTTCACGTGTTTGGGACTACTTTCACAAATTTCCGCTCTCCGGAGAGATTTTTAAAGGTCATATTCATTGTTTTCATGTTAATATATATAAAAAGAAATTGGTCTTATCCCCAAATTTGTTTGTCTCCCAAAACCTTCTCCTCATTAGTAAAAAAGTTTAATAGCGTATGTTGCAAACAAATACAATACATACGAATAACGTGACGTTAGCAGTGACATAATTGTCGATTTACCAACACCTTGCGCACCTAGACATCCAACGACTAGAAAATCTTGCTGATCATACAGAAAATCTATTGAATTTTCACATAATTGCATATTTTCATCCATGAATTTCATACACGTATTCATTTCGGGACAGATGGAAAGCATACGGATCGCTGAAACATTTTAATATCTTGCTATTATAACATATTCATTTTCTAAGTATCCTGGAATATTAATATATAACCTATAACATATATAGAATCCCAAAATTATCGGACGTCCTTTTAATTACAAGTTCTTTGTTCAATTTATTGAATTAACTTTTTTTAGCAAGTGTTAAGTCAATAATTTCTAATTTATAAGCAATAAAAAAAGAGTAACTTTTTGCAAATTAAACTTCTTGAGGTGCCAAATGGATAGAACTTCACAATTAAATTTTAATTTTAGGTTTAGTTATAAAAATATGCGATGTAAAAAATTAGAGAAAATTAGAATCAATCTCAATATTTTTGTCAAGGAAAAAACAACTCCAAATTAATCAGAGAATTTTATTTTAAAAAATTCAATAATTTTTTGACACCCCATATAAATTATGCTGTATATTAAAGAATTTACTTACGATCTTGTACTTTTACTAGTGCTGCTGAAGACATATCGGTATCTTTTCTAAAAAAAATCTTTGTTGTTAAATTGTATATAACAGAGGTATAATAAAAGATAAAATAATATATAAATCAATAGTTATTATAAATCGTGGTGATGAAAGGACTATGAGAGTACAACATGGTTATTGGTGCATAATTTTTCAGATTAACGGATTCAGATTAAATTTATTTCAAATTTCAATAATATAATGCTTTGAACGTTTCGGCTCCACATTGAGCCATCCTCAACGGTATAAAAATTATAAATTTCTCACGTTCTCCATTGTACCAAAAGTGTGCTTCGAGATTGGGAAGTAAAAAAGTCAAATTGAAATATTGGTGTGTAAATAGACTAAAAGATCGTTATCAGATAGTCGGGACACTCTTGTTCTCCAGATTATCTGATAATGATTTTTTAGTCTAATTACATGCCAACATTTCAATTTGACTTTTTTACTTCCCAATCTCAAAGCACACTTTTGGTACAATGGAGAATGTCAGAAATTTTTAATTTTTAAAAACGTTTTAATTTGGCTTTTTGACTTTCAAATGGCTTTTAACGCGTTGTACTTTCATAGTCCTTTCACCACTACAATTTACTGGTTCATTTTTGAGAGTTCAAAGTCTTATTTCTTTTATTTGAATATTTATTACAATTATTTAATAATACTATACCTGTGGCCATTACGTTGGCTCGGAGAAACAGCTCTATTTTCTCCTTCTCTAGTCTTTAATATGAATGTCGGCCTTTCTACAATCTTAATTAGGTTCTTTTCTCCATCCTTAATCTCCGAATCCTTTGGCATTGTTGGCAGCATTTCTTTCACACTAGTGATAATATTTCCCTTGCTGTAGTATAATAAAGTATATATTATATATATATATTAAAATTATCTCTTCCCAAGAAGCGCCAATGCGCGTATAATGCGCTTTGAATGTACATTAAACTTTGCATTAAATGCGGATATTTGTCCCGCATTATATGCGCATTTAATGCATATTATGGAAGCGCATACCAAAAAGTACACCTACGCTCATTGATCAAGGAGCCCAATCGGAGCTAATGAACTCTATACTGTATTAGAATTTTTCTTCGTGTTCAGCTTTTAAGCATTGCTGTGAGCACATTCCAGTACAGCTATCAGAAGAAAAGAACATTCTTATTTAGAGAATATCTTTATTTTTGACATGATAAATGTCATTTATTTAAAATTCAATTTATATAAAATTTAAAAACTTAAATAAAATGTTTCATAATGAGTCAGAAGCTACTCATTTAAATACTTTATAAAACCTGTCATTTATAAATTGAATGATCAATTTGCATTAATTACGCATTTGAATGCGCGCATTTTGAACGCACAATTAATGTAGTTTTGACGCCAATGCAATTGTATGTGCATTAAAAGCACGTTACACGCGCATTGGCGCTCCTTGGGTTATAAAGTACCCCAGATAGCCAAATCTGTCACAAACAGATCTTGAAAGTGTCTGCTACAAATTTTGTCGATAAAATGTCAACAGAAATCTGCTAACAGAATATAATGGCAGATTGATTGCAGAGATTGAACAGAATCTGCTACTTTGTAATCATTTAGATGATGTATTTCATTTAAATGTTCATGAAATGACAAATTCTATTCAGTTTCTGCCGACAATCTGCTGTCAGATTATATCAACAAACTCTGCTGGATGAGTTTAAAGCAGATAATAGGTGCTTTCCATTTACATCAAAACTCAGATAAATCTCACTTGTGACGTCGTTCTATCCTTTTTGGTAACTCTTAATGAATAATAAAGACAGAATGACGTCGCAAGTGAGAATTATCTGAGTTTCGATGTAAATGGAAAGCAACTTATACCATATCTGTTACAATATCTAAACAAATCTGCAGCCAATCTGTTGTCATATCACAACTACGTTTACGCGAGCGTTACTTCTGTAGTAACTTACGATAATTCCTTCGCGTAAACGGGATTTTGTAGTAACTTATGATAATTTACTCCGCGTAAACGAGTGAATTATCGTAAGTTACTACAGAAATAACACTCGCGTAAACGTAGTAGCAGCAGGCAGTTTAGTTACTAAAATATTGTACATACATAAAAACAAATATGAACATTAGGTAAATATGAAGGAAAGTGGCTTTCTCACCGATTTGGCTAAAAATTACCAATATTATATATTTTGGCGTGTTAAATCCGAATATGAAAGTTAAAATCGTCGCTCTCAAGTGGAACAAAAGTTATCAGCGTTAAAAATGACAGTTGTGTGGTTAAGAAATCTGCTATATCAGCAGCACCAGCAGCACCGAAATCTGAAATATAGGTCTGTTTTCTGGGAGTCTTCTTCTTCTTCTTCTTCTAGTTTATGGCGCACGTATTTCCTTTCCGGATAGCATCGGCTATTATTCGATTCAGTAGAGTGTATGCTCAGTAGATGACGTGAGCCACAGTTATATAAGTTATAAGGGTGCTGTCCCATGGACATCGGAATTATCGGAAAACGGAATCGGAAAGGTGGGATGGTGGGGAGCTAACCAATCAGAAAGATTCCGTTGCGTGTTTCCACACCTGGGGACCTATTATGGACTTGTTCGGAATGGATTCCGATCGGAATTGTTCAGTTATTTCCTAGATTTCTATTGTCTTTTCTAGGGAAAACGGAATAATTCCGATCGGAATCCATTCCGAACAAGTCCATAATAGGTCCCCAGGGTTCCCCATGGCGATCATTTTTCGGAACGGAATTCATACATGCGCGTAATTCAAATATCTGGCAGTCACTGGCGGTTAAAGAGTGTTTTGTAATATAAGTTAATTGCTGTTGTATTTATATATTTATTTTGATTGAAAAAGAGGAATATGATGTCATCTGCTGTAAGTATTGTAATTATGAGATACGTATGCTAAAAGTTATGTTATATTAGGTTATAATGTTGATGTATTGATGGTCTAACGTACATACATTTCTAGCCTAACATACATATACAATATGCTTATAGTAGTTTCAATTTGTTAAAGACAGTATATATAATAAGAATAGTACATTATATTTTGTTTATAAGTATGTTTTATTTTATAGAAATAAAAAAATGAAAGCGAAAACAGCAAAATTATTTCTTCTGAAAATGATAATGGAGTGGCTGGAGCCATAGAACAGCAATGGGAGAAGGCATTACATAATGATTTTTAAAAATTAATTTATAGATTCATAATTGTATAATGTCTACAATATTTTTTTGTAAAACTTTAAGTATAATATATAATATATGATATAAAAGATATCCAGCTCTTAATTATTTAAAGATGTATGTCGCTTATGTCAAAATAAAGGGATAAAGCTGAAATTTACAAAGATTGTGCACTTATATATCCCAAAAATCTGTGTTAAATTTGCAATCTCTGTAAATTTCAGCTTTATCCCTTTATTTTGACATAAGCGACATACATCTTTAAATAATTAAGAGGATATCTGTTTTATATCATATATTATATTATACTTAAAGTTTTACAAAAAAATATTGTAGACATTATACAAGTATGAATTTATAAATTAATTTTTAAAAATCATTATGTATAATGCCTTCTCCCATTGCTGTTCTATGGCTCCAGCCACTCCATTATCATTTTCAGAAGAAATAATTTTGCTGTTTTCGCTTTCATTTTTTTATTTTTATAAAATAAAACATACTTATAAACAAAATATAATGTACTATTTTTATTATATATACTGTCTTTAACAAATTGAAACTACTATAAGCATATTGTATATGTATGTTAGGCTAGAAATGTACGCTAGACCATCAATACATCAACATTATAACCTAATATAACATAACTTTTAGTATACGTATCTCATAATTACAATACTTACAGCAGATGACATCATATTCCTCTTTTTCAATCAAAATAAATATATAAATACAACAGCAATTAACTTATATTACAACACTCTTAACCGCCAGTGACTGCCAGATATTTGAATTACGCGCATGTATGAATTCCGTTCCGAAAAATGATCGCCATGGGGAACCCAGGTGTGGAAACACGCAACGGAATCTTTCTGATTGGTTAGCTCCCCACCATCCCACCTTTCCGATTCCGTTTTCCGATAATTCCGATGTCCATGGCCGGTATTCATAGTTATTTGAGACCGTCTTAAGTTCATTCTTAAGATGTCATGAACCAATCACAGAACCGTATTAGCGTCTTAAGACATTACTTAAGACGGTCTTGAAGACTATGAATACCAGCCCATGGGACAGCACCCTAACACTAGAACCCTTTACTAGAGACTGGCCATTCGAGGATTCCGCGTGATTGGTGCACGTGACTTGGGCCCACAAAATGACAGTACCAATAAGGAACGCTGGTCACCGAGCGCGAACAGGCATAAAATTTGGATTGAAATACGCTTGCACTCTGAATGTATAGTGCTATCGCTGATGAATAATGTATAAACTAGTGTATAAATAATGATGTAAATATATATGAATATAGTGATGTATAAATGCATGTCCTAAAAAATGTTTTGTAAGTGAAATAATATCGTTAAATAATAGGGAATCAATTGATAGTAATCACTAATGATATAACACCGAAAGAAAAATAATTGATAATTATTTTTCTTAATAATTGATATTATTTTTATTTTTGTTTTTATTATTTTTATTTTTAGCGCAAGTACAATATATATGTAAAATAAAATAACTTGGAAACCTTGCCATAAAAATTTTTCTTCCTTTTTTGGTGTTATTAAAGCAGTTAGGAACGCTGCAACTTGGCATATTTATATCTACAAAATTAATTATTTAAATAATAAGAGAAAACACGACCGTTATACAATCAAATACGAATAACACGTCACATTCGGTCCGAGCTTAGATCTTTTATTCTTTTTGTGGCTCAATATTAATGACCGTGTACACTGCACACACACACACACACACACACATATATATATATATATATATATATATATATATATATATATATGCCATCGTATCTAATTATTGTTATTTTATTTTTTATATTTATTATATACAGATTAGTTTGTCCAAAATAAATATTAGTTATATTAGTTATCGCAGATACATCAAACATACTACTTTCTTATTTTTCAATTGATAAAATGTTACATATTTTGTTATTACAATGAAAAAAATCATATTACTTACACGACGCAGTAGCGCAGAATTCACGTGCAACGGATGGCAGCGATAAACAAATGCGCATCATATATCGAGTTCACGTATATACACACACACATACGACTTCGCCGCCATTTTGTGGTCGCATTCCTAAAGTTGGCCAGTCTCTAGTAAAGGGTCTCTATTATAACACATATGTGGTATATACTGTGACTCTAGTGCAGAAGTGTGTGCTCCCCGCTTAAGGGTCGGCAGGAGACACGGTGGCGACCTCTGTGCACTTTATGCACTAAGTGCCTTTAAACTGCACTTTAACTCCGTATTTTATTTATTATAAATTTTTAAGAGCAAAAATGCAAAATCGGGCTATTTAGCTTCCTGCATTATTATATACGGAATATATAAAAAAAATTCACGAATTTATGTAACTTATTTTATGAGAAATATGGATATTACGAATTATGGACTCGTAATATCCATATTTCTCATAAAATAAATTACATAGATTCGTGAATTTTTTTTATATATTCTGTATATAATAATGCAGGGAGCTAAAAAGCCTGATTTTGCATTTTTGCTCTTAAAAATTTATAATAAATAAAATACGGAGTTAAAGTGCAGTTTAAAGGCACTTAATGCATAAAGTGCACAGAGGTCTCCACCGTGTCTCCTGCCGACCCTTATGCTGGGTCTACAATGCGAGTCGTGGGTCGTGAGTCGTAGGAAATGGACTAATCACAATCGAATTTGAGGAGAATAATCGACTGTGATTGGTCAATTCTTACGACTCACGACTTTACGACTCGCATTGTAGGCCTAGCATTAAGGTTATTCTACATAGAAGTCGTAGTCGTGAGTTGTAAGAAATTGACCAATCACATTCGTAGTTGAGGAGAATATTCAATCTGTGATTGGTCAATTTCTTACAACTCACGACTACGACCTCTATGTAGAAAGACCTTTAAGGTTATTCTACATAGAAGTCGTAGTCGTGGGTTGTAAGAAATTGACCAATCACAGATTGAATATTCTCCTCAACTTCGAATGTGATTGGTCAATTTCTTACAACTCACGACTACGCCTTCTATGTAGAATAACCTTTAAAGGTGAGATTTCATGGGCAGTGAAATGCTGCAGCAGCGAGCAGCAGTTTAGTAATTTCTTAGAAAATTCCTAGGAAATTACTAAACTTTCCTAGAAATAACTAAACTTTTCTACAAATTACTTAGTAATTTCTAGTAAATTACTAAACTTTCCTAGAAATTACTAAACTTTTCTAGAAATTACTTAGTAATTTCTAGGAAATTACTAAACTGCTGCTCGCTGCTGCTGCATTTCACTGCCCATGAAATCTCGCCTTAAGGGCCAATTTCACCAACCACGGTTAGCTTAACCGACAGTTAAAGTTAGCAGGATTGACCAATAGAAATCCAATAGATTCATTTCTATTGGTCAATCCTGCTAACTTTAACCGTCAATTATTCTTCTCACATTCGACTGTGATTGGTCAATTTCTTAAAGATTACGGCTTAAATCAACGGTTACGGCCTCTATAAATCTGCCTTAAGACTGGTATTCACAGTCTTCAAGACCGTCTTAAGTAATGTCTTAAGATGCTAATACGGCTCTGTGATTGGTTAATGGCATCTTCTTGCTAAAGGTTTTGAGCTATAAAGGAGTTTGTAAAGAGTCTTAGGCCGGTATTCATAGTCGGTTCTTATATTTAAGACCATCTTAAGTACAATCTTAAGATGTCATTAACCAATCACAGAGCCGTATTAGCATCTTAAGATATTACTTAAGACGGTCTTGAAATAAGATCTGATTATGAATACCGGCCTTAGTGTTTTGGACTCGTTCTGTCTATAACGTAATTATAAACGGACTAATTGTATATTTATAATGTAATAATACAGTGCCTCGCATTAATATTCGGACATCATAATACTTGAAGAAAAAAATTAATCCGTATATTTATTTAAGAAATGTTGTTCTTTTAGTAAGTTGAAGCACAAAATGATACCCTACAAAATATCGAACTATTGAAGTTATAGTAATTTAATTCATATGTAAATGTAATTTATACAAAAATATATTTTTTGTTAAATGTCCGAATATTAAAATGCAAATCACTATATATATAAAATTGTGTAATAGTTCTAATTTTGAAATAAATTATTATTTTCACAATATATTCTTTATTTTATGTAAATTTACATTAGTGGTAACGGTTTGTCAGTCTTGAAATATGTAAAAATAAATACCCTGCCAGATAGCATAACACAAATAATATAGTACTCTGCATATGAGCATTGGTACATATTATATATATTTTATATAGAGATAAAATTTATGACTGACTGTTTATTTCATGATCTCACAATACATACATATTATATATAATACCTTGATCACAAGAAATAATAACATGCATTTATAAACTTTAGTCAACACTGTCAGTTGTATAATGCGGGCCTAACATGACCTGCTGTAACCAACCAATCAGAAGTAGGAACAATATATAGAAGTTTGTACTTCCCACTCTGCCGCCGCCGCCAACTTATGATCGTACGCCCTGCTGTCTATTGGTCTATAACCGACCAATCAGAAGGAGAAACAAGTTTGCGTCTCTCTACTAAAGGTGCCTTTTCACGTTGACGCTCGATCGGCTCGACGCTCATTTTCAGTGAGCAAAAATCTTCAGAAATAATATTTTTATTTATATATATATTCGTAAAATATTATTACTTGAAGATATTACTTGAAAATAATTAATATTTTACGTATTTCGAAGCCTATTTTTGATTGTACTGAGACGATCAACAACGATTCAGCGTCAACGCTGGATGTTGAATAAATTCAGCTTTATTTCTTGACGCTAAGCGTCAAAGCGAAACCACGTGACCCTAGAAATAATATTTTTTAATTATTTATATTATATAAATAAATTTATATATATATATATATATATATATATATATATAATATATTATATTTGAAGATTTTTTCTCGCTGAAAATGAGCGTCGAGCGTCAACGTGAAATGGCACCTTAAAGGTAGAAGCACATAAAATTGCAGGAGCCATGGGCAGAATGCATAAAGCCCCTTGCACAATGCCAGGCAACAAGCAATAGGAACAGGGAATAGAAATCAGAAATCATGTATAAATGCAGAAGAAATAGTGACACAGGCAATAGATAGAGTTTCCGTCACGTTGGAAATTCTGTGCCTATTTCCTGTTGCCAACCAATCATAGCATTCGAATTTTTTAGGTGTAATTAACGATTTTTTGGTTATTTCCTGTGGCTCTGTAAACTTAGCCGGTCAACTTCGACTTTATTAATTTTTTTTTTTTAATCGTTTGTTGGTCGTTTGTTGGTGATTGTTGGCCTAATTGCAACGTTTGTTGGTTCTTAATTTTTTTTTAAATTAAAAAAGAAAAATTAGCATTAAGTTAGCCGGAAAAATTTTATTTTTAATTTAAAAAAAGCCTAATCGATGCGTAATCGTTTGCTGATGATTGTTGGTCTAATTTTAGCGTTTGTTGGTTTATTATTAGTCTTAAAAACGAAAAATGGTAAATCTGAAGAATAGTGGCCTCCTCACCGATTTCGTTGCGCATGCTCAGTAGCCGTACGCGCATGCAAAAGTGCGCCAATTTTAAATATGATGACTATTGACTGGTCAATCGTGCGGAATAACCAAGCGTCTTGATTCAAGCAGTTATATATATAATACATGTGTACAGTACATGCGTATAAACAGTACGCAATTAGGCGGGGGGCCTTCCCCCGCATAATAAAACTAAACAAACTCCCAGCGTGATACCTAACTGCTTGAATTAAGACGCTTGATTATTTGTGTACTGTTAAAGCCCGTATTTATAGCCAGTTTTATAGATGTTAGCCTTACATAGAAATAAACCTTAAGTCGTAGGCAAATAAACCAAAATTTTCGTTTTTTTTCGTTTTTTTTTTTTTTTAAGACTAATAATAAACCAACAAACGCTAAAATTAGACCAACAATCATCAGCAAACGATTACGCATCGATTGGGTTTTTTTTAAATTAAAAATAAAATTTTTCCGGCTAACTTAACGCTAATTTTTCTTTTTTAATTTAAAAAAAATTAAGAACCAACAAACGTTGCAATTAGGCCAACAATCACCAACAAACGACCAACAAACGATTAAAAAAAAAAAAAATTAATAAAGTCGAAGTTGACCGGCTAAGTTAAGCCCCTTGCACAATAGGCGATAGCGATAGCGATAGCGACAGCGACAAGGTTGCCGACAAAGCTATACCTTTGTCGGCAACTTTGTCGCTGTCGCTATCGCTATCGCTATCGCCTATTGTGCAAGGGGCTTTACCGGAGTTATTTCCTGTTTCTATTGCCTGTTGCCTAGCATTGTGCAAGGGGCTTATCACGTGACCAGATTTGACGCTCGAATCCAGCGTCGAGCGTCATCGTGAAAATGTACCTTAATGCGTAAGAAAATTGATTGGTCCATACACATGTGCATAGCCCAATCAGTTTTTTTATGCTTACGTATTATGCGTTATGGAAAAGTCTGTGTTCCCCGCTTTAAGCGGGGAGCACACACTTCTGCACAACGCATAATGCGTAAGCATAAGAAAACTGATTGGTCTATTTCCTTATGCACATGTGTATGGACCAATCAACTTTCTTATGCTTACGTATTATGCGTTGTGCAGAAGTGTGTGCTCCCCGCTTTAGCTTTAGAAAAATTAAAAATAATCAAATTTAGTAATTTCTGTCGGCTAGCTTCATAGAAATTTCCATAAGCTATGATCACCATCCATTATAAATAGGTCACGTGATTTTCGGCTGTAAATGGTGTGATCAAAATTATCTTCGCGTTCTAATCAGTAATCGTGGATCAGCGAGACAGCTAGGTCTAATCCAACGTATCTTCACGCTTTGCACGAGTCACCGTGGTTTATTGGTGGGGTTTCGTGTTGCAAGAGCGACGACAGCCGAATGGTATATATGCGTTCACCAGGCGGCTATTTTTGTGACGATTCGAAGTACGCGCGTGCGAGCGGTGCGAGCATCGAGTTTCTCGTTGACCTTGCGCGTGGTCCGTGGTTCGTGGTGACTTTCGCTTGAACCTGACGGTGGAATCACATTTGTCCAGCAAGAGAGTAATCGACCGAAGTTAATCCGAGAATCCACCGTTTTCCACTGTCATACGCGAGAGATCGTTAAACGGTAAGTATGAAAAAGTATGAACTGTAAGCACGTTGCTTCGATGGTCCTCTAATCTAATTATCGTGAGGTCGGTAATTCACATTGTGGATATTTGTCATTGATCTTCAAGTGCAATATCTGCAGCTCCAAGATCTTCGTAATCGTGGTCCATGTCACGTAACTTGATTTGGGAGACAAACGAAGCCAAGTGGGAGAGAGAGGGAATCCGAAATCTGCCGCGTTCTCAGAGAAATGCAGAGTGCAAGTTACATACACGTGCACGCCGTCCTATTCAATTCGGTACAAAAACGATTAGACACCGCGAACTGCCCGATTCGATCGACGATCTTCCACGTTTTCAGACGAGTGCGCGGACCCGTAGGAAAATACCTACGTAGACCGATTAGATATGATAATGTCACGCGATAGGAAACGTTATTGACCCATGAGGTGAAGATAAATAGACATATGGTTCAAGTTTTTTCTATGATGATAAAACGCACTCTCTGAGACTAAAGTCTCCCATGCTTTCTCATTAAATTAAAACATTTAAATTCAGAATTGAATAAACTCTTACAGTTATTACGGTTATTACACACAGTACTATTTTTTACTTTAAACTTTAAAGCATAATTATGAGTAAACAAAATGAACAAATAACTATATTTCATAATTAGAATGTCTCTTTGAATGAAGAATATTGTTAAGGACTTTATGTAGATATATATAGAGGGGATTTATATATTGTATAGATTGCATCTATGCCCACGAGTCAATATCTTAAAAAATTTGACTTATACCACTATGGCTCTTATCCCTCTGTATAAAAAAAAAATATATATATATATATATAAAATTTTATTTTTAAAAAGGACTATGCCCAGTTTGGGCCTCGAGTGAACAGTCATGCGTCGTATATTAATCGCTAGGGGAGTACTCACGAAGTACGAAACAGAAAATTTTAATTGCCTAATTGAAGTCTGGTGAGCATACCTAATCTAAATTATAAATTATGAAAAAATGAAAATTTTTTATTATTGTTTTAAAGTATTCTTCAAACCATTTATCTTTTGTTTAAATAATTTTTTTTCTATCTTTTATAGTTTCGGAAATATTCGGCCCGAAAGAGAAAAGCCGATATTTTTCAAAATGTTTCAGCCCCTAAACATGCATTAGGCACATATAAAAAAATACGTGCTTATTTTTGTCTAGAAAAAAAAAAAAAACATTTTAAAAACTCATCAAAAGCGGAGGGGGACACTTCCGTACCTTTCCTTGTTAGCTGGGTTAATGAATTGTACCAAATACATTCTAGACATATTATTTCAATGTCTTTGGTACAATCCGTTATCTCCATCACAGCGGGAAGACCTGGACGCAGAGAAATCGGACCAGACCAGTGATACATGGTCATAATAGCGAACTTTGGACAGCTCTAGTACTCAGGGGACTCATTACAAAGTTGTGTCCATGGAACTTTTCAATTCTCTTTTGATGCCCTACAATCAGACATTCTAGCCATGTCTGATTGCTGTTCACCAGGGGCCTAATTTTTAATATAAAACTGGGCATAGTTTTTTAGGCTATATATAAATATATATGAGTAAATATATATGACAGCAACATTATATATACCTATATGTATATGTATATATATATATATATATATATATATATATATATATATATACACTTATATACATATACATATACATATTTATATACAATTTTGATACATTATATATTATTTGTTATACATATGTAAGATATGTGTATATATATATATATATATATATATATACATATATATATATATATATGTACGTGTATGTATATGTATGTATATAATGTATTACACACCATATATTATGTTTTTTGTTAGAATAATTTAATAGATAGATATCAATTTTATTAAATCTGTTGAAATCAAATGAATAGAGATTTCAGAACAGTTTACAAAATGTCAAGAGAGCGTGCCTCCAGAAGATTTTATCGGGTAGACAGCACTAATGATTTGTTTGAATTCATGGACCGTGGCTATTCCGCCCAACATGAAAATCGGTGGAATTTTGAAGTTGCTTGGGAAGTTGCCAATAAAGGTGTTATATCACATAGTATTATATGTATATGTAGATCTCTATTATGGATTTCTGATAATTATGTTGATAACTCTTTTTCAGTTGGCGGCATTTATACGGTAATAAGATCTAAAGCTTATGTCTCAACTGAAGAAATGGGCGATCAGTATTGTCTTATTGGCCCGTATAAAGAACATTCAGCACGTACTGAAGTTGAAGAGGCAGACTTTCCTTCTCATAACCCTTTGCATCAAGCAGTACAAGTTTTACGTGATCAAGGATATAAAGTAAATTTTATTTTTAAAAATTATGGACTTAACATTTAGTCAAAATCTCAAAATTATTATTAACTTTAGATCAATTGTTTAGAAAACTATAAATCAGAGTTTGCAAATATTATGATATATTTATGTAATTATCAAAATTTTCAATTTATATATCTGATATATATCCAAATATGGATATTTGTATGAAATTTTTTTATTTTAAAAAGACCTAGAATCTAGAACGTTTACATTGTTTCTAAAAAAAACTACTAAAGTTAAAGATAATTTTTTATAGAAAAAAGAATACAAGAATATAGGACAAACTAACGAAATTATATAATGTATTACATAATGTAAAACGCAAAAACAACTATCCAATTAGTGTAGATAAGGAAATATCAAAAGAGGAGATATCTAAAGAGATCTCTTTCTATAGCAATTACTCCAGTTTGATTCTGCCATACTCATACTAAATTAGTTTTTTTCTGTTATGTTTTAATTCAAATATTTGAAAATAATACAGTACAACCACTCACAGAGTGATTAGGGGCATCCAGGAACGCAACCGCTCACTGAGCCGCTAAGTAGCAATAGAATATGATTGGTTCTTACCTTTGGATCCAACCAATCACACTTAATTGCTACTTAGCGACTCAGTGAGCGGTCGTGCTCCTGGATGCACCCATTGACGTAAGTAGTCGAATGTTAGTTTGTTTTTAGCTATGGATCCACTCGACATATCAACTATTAGCCGTTCAATGAGCGATTATACTGAAAGCGCTTAATAATACGCAGCGTTTTATTCAGCTTAAAATCAGTAGTTTTGAAACTGATGATATATGTATCAACATATAAATATCACGACATATGCACGATGTATGTCCAATATGTATCATTAATATATATTCTTCAAACTTTGCTATAAATATTCATCGATTATATATTTAGAATAGGTTATATTTTGCTGAGAACGAGTTGGTTATTTATTATAAATGTAGAAAGTATATGATTTTAAAGGTGTATGCGTGCGTGTGTGTGTGCGTGTGCGTGCGTGCGCGCGCGCGCGCGCGCGTGTGTGTGTGTGTGTGTGTGTGTGTGTGTGTGTGCGTGCGTGCGTGCATGCGTGTGTGTACGTGCGTGTGTGTGTGTGTGTACGTGTGTGTGTGTGTGTGTGTGTGTGTGTGTGTGTGTGTGTGTGTGTGTGCGCGCGCGTGCGCGTGTGTGCGCGTGTGCGTGCGCGTGCGCGTGTTTTAATCTAGTTAGGTAATTTTTATTTATTTTATTTTATCGAGAAATAACATTCGAAAAAATTAAGTTGTTTAGTTTTTAGGCAGAAATAATGGTTATCTTGCCAGAAAGAGTTTCAAGGTTGATTTGGTTTTTTAAAAATAGAAACCCTCCATTTGTACTGCATATTCATGTAGGTAGCTGACATCAAGATGTTTTCAAAACATTTTTATGCAGTCTGTCAAGTAAGAGCGTGGTCGGCCTAATTTATAGAAAAATTGAGTTAGCAAAGTTTTGAAATACATAGATACATTCTATTTGATTAGAGCTAAGATGCAATTACATGAATAATGTGTCCAGTCACCATCGTCGTCGATAATTGACTGACATCTCCGAAGCATATTTTGCACTACAGTCTGTCAAGTAAGAGCGTGGTCGCTACAACTCGCAGTTGGTAAAAGCTGTACCCCTGATTCTTGCGACAGTCGATAGAGGATACTTTTCTCCTTGATGCTTTGCGAAGAAAAGCTCAGTTGTCGTTAAAAGTTTTACCAGAGCAAAGCATAGGCGTTATGAGTGCCGCGTACGCGTTGCGCTTCGAAGCTGTATTACGTGTTTACACACAATCTGAATGCGGACAAAATGTTGGAAATCTATAAAAAGGCCTTGTTACTATCTGCCAACTCGTAGTTTATGAAAAAAAATGAAGATTGGATCCTGCAGGAGGATAATGATCCGAAACACCGGAACAGACTCTGTACTGAGTGGAAGGAGCAATCTGGCATCAATCAATTTGATTGACCGTCACAGTAGTCCGATGCAAATCCGATCGAAAATGTTTAGGCATATATTAAGCATGAGCTTCGTGGAAGACAAATATTCAGTTTAAAGCAATTATCTTGAGAGATTCGTCGGATATGGAGATCTTTGCCGCAAAATATGCCTCGGAGATGTCAGTCAATTATCGACAACGATGGTGACTGGACACATTATTAATGTAAGTGCGTCTTAGCTCTAATCAAATAGAATGTATCTATGTATTTCAAAATGCTAACTCAATTTTTCTATAAATTAGGCCGACCACGCTCTTACTTGACAGACTGTGAGTTTTATTTTTATCCAATTATTTCATAGTTAAACCCATTCAATGTTATTGATCATTATGAATTTCTTTTTCTTTCCTATTTAGTTTTTAGGAAAATTAATAAAATTCCGGGAAAAAAATGTTACTTAGCTTTGAAGGACTCAAATGTTGCTTCTATTATTTCTTTAACGATCTTGTAAATTCTGAGAATCATAAAACATTCTTTGTCTTTAACTCTGTCCAAAATTGCATATTGGAATCACGTTTCTTTCATTATTTGGTTAAATCTTGCCGAGACACTTCATATTTTAAGACTTTATTATTCTTGTTTGAGAAACATAATTTTTTTGTCACCTTGCAATCAAATTTATTTTGAAAATGTCTGATTGTTTATCAACAGAAATTGTTAGAAGTTGTTAGATGCTAAATTAGGCAATAAAAAGCTATTCGTGGATGTGTGCAAATGGATTTCCAGTATGTTATTATTCAAATCATATTATAATCGTATTATAATATTAACACAATTAAGAATTTTTAATTGACTATATACTGGCAATGATTATAATCGTGACAACGATTATAATCGTCGTGACAAATCGTCACCGCGTTTCGACCAAGGATTCTGGTCATTTTAAATTGAAAATCGGTGTTCGATCTTAATACATTGTTATTGCGATAAATATTACTACATGCCTCAGTAGTCGAATTGGACACCCGCACGGAATGAGGAAGGTTCCAGATTCGAACTCTGGCTGAGGTAATATTTTTCGCAATGAATTTAATTATTTAATCAAGACGCTTATATTATAAGCATCTAAAATTACATTAATTTAAAATGACCAGAATCCTAGGTCGAAACGCGGTGACGATTTGTCACGATGATTATAATCGTTGCCACGATTATAATCATTGCCAGTATATAGTCAATTAAAAATTCTTAATTGTGTTTATTATTCTCTGGCGAAGCAAATGTTAGTTATTCGGTTATAATATTAAGTTTAACTAGAAAAGAGGGATATTAATGATTTCATATATCAGTCAATTTTTAATATTTTGTAAATTGTAAAATTTTAATGTTTGTATTTTTAACATTTTTGTAAATTTGATGCATTTCAGTTAATAATAATCTCGAATTTTAAAAGTAACTAATTTTCATTCTTGTAATAATATTAATCGCCATCAAGAACTTGAAACTCAGAAGCAGAATTGAGTTTTGTCGATAGTTTTAAGAAAAATTAAAGAAAAATTCGCTTTCATTAAAAACTTAATATTTAGTGACAAAACATTTTTTTTATACAAGAATATTTAAATTGGCATAATAGTCATTATTATTCAGATACGAATTCTTACTGGTTTCGTCATATATTGATAATCAGAATTGATGGAAAGTTTAATATGGTATCTTATACCAGCAAGTTATTAAACCTAATTTTTTTTAAGGCGACTTAAATAAATTTTTACAATTTACAATTTTACAATTTTTGGAAAATAATCTACCGAAATTATTAGAAGGGATACATTTAAAAACCTTAAAGCAAATGTAGCTTCAGCATGACGAATTATCTTCACAATAATATGTTCGAGATTTTTCGAATAAGAATATGCACGTGAAGGTTACTCAGGAGGATAACCTTGACAACATACGTCAAGGTCAAGGTCATTGGGGCTGGGTCCGTTATTATGCACTTTTACCTTGTATGCCAAATGGGGGGCAATACACCTAGGAGGCCAAAAAAATAGTCATTTTTCTGGAATTTTTTTCTGAGAAACATGGAGTTATCGAATTGTGGTTTTTTCTGATCGCTACGTTAAATTCAAACGCCCGCCATTTTGTCAAAAATCGATATTTTTTAAATCGGCTATGATACGCGAAGATATCTCTCATTTTGCGAAATTTTCAATTAAAAAAGTTGTTAATTTTCTTCAAAATGTATGTTTTTAACTACAAAAAACCACAATCCGATACCACCTAACCACACTCCAATAGTTTCTCAGAAAAAAATTCCAGAAAAATGACCATTTTTTTGGTCTTCTAGGTGTATATGTCCCCTTAAGGTGATGCTGGAGTCGTCTGTTTTATTGATATTTTTAAAAGTGGAAAAATTACCATTTTTCTTCTACTCATATAGTGTCGTATTAATTTGACAGAATTAAAAATGCTTCTCCATAATTGCAGTACATACATCAATGATTCAGGGAAACTCCGATTTTATATAGAAAAAATTACAGAATTACAGATTTTCTTACCTATTTTTATTCTAATATAGAACCCTAATAATTTATCCTAATATATCCTTAACCTTTGGCCGGGAACCGCGCCTGAAGAAAGATAATATTTGAAAATTAAAGGGAATTCTCTTAAGGAACTATCATCACAAAAATAAGTGATATTTTAAAATATAATTGTAGAAAGATTTTAGTTATCTTAAGCATTGTGAACTGTGATATTTACACCGCATGTAATATTTGAAAGCACGATTTCAGGCGCGGTTTCCGGCCAAAGAGTGAGCTCTATGAAAAAAATTAAAGAGACCTTTTTTTTGCAGAATTCCTAGACAAACAACTTACATTCGAAACATTTTTTTATATCTCTATCCGTTTTCTAGAAATTCAGCAAAAACTTCTTTTGGGGATAGTTTTACCCCTTTACAAAATTAAATGGGTGGAAGGGATGGATTTTTAGTACAGTGGTCAGAGAACCATTCGGACTTCTATTCAAAATTCCATTATATAAATGTATTAATTTCAAATGGTATTTTTTCTTTATTTCCTCGGAATTCGGTAATTTTTCAAAATTAATTATTTACCTTTACGAAATGGATTGAGTTAGGTTAGGGGAACACTCCCCATTTTTTCGGGGGGGAGTGTTCAGGTAGAAGCGTTCAATTTACTACACATAAATAAATGGGTAAATCAGTTAAGAATACATTATGTAAAACGTAAATCGGGCCGTGTAAATGTAGTCTATGAAAATTACATGTAATTTGTAAAAATTCTTTTGTTAATAACTTTTTAATAAGCAACAAGCGATGCTTAAAACCTTTTGATAGTTCAGGGCTATGTCCTTGACAATATATGTACAGGTCAAGGTCATTGGGGCTGGGTCTGTTATTATAGAAATATACACTTTTATGCACGAAATGGTTCTAATATGTGAAATATATTTCAAGATGTTTTGTAAAACATTTTGATATCAAGCAATCCAATAAAAATTAGAGATTTTTATTTAAAAAGACCAAATCAGCTTTGATAATTGTAACTGAGAACAACCCAAGATTGTCAAATTATTTCTCTTTAAAAACTGTACAACTTTTATTGGAAACGTTTTTTCGAAAAATAAATTATTTCTCCAAAATTCATCTAATTAATACGTCATTCTTTATGTGTATGCACGCACGTATATGTATAGTCTAAAATTAGTTAAAAAATTTTATCTCTGAGTAGACAAATATGAAATAACATTGACATAATTTTTGCGTGTGCGCGCACGTTTTTTTAGTGCCTATTTACTTTTATCATATTAGTATATAATAACAGTAATTTTGTAAATTAAAATATCTTTTTCCTCTTGGTTACATTATAAAATGTTTTTATTAAGGTAATAACAGGAACGTGGTTGGTGGATGGAAATCCTCAAATAATTTTGTTCGACATCGGAAGCGCTGCTTGGAAGCTAGACGAATATAAACAAGAATTATGGAGTACCTGCAATCTTGGAATACCTCATCTCGATATTGAAGCTAATGACGCTGTAATACTCGGATATTTAGTCTGTCAATTTATATCAGAATTTAGGTAAATTGATATTATAGTTTTCTTATCATTCTCTATGTAATTTATACATATGTCAATTTTTCTCATGACAATGAAATAATAGAAAAGCAGCCGAAGAATACTCGAGCATTCCGCCGCGAGTAGCTGTACATTGTCATGAATGGCAAGCAGGTGTTGGTTTAATTGCTCTGAGAACAAGACACGTGGATGTGGCTACGGTATTTACTACTCACGCTACACTTCTGGGTAGATATCTTTGCGCAGGAAAGACTGATTTTTACAACAATATGGATAAGGCATGTAAAGTTTTTTCTTCATCCTTTTCTTTCCCTTTCTCTCTCTTCTTTACCTTGATTTCTTAACTATATACATACTATAACGATCAACTTTATATACGCACATGCGCACACGCACGCGCACGCACACGCACGCACGCGCGCGCGCACGCACATACACACACACGGAGGATTTTACTTAAAATTTTTGAGTTGGAGTCCCTTGGGACACTGAAAATTTTAAATAAAACCGCCCATATTGTAATATATCATTTGAAAAGACAAAAAATAAGACAAACATAATTTTGCAAACCAGAGATCGATACGTTGATCCGTTCGGGAGTTATTTAGAGTCAAAGTTCGAAAAAGCCAATTTTTGATCTTAAATAACTTCCGAACGCGTCAACATATCGACCTCTGGTTTGCGCCAAAATTTTTCTTATTTTATGCCCTTTCAAACAATATACTACAACATACTACAACATACAACAATATACTACAACATCCCATTTAAAAAATTTGTGGTGACCTTGTCCTGACCTTAGCGACGCCACCTAATGTCGCACGGATAAGATTAGTAAATAGATCTTTTTAAACCCTACAACATTTGTATGAAACATTTTTCTCGAAAATGCGTAGTTTTTCTTAAAAAATGCCTTATACGAGCGCTCTGATGCCCTGTATGTATCTCGAGTACTCGCAACTCATCGCGTCGCGTAAAAGAGTCACGGTCGGTCTCGCTCCGCGTGTACTTGGTGCGAGACACTACCGTGTCTCTTGATGTACGTACGTACGTATGTACGTACGTGTCGTACGTATGTATGTACGTACGTATGTATGTACGTACGTATGTACGTACGTACGTATGTATGTATGTACCCAGATAACCACGAATGCTAAAATCACGTTTTGAAAAAGCTTGCCAGCAAGGTTTGTTTCAATTTTTGCAGCAATTTTCTGGCAAGTATTTGTCTTGCTTTGTCTTGTCACAAAATTTCGAGCATATTTATGACAAAATGTTTTCATCACATGATGCTGTAAATAACAGAGAAAGACTTGTCCCTAAATTTTATGCAAAGAAGAGCACATAATTATGCTATTAACGATGTAATGTAAACTTTGCGTCAAGAACAGAGCAAGCCTTGCCGTACACGATATGACAACAAATTTGCGGCAAGAACAGAGCAAGCCTTGCCGTACACATGACAGCAAATTTGCGGCAAGAACAGAGCAAGCTTTGCCGTACACAATATGACAGCAAAATTGCGGCAAGAACAGAGCAAACTTTGCCGTGCATGATACAACAGTAAAAATTGGTGGCAAGAGCAGGCAGCATGCTTTATATATCGTGCATTGCATGTAGCATGTGATAATAATTTAAAATTTCATCTTAATTATATAATTTAAATATTTAAAAATTTAATGGAGTCATTTCAATTTTCACTTTTTTTTATTTTTTATTATATCCATTTGAAACTATATAAGTTCTAAACATAAAAAATATTAATATTTGCAATAGATATATATATATTATTCTAACAATATAAAAACAACTTAAATAAAAATAAAAAGTTTTTGAGAAGTGTCATAAAGTCCGCCATCATATGTATCATGTCATATCTGTCATATATATGAATCTTCGACCAATCACCTTTGACGTGACGTCACGATACATGACACACAATTATGACGGGCATTTCAACACTTTCAAAAATTTTTTGTTTTTATTATAAGTAGTTTTTATATTGTTATAATATATCTATCATAAATATTAATATTTTTTATAATGTTTTTAGAAGCTATATAGTTTCATATAGAATAATAAAAAAAAATCAAAAATGACCCCATTTTGTTCTTAAATTTTTTGTAAATGTGTATAATCGTATTAAAGAATAAAAATCTAACTTAAGATCTCTAATGTGTAACTTTACTAATAAGGAATTTATATAATTGGATTAATTTTTATTAACATTTAGCAACAACACAAATGTATTTTTATTTTTTTTATATTTATTATATATATAAAATTTTTGCCGTAATTTTGCTGTCGTATCGTGTACGGCAAGGCTTGCTCTGTTTTTGCCGTGATTTTGCTGTCATCGTGTACGGCAAAGATTTGCTCTGTTCTTGCCACAAATTTGCTGTCATGTTATGCAAGGCAAAGCTTCCCGTATTATTTACCTAAAATATGCGTCATGCTATTGCGACAAGCATTGTCAGCAAAAGATAAGCTTTTTGCGGACACACCTTGTCGTAATTTTGCTGCAAACGCATGCTCGAGTTTGCTGCAAACTTTGCGCAAAGTTTGCGTCATTTTGCTATCTGGGTATGTATGTATGATATATATATATATATATATATATATATATATATATTTATGGGGCATTCCACGCCAATTCGCAAGGGGTTAGACTTCGATCTTTTTATTTTTGATGGCTGCTCGTTTTTTAACAGGTCTTTACGAGTACTATACCCATGTAAGAGCGTTTCTATAATAAATGTAGCGTTTCCGAAATAGAGCCTGCGCAAAATAAAGACTCCAAAATTTTCAATGAATTTTTTCGCCTATTAGACAACGTCTAAGAAAAAAATTCATTGAACATAAAATACGCTATTTAGATCATAGTTTAAAAAAAAATTACTCCAAATTTTTATAATAATAATTTCAAGCTATTAAAGTAAAAAAACACAAAAATTTGAATATCTCGAAAACCCCATTTTCTATTTTTTTGAAATTTATAGAGAATATTCTAGGGAGTATTAAAAAATTTTTAAGACCGGTCCGAAGTTGGGCAGAAAACTTGGGAATTTTTTATAGATTTTTTTGTGAGGCAGTAGTAATATTTGATTCACAAAAATGCAGTTAAAAACGCGTTTCAGACAATTCTGAATCAATTTAGATATACTTTTTTTCTTAGTAATTGACGTTACTCATTGACAAATAAAATGAGTGAATTGTACCTTCTGTACACGCCGGTAAAATTGTTTTACTGAATCATGATGAAGATCTCGGCATAGCACACGACATTTGCGACGGACAATGTGGGAAAGGCAAAAAAAAATAGATTTGTGAGGAAATTTAATTCAATAAGTACATTTATTTAAGAACATATTATTTATTATTTTATTATTTTGTGCTCAGTATAATTATTCGAAAATGAGTAATCTTTAACAATTAATTTATAATTTTTACTTGGTATGACGCAGTGGACACGTTGAGTCTGAGGTATTCTTTTCGTTTGATCGTACCACTTAAAGGGCACTTAAAGGGCACTAACCAAAATGTTAAAGTGCTTAACTGTGAGTCCAAATCGGTAAAAATTTTTCCCAGTGTACCCGAAATTTTGAAGCATCATTCTTTTACAGTGCCAGCATCTAAAAAGTTATTTCTGAAACGATTTTCGAATAGTAAACATGAAGTCACATTTTCCTTAAAAATACGAACTAATAAGAATGAGATTCCAAGGTTTCGTCATGTTTCTAAACGTTTTGCATTATGGAGTTTTTCGCAATTCGTGAGTAGTCACTAAAAAAACCCTAAAACATTGAATTTCAGAAAAATAAAAACTAATCGTTATATTTAATTCAGACTTTGGCAATTATAAGATATTATTTTTTGCAACCCTTGGCCGCTATATTGAAATTTAACAATGTAATCAAGAGATCAGCGATTGAAAAAACGCTGCAGCACTTAATTTAATGAGCCTGGAACCAACAGTATAAGTCTCAGTTAATAATATCATTTTCTACCATTTTCTTGGCATTTGGCCGCCATTTAAATTCCGCCATTTTGAAATTTGATATTTTTACTACAAATTCGTTACTATAGGGACGAAGAAAACACTGTACTACTGGATTTCATAAAAAAGCAACCGCTTTAGTACGCTCTAATGAGCGATATTGCTTTTTAAAGTTTAGTTTCCCCAGGTTATAGCCGCCATATTGGGTCCGCCATATTGGTTTTTCAAAAAGGCCGGAGTTAAAACGAAAGTACATGCATGTAGCTATAAAATGAGCCCTAAAAGAAATTTTTCGTTTGCCCCCATTTTTGGACAGGAGAGAGGTGTCCGATTTGACAAAGAATGCCCCATATATATATATAAAATAAAAGTTCAACATTTCATTCAATAGAACAATTTGGAATAAATTACTGAGAAAACTATGCTTAAAATATCAAAATTATTTTTATTTTTTCATGGAATGCAATCCTTTTATTCGACAATAGAAAACACTGATTATTGAAAAAGTTATTCAAGTTTAAAAAAAGCATAAATACATTATTAATTCTCTCACTTTTAAACTAATTTTTATATTAGAGAAGGGTTTTAAATTACATTTTTACGTTTTATGAAGAATCAATTCCTTTTTGGTCGCATTACCTATTTGAAGACATTTTGTATATTTAATATGTTGAATACATGCTTGATATATGTGCTTAATAATATATTAATATACTTTTTGCAGTTCAATGTTGACCTAGAAGCAGGAAAGCGTCAGATATATCACAGATATTGCATGGAACGTGCAGCTACACATCTAGCACATGTATTTACAACAGTTTCAGACATCACTGGCTTTGAAGCCGAACATTTGCTCAAACGCAAACCTGATATTATCACGCCGAACGGATTAAACGTAAAGAAATTTGCGGCATTGCATGAATTTCAGAATTTACACGCTATTAGTAAAGAGAAAATACACGAGTTTGTGCGAGGTCACTTTTATGGGTTTGTATCAAACAAATGTACCTCTCTACAGACATTGTAATGAAGACATACACGCTCGCGCACGTGCAATGAAATACGCAAAATAAAACTTAAAGTCGTTATGCTGTCGTTATGTGCTCATAACGACAGTTGCGCAGGTATATTATATGGTAAAAAAGCTGCGCAACGACAATATAACGATACTGCATAACGAGTCACAGAATCGCACTACACGGCTCTCCCATTTTGTGAGATTGTGTCGTCAGAAGCGAGAAAAAATTGAGAATTGACACGTTGAGAAGTCTTGCATGCCATTTCTAAATAAAAAGGTATTTGCATAAAATAACACTTAATTCTGATCACTTCAGTACATTCCGAAGTCCGAGGTTAAATTAAGTCTCTTTCCCTTGTTTATAATAAACTGTTGAAAAACAGCCGTAAAATGAATGCGAAACCTAGTCATGCGCCTGCGCATAAACCTGCATCGTATCACATTCGTTTTATGGTTGTTTATAATAACTGTCAAGGGAAAAAAAAAGGATGCAGCTCGGAGTATTTTTGAAATGTGCTGAAGTGATGTTATTTTAAGCAAATATCTTTTTATTTGGAAATACCATGCAAGCATTTTCAACGTGTCATTTCTCGCTTCTGACATCACATTCCGAAATAGCCGCGGCGAGTACCCAGTAGAGTCCCTCTAATCAGAATCTGGCCATATGGTAGCAAGTTTTGATTGGTTCGCCATTTCTTGACAAAAGCAAGAGAACAGAAAGAAAGAGATATAATAGAGAAAGGGAAAGCGATATGAATGTATATCGTGGTATATCGCTTTCTCTTTCTCTCTTATATCCTTCTCTCGCAGAATTTTGCCAGAACTGCAAGTTGGCCGGACTCTGATTAGAAGGACTCTAGTACCCGGGAGCTTTAAATATCTGCTAGATTCGAAGGTAGAGGAAAATATTTTAGAAAAGAAATTGCACATTAGATTTCTTATTTTATAGCATTATGATCATCAGAATAAGTTCAATGATTTATAACACCGTGATCTTCAAATGACCTTGGATTTCGAAATTTTTGAGCAATGAATGTTTTGATAGATGGATAACGCATGTTTTTAAAATTTACCCGGCCTTAATTTCTAAAAGAAATCTCATCGATAAATAATAATTAACAAATCAAAGATATTTAGTGCCATTTAAAAAAACCCTAATCTCGAAATGATCTTGAAAATAACTTTAAGAGAGAAACAATTTGTACCATTAGCCCAGTAAAATGACAAAATTTGGAGGAAATAATACTGACTGGGCTGAAACTTTGTAAACAGGCTTGTTTTAGGATACTATTCAACATATTAAAAGTCCCCACGTGTAGACGCTACGTTGCGGGCAGGGGAGGGTCCAAAAGGTTCAAAAAATCAGTTTTTCGCAAATAACTGGGAAAATATCAACTTTACGGAAATTTATGTAGATATAAAAATTGTAGCTTACAAAATTCCGCACAATTTCGTTTTTGATTCAAGTCTGTACGACCAAATGGAGCAGAGATAGAATTTTTTTAAACACCGGTAGTTTTGCGACGCAACAAAAACGCGTACGCGCGTCGCGCATATATATATGCGTTCATATATATATGAAGTAATGAAAAAAGGTGAAAAATTATTATCCATATATTTTTGGACTAAAATGTTAATTTAACAAAAATTTATTTTTTTTCTTCAATATTTAAACGCCTATAACTCATCAACGTTTCAATGAAAAAAGGTCTACGACGTCTCATTTTAAAGATAATTAAAATGTCTTCAAGAAAAATACATAACATTACTGCCTCCAACCAATTAGAAAAAGTTATTTTCCAAAATGCACTCAAAAATGACATTTTTATCGATAAAATGTCATTTTTGAGTGCATTTTGGAAAATAACTTTGTCTGATTGGTTGGAGGCAGTAATGTTATGTATTTTTCTTGAAGACATTTTAATTATCTTTAAAATGAGACGTCGTAGACCTTTTTTCATTGAAACGTTGATGAGTTATAGGCGTTTAAATATTAAAGAAAAAAAATAAATTTTTGTTAAATTAACATTTTAGTCCAAAAATATATGGATAATAATTTTTCACCTTTTTTCATTACTTCATATATATATGAACGCATATATATATGCGCGACGCGCGTACGCGTTTTTGTTGCGTCGCAAAACTACCGGTGTTTAAAAAAATTCTATCTCTGCTCCATTTGGTCGTACAGACTTGAATCAAAAACGAAATTGTGCGGAATTTTGTAAGCTACAATTTTTATATCTACATAAATTTCCGTAAAGTTGATATTTTCCCAGTTATTTGCGAAAAACTGATTTTTTGAACCTTTTGGACCCTCCCCTGCCCGCAACGTAGCGTCTACACGTGGGGACTTTTAATATGTTGAATAGTATCCTAAAACAAGCCTGTTTACAAAGTTTCAGCCCAGTCAGTATTATTTCCTCCAAATCGACAAATTTCGAGCCATTTTACTGGGCTACATCACATTTTGCCCTAATAGGCAAAAAAATTACACTGTTTAATAATAGGTCAATTTTTCTATTTGACATTTTCTTCTATCTTTAAAAACCTAACAGAAATATTTAGTTTTCTATTTCTTGTCACTCACTGTGTGTGCGTGTGTGTGCCGCCGCGCACGTGTACGCATATATCTCATACAATATTCAAACTTTTATATGTTTGCAGACATTATGATTTTGATTTAGACAAAACGTTATATTTTTTCACCGCTGGCCGATATGAATTTGGAAATAAAGGAGCTGACATATTCATAGAAGCTCTGGCCAGATTAAATCATTATTTAAAAACGTCCAGGCCTGATCTAACAGTAGTTGCTTTCCTCATTTTTCCTGCAAAGACTAATAATTTTAATGTCGAATCTCTTCGTGGTCACGCTGTGAGTCATTATTAATATTAATATGTTATATATAATATTAGTTTACTGTTTGAAATAATTATTATAATAATTATATGATTTATTATAATAACTAATAATTAATACTTTGTCAAATTACTGTTATCAGGTAACAAAATCTCTACGAGACACTATCAATGATATACAGCAGAAAATAGGGAAACGAATGTACGAGTTGTGTCTCTCTGGTCGTATGCCTGAGGCTCAAGACTTGTTGCAGAAAGAGGATACTATTAAGATAAAACGGTCTATTTAAAAGAACAAGATAACATTTTATATTTTTATAATCAATTATCTTGATTTACTGACTTTCTGTTTTGTTTTATAGATGTTTATACGCACTGCAAAGAAATGGATTACCGCCTATTACGACACACAATGTTGTCGATGATTGGAATGATCCAGTGTTAAATGCCATTAGAAGATGTAATCTTTTTAATACCGTCCATGATCGTGTTAAGGTAAAAAAAAACATTTACAAATACGCGTATGACACGCACTGCACAGAGTTTAAATTAAACATTGATTAAGCAATTATTTAATACGTAGTCAATACTGTGCTTATATAACTAATATGTATCATTTATAGATGGTATTTCACCCAGAGTTTTTATCTTCGACAAATCCATTATTTGGCCTCGATTATGAGGAATTTGTCAGAGGATGCCATTTGGGTGTTTTCCCTTCATACTATGAGCCATGGGGCTATACACCAGCTGAGTGCACAGTCATGGGGATCCCCAGCATCACCACTAACTTATCAGGATTCGGATGCTTTATGCAGGAACATATAGCAGATCCAATGAGCTATGGTATCTACATCGTCGATAGACGTTACATCGGTTTGGAAGCGAGCATTCAACAGCTCGCTCAGTACATGTTCGATTTCGCACGACTTAGCCGTCGTCAACGTATCATTCAGAGAAATCGTACAGAGCGTCTCAGCGATCTCCTTGATTGGCGAAATCTTGGCATTGTAAGACAAAATACACGCACCTCATTATATTCATCTTATATCTTATGTGTCTCTTCTGTATGTTCGTTTTCCACAGTATTATCGTCAAGCAAGAATAAAAGCGTTGACTAGCGTGTATCCGGAACTGGCATCGGAATATGCAGAGGGTGGGATTGGTCGATTCAATTATCCCAGACCGATCAGTGAACCGCCATCTCCGTCATCTTCACGGCATACAACACCGGCCGCTTCCGTGCACGGTTCAGATGACGAGGACGAGGTTGATGAAGAAAAAGAGGTAAATAATTCAAAATTCAATTTAAATAGATATTGTACATTATTTTATGCTCACGTGCTTACTCATTCCGTAGCTAGAGGAATTACGACAATCCTATGGAAGGTAAATAAAGAGAACAAGAAGTAATCGTGCGCAATAAGTTTCAAGATAATTTATAGAATGCGCATGTAACATAGCATTGCCAAAATACTAGTTGCAATTCCTACGTGAAGTATGTGTATCTACATGTTTTTAAAAAATCTCAAATATTCTGAATTTTGAACGTTTATTATTGACATCTGTCACTGCCGTGCAAAGCACAAAATAGAATAATTCGTAAGTGAAGTAAAGATATATACAGCAATAATTGTAATGACTCACTTACCGTGATCATTATAAGTGATATTATTTACAATTTTTTTGTTTGTTTACTAATGCAAATAAAACTTAATTTACTCCATTAAGCAGATCCAAACTCTCATTATAAGGCGTGATTAACAAATATTTTAATATACTAATATGGGAGATTCTAATACATAAAAAAAAGATATAATATAGGTACACACACACACACACACACACACACACACACACACACACACACACACACACACACACACACACACAGAGTGTTAATTTGAAAACTTTCAGTCGAAATATCTCGGGAACTAGTAAAGATATCAAAACACGGTTTGGAGAGAATATAGGGTAACAAGGGCGACAAATTTTGATTTAAAAAAATTTGACCTTGGGTGGAGGTGTCATGGTCAAATAAAGGTCAACTTAATTTTTTTAAATAGACAATTTTTTAAACACCTATGTTTGTAGCTCTTCTCATTGCGAGTTCAACCCGCTATGATCCAAAGTCGTCGAAGGTCAAATGACTGCAGTGAAACTTGAAACGCGTGTAGCACTGTAACGAAGCGTCGTTGATCCATGATTCCTATACTTAAAATGCTTGTATTGGTCCCTTCTTTCATCACACAAATTTATAGCACTTAGTTTTTCATCACCCTGTGTGTGTGTGTGTGTGTGTGTGTGTGTGTGTGTGTGTGTGTGTGTTCATATATCGCATTGCATTACGTGTATGTGAGTTGTGTTTGCATATAGTAATATGAGCATACAATCAATGAATTTGATATACATAAGTAATTATACAGTATGTAATTATACAGAATATATTATTGTTATATAGAAATAATTATATTTTTATTAGAATTAGCATTTTTGAATAAAAGTTTCAATCATCTTGAGTTATAAATCCTTGCAACAATATTTACATCATTCACGTAGCAAGAAGTAACGTTAAAGTACCATGTTGCGAAAAAATCGTAAAAAATGTGGATAACAAATTGCTGCAATAAATAAAAGACAATTCAACGATAATCAAAAATTTTACTTTATAATATTAACATAATATACAAAACGAAATGACTAAGTTACATTTTTTTGCGACACGTTTATATACGGCGAATTTGGCACTTGTATAATACCAAATTATCCACTATGTTATTTAATTTTGAATAAATATTTACACATTACAGAAGCGGTATAACATATTACATAATTGATAATAATTATAGTTTACTGTAACAAATACAACTGTGTACAAAGTCATTGTAATTTTTTTAGATAACCTGAAGCTATATATACGTTTAAGTAATTACGATAATAAGAATGATAATTCGGAATGATTTTCTTATCGCATGACATTAGTTAATTATCATCATATATGCAATGAGATTCCATATTGTGTATTTATGTTATCAATCTAATAAATAATGTTAAAAATGTTAATACTAATTACAAAATATTCTAATTTCTAGTATTAATTATTATTTTAGTCTCGATTATATCATGTAGCGTACCATTTAGAATTTACATGATCTGATTGAACATTTTCATTTTCTCGATTATATCATGTAGCGTATCATTTAGAATTTAAATGATCTAATTGAACATTTCATTTTCTCGATTATGAATAGAAAAGAAGCGTTCATATCGTACGCAAAAGAAAAATAATTGATAAATGTCATTCATCCACATATTCAGTAAGTTTCACAATAACCAATTTCCAGTCACTATAAATGATGTTGAGAATATGACTCGGATATTAACAATGTAAGCGAGAAATTAATACCCAATATGTATCATTGAATGACCATCACTTTAACACACTTAAATGGCACTCATTAAGGCTCCTGCTGGCTCGCGGGGCAACTCCGCGTTTTCGCATGACAGCGTCACACTTGACAAAACTGTGAACTATAAAGACGTGAAAAATGACACGTCAAAGCAAAATTATCCTTGCGATTTACAGCGTTATTCTTCATTTTAGTGCAGTGTTTTTACATTTAAAATTATTGTAATAGTGTTAAAATATACCGAAGATATCCACTTTATTGTGACTTAATATGTGCAAGCAAATACTTATTTCAATTCGGCAGCTGTCAAACGGCTTGTTTTCGTTCTTGATTAGGCAACATTTACTTCGACAAATGTGGATTACTCATATAAAAGGGGAATTTTCGGTGTATTTTACAAATCTATTTTATCGTTTACAGATGGTATTTTATTAAAAAGCATTTTTATTTTAGTGTAAATCGCAAGAATTTTCATGATATATTTTCATGATTTTCTCGCTTCTGACGTCATCAATCCAAGATGGCTGCAGTGAGTGAACAGGAGCCTTAAATAGAAATTTTATGAAAAACTGTAATTATATTAAAATAAACATAATATGCATAAAAATTGAAAAAGGGAGTATTACAATTCTTAGTAATACGTATTTTTTACTTTGATTATTCGATATAAGCCTGAAAAATTCATCGGGAATCTTTTAATTGAGCAGAACAATTTAAAATGGATGATTTTATGCAATTGCAGCTTCTCTTAGCAATAATGTTTACGTGAAAAAATATACAAGCATAGTAATTTCCGTGATAAAATACATAGGACAATATTATTATGATCGAGTAAGTATCAATAAATTGTAATTTTCATTCAATGCAGTCTAATATTAAAAAGAAGCTTAAGATATTTTTATATTTAAATTATACAATTTATGGTCACAATAGTAACTAAAAATCCTAAATAGAATAATATCTACGTTTATATTTCGAGATATCAAATTTCATTAAAATATTGGCAAATTTCTAATCGTCGACTCGGACTCAAGTAGCCTGATTTGATACTTTACGCAGTGACTACATAGTTAGACTTTTATTTCATACTGGCAAGCTTTATGTTGCTTATTTTTTAATTACTTTCTGCATAGCTTATAATAGCGAAGGAAGAAGGGTGTTCCTTATTCTTTTAGACCGTTGATATAGATAACCTTTGGTTACATATTAAGAGCACTAATATTATGTTAATATTGTTCAACGTATCATATGCGCGCGCGCGTGCGTGTGTGTGTGTGTGTGTGTGTGTGTGTGTGTGTGTGCGTGTGTGCGTGCGTGTGTGCGTGCGTGTGCGCGCGCGTGCGTGTGTGTATTTGTTTAGAAACTATTCTATTAATCTATTAGTCTTCAGTTAATTGGCATTTTACGATGTATGGCTTCAAAGTACAAATGGTTACAATCGTTAGGGCCACTTCGACCAAACTCCGATTAACTTAATCATTGATTAAAGGGTTGTCAACATGACAAAATAATTAGTATGACCATTTGTATTTCAGGCGATAGGTTCTAACCCAATCTTTTGTTACATATCTTTTCGTGTATTGTAGAAAAGAAAGATATGTAACGAAAAAATGGGTTAGGACGATTATATCGCCAGAAATACAAATAATTAGGTTAGGTCACACAAATTATTTTGTCATGTTGGCAACTCTTTAATCAACGATTACGTTCATCGGAGTTTGGTCGGAATGGCCCGTAAATCGACTTTATATATACAGGGTGTCCCATTTTAATCGATTACCCCCAAAAACTTTTTTATTTGTGAATCTAGAAAGAAATGCTTCAGACGAAAGTTGTTTGGTTTGAGGGGGGAAACATGATTCTTACGTGAGTTATGTCGTAGATGTCATTGTTTTCAAGAAATGTTAAAGACGACTAATTTTTTAAATAAAACTTGATTTTTCCCTTGAGATAAAAGTTATCGTCAAGACGTTTCCAAAACACTAATAAAGCTCTCGTTCATTAAAGATTACCTGAGATGTTTTAAATTTTGTCATGATATTTTTTAATGTAAAATATAAAATATCTCGTAAAGTATTCATTTTTTGATTACTTTGCCTTACTTTTGCACATAAAATAATGAAAGAAAGCGAACAATAAAATTAATTTTTACATTTGTAATTTTGCACAATTAAATGCGTTTACAAAATGCAATCAAATTTTTTAAAATAATTTGTTCTGTTCTTTTTTTATAACAATAAGTTTCTTTCATTATTCTACGTATAAAAGTATCAACGTAAAGTCATCGAAAAGTGAATTAATACTTCACGATTTCATATTTTATAATAAAAATATGACAAAATTTAAAATATCCCAGGAAATCCTTAACGAAAAAAAGCTTAATTATAGTGTTTTAAAAACGTCTCGACGAGATCTACAACTTTTATCTCAAGGGAAATGGGGGTGATCGATTAAAATGGGACACCCTGTGTATAGGTATATATATAGATAGATAGATAGATATCTGTGTATGTATGTATGTATGTATATATATATATATATATATATATATGATTAAACAACCTACAATATTTTTACTTCATCCTTATTAATTGTCTCATGATTTATCTGAGTAGATGCGGATGGCATAGACTAATTTCAATATCTATTATAGTACTTATGACGATAATTATTTATACTTCACATCGTAGAATATAAAAAACGATGACAACAGATTTCGATTATTTATATATCTCGTGTTACATCTCTACTGACATTAATTTATCTTATCGAATTTAAGAGTTAATCACAAAAGCGGATACGATCTACAATTGACAAAAGGAAAAGAGAATTTCTGCGCAGCTACACGATATGTATACAAAGTTTTTACGTACGGGAACATATTCCCTTCATTTTCATAAAGTGAAACACATTAAAATCGCAAAATCAAAGAGAAATAATTATCAATAGTACACTGCTTGAAAACAGACTACGAGGTACATTCTTCGTATTATCTCATGAATATATCGGTACATTAAATAACGATGGCAATCACATTTTCCTTATCAATTCTCAGACGGACGGATTTATGTGTGACTTGATTGAGTTCCTCCCATCCTCTGTTGCATCATAGTTAAGAGTAGTTCGGAATATTGCTGCATCATATTGACTACCTTGCCCTGATCCTGACCCGCGAGTAATTCTTGAAACTTCACCGTCGCTTCATTAGTGACGACGCTTCCGCTACTTCCATCGTTGTTCTCACCACCGCTGGCAACGACCAGTCGTAAAGTACGCATGGTTTCGTTAACAGACGACTCTAATCCACGTAGCATCGAATCCCGATCGATCGCTCCTCTAGACGGGTCGTCGTCATTGTCTATCATCAAACGTTTGTACAATTGCACGACGTTGTCCGCAGTGCGTGTAAGCTCATCCGCGATCGTGTTGCATAGTTGTGTGGAGACTGCAAGAATGCGTAAGAAATGTTATATTTATAATAAATCCAATCATAGAATAAATAATTATATATTTATAAAAGGCATGCACATGTCACTCATTAGTTTTAAGATCTCAAGGTCACGCTAATTGGTATCTATCAAGCTGTGTAATCTTTTAATGATAAACTCTTGAACTTTTCTAGATAATGATTCAAAGAACTTTTTTGTACGAGTTCGTCAAACAGCCTGATGATTGGGTGCCAAGTTCGAAAAAAGTCATGATATTTATATAAATCAAAATATTCGATGTATACAGGGTGTCCCATTTTAATCGATCACCCTCAAGAACTTTTTTATTTGTGATTCTAGAAAAAAATGCTTTAGATGAAAGTTGTTTGATTTGAAGGGGGACATATGATTCCAATGTGAGTCGTGTCATACATGTCATCATTTTCAAAAAATTTCAAAAAAGACTAATTTTTTAAATAAAACTTGATTTTTTCTTGAGATAAAAGTTGTAGATCTCGTCGAGACGTTTTCAAATCACTATAATAAAACCCTCTTTAATTAAGAATTTCCTGAGATATTTAAAATTTTGTTATAATATCTAGTCTATACAATATAAAATAGAATGTCTGTATGTGTCTGTATGTATGTTCTTTATACACTCTTAAACTATTCGACCGAATTTTTACCAAAAGTATATAAAATAGGGGTAGAATTTTCCGGGGAGTGTTATAGAGTGTATAGTTTTTCGTTACCGATCTTTTTGGGAACCGGTATTCGAAATTTTTCCAATTTTTCGGGAAATAATTGACCGCATCTTAAAGAATATAAAACAGGGGTAGAATTTCCCGGGGAGTGCCATAAAGTGTATAATTTTTCGTTACCGATCTTTTTGGAAACCGGTATCAGAAATTTTTCCAATTTTTCGGGAAATAATTGACCGAGTAGAAAAAGATTAGTTACGACATGTTTAATCCATGAACACTCCTTATGTTTGTCCACAATAGGATATTGAAACATAAATGAAGTCGTTTTAAGAAAACCAGCTAGTTTTTAATATAAAATATGAAATCTCGTAAAGTATATTTACTTTTCTATAACTTTACCTTCATACTTTTATACGTAGAATAATGAAAGGAAGCGATTAATAATAATAATTTTTACATTTGCAATTTTGCAAAATCAAATGCGTCTATAAAATGCAATCGAATTTTTTGAAATAATGTTTTCTATTTTTATACAACAATGGATTCCTTTCATTATTCTACGTATAAAAGTATGAAGATAAAGTCATCGAAAACTGAATACTTTACGAGATATTTCATATTTTATATTAAAAATATTATAACAAAATTTTAAATATCTCAGGAAATTCTTAACAAAAGAGAGCTTTATTATAGTGTTTTGAAAATGTCTCGACGAGATCTACAACTTTTATTTCAAAGAAAAAATCAAGTTTTATTTAACCTTCCTATACCCGCGCATTGGTCTGTCAGACCGACGATATACGTTTGCCTTGTTTTTTTTTAAATGGAAAACGCTGGCGCTTTGGGCTCCTTGGTAGCTGCATGGTTCGTGGTTAACTTCAAATCAGTGCAACGCGAGCGTTCGCGCATACAACGCGTGTGCCTGCACACGATGGAACATGCTATTATGATATGCTCCGATTGCCATGAAGAGGCATCTGAGGCGATTTAGATTGTTTCTTTTCTTTAATTTTATATATTGTTCTTTGAAATTTCAGAGTTTCTTTTAGTTTGATATAATAAGAAGTATATTTTCGTCCAAGTTTTTGTAGCTCAAGAATATTGTAATTTTCCAAAGGCTGTAATGAAAGACTGTTAGTCGCCAATAAAAGTAAATATTTTCTATAAACCTTTGTTTGATATGTTTTTACACATTTCCATCTGACAGTAAACTTGATTTTATGATGATATTTTACTAAATAACGTACTAAAATGGCTTTCGGTCTCACACACCATGCGCGGGTATATGTGTTACACTATTTGACGCGGGTAAAGGAAGGTTAAGAAATTAGTCTCCTTTAAAATTTCTTGAAAATGACGACATGTATGATACGTCTGACATTGGAATCATATGTCCCCCTTCAAACCAAACAACTTTCGTCTGAAGCATTTCTTTCTAGAATCACAAATAAAAAAGTTTTTGGGGATAATTGATTAAAATGGAACACCCTGTATATGTATGTATGTATAATTGTACACGATACCTATATCCAACTTTTTTTTAATTTTGAAAAGTTTTAATTACCAAATCAAAATTATTTTATTACAAATTCAACCATATATGTATAGTAAAATTGTTTTGAAATAATGTTAAGTGGTGGGGGTGTATTTAAAAAAATACAAAATAAAAAAATTGAAAATATAATACAAAAAGTATTTTTCTTATTATTTTAAAGTACTCTTAAGGTGATGCTGGAGCCGTTTGTATAACCGACAAAATTCTTATTTTCTATGTTATCGACCTATATCTGTCCTTGTATAGACAAGGATATAGACAAGGATAGCACCTAACATTGCACGCATACATACGCACGATACACATCGACACTATACTTTTATATTACGCTTCCAAATCTTGTTTTGGGGGGTTTATCGATGTTTTTATTGTTGTGCAATTCAGGGGAACTTGTTTTCGCGTTCGTACCAATGGTATATCTCTTGTATGAAATACATCTTGTGACGAGCTGACAGCTCGCCGCAACTCGAGACCGCCATATTGGGATAAAAGTAGATAAGGAAATCTGTACTTTCATAATTTTTTCTCGTTTTTTATATAAAATCGGAGTTCCCCTGAATCATTAATGTATGTACTGCAATTCTGGAGAAGGATTTTTAATTCTGTCAAATTAATACGACGCTACGTGCCGACAAAAGTGCCGGTGAAACAGACGGCTCCAGCATCCCCCTTTTATGAAAAAGTTTTTTTATCTTTTATAGTTTTAACGATATTCACTCCGAAAGAAAAAAAAAGGTAATTATGCATATTAATACCCCACTCGCCAATGACCTTGGTCTTGACATACGTTGTCGAGGTCACCCTCCTGAGTAACCTTCAGAAGGTTTTATCCGGCGGTCGTTATTTGTTAAAAAGTTATTAACAAAAAAAGTTTGGAAAATATAGCAGCTATTTTGAGTATTGGAAGGCATAAATGACTAATATATATGTCGAAATAATTCACGCATACACTTTCCACGCGAAACGAGGTGCCACATGGGTCGTGGCGTGCTTTACAAGCTCGTTTATATGTGTACATAATGAAACATTATATATTCTCTATTAATTTCCTGAATACACATATTTTATGTCATCTAGTAATACATAAAATGGGTCTTCTCCAATTCTTTTCACATAGATGATCGACTAACTTATCTTGTTTAATACCACCTCTACTTAAACGAGCTCGTAAAGCACGCCACGAATCCTTGTGAACGCAGGGGGGCGATATACAATAAAAAGAATTGGAGGAGACCCATTTTATGTATTACTAGATGACATAAAATGTGTATTCAGGAAATTAATAGAGAATATATAATGTTTCATTGTGTATATATATATAAACGAGTTCGTAAAGCACGTCACGAATCCGTGACAACTCGTCTCGCGTAAAAAGTGTAAACACAGAACATAAACACAGTCTTTTCAAGAAATACAATCTTCCGACATATTTAGTTTTGGTATAGACGCTGAAATGCAATCATGTTTCTACATGATTTTCTACATTTAACATACGACTACGCAGCCTTGATTAGGTTTTTGTGCGAAAAAGGAGTTATTCGCGATCGCATTATGTGTCTAAAATGTAATAATATTATCGAACTCGATTTTGATGATGAATCGTTAAATTTCAAATGTTGAAACAAGTATTATGTCGAACACTGCAAGAAGAAAAAGCGACGAGTTGTTTGTACGTTTGGGAAAAGCTTTAGCTGGCACAGAATATATAATGTTTCATTATGTATATACATATAAACGAGCTTGTAAAGCACGCCACGAACCCATGTGGCACCTCGTTTCGCGTGGAAAGTGTATGCGTGAACTATTTCGACATATATATTAGTCATTTACGCCTTCCAATACTCAAAATAGCTACTATAATTTCCAAACTTTTTTTGTTAATAACTTTTTAACGAATAACGACCGCCGGCTAAAACCTTCTGAAGGTCACTCAGAAGGGTGACCTTGACAACATATGTCAAGGTCAAGGTCATTGGCGAGTGGGGTATTAACCCTATTTTATCCAACCAGCCCTTTCGTGTCCCACAAATTTCAAACAGTCGTTTGTTCTGCAAAACAAACGAGCGTGGGATTATCCGCTCCACGCCGGAAAAAAGTTGTTGTGGTAGGGAACCTCAGGCATAAATTTCAGAGCCGCAGCTCATTTGTTCTCGAAACGGCAAACAATCAAAATTTCGGTAGGACACGAAAGTGCATGGTTGGAGGATTACGTGAGTGTTGTGTGAAAGGTAAATGAGAATTTTTTTTCGATAAAAATGTATTTTTGTGTACAATTTAAGCGTATTTAAAATATTTTTGTTGTTAAAAAAAATTTGACATTCCACAGAGGACTATTATGGCTCAGAGGCAGACGGAAGAGGTGGGGAGGAGCTACGATTATATAAAAAATTTAAATTTTTTACATAAAAAATATCTGTTACACTTCAAATTCGTCTTTTCTTATTCGGAAATTCTTTTTCTAGCATTCTTAAAGTCCTTAAAGTCCTTCTGTACCATTTCAAAATTACCAAATTTGCGGCGACGAAATTAAGTATTCCTATTTAATTAATAATTATCTCATATTTTTTTCTTATTCGCACTACTTTTAGCTTTAATTTGCGCTTTGAACCATTAAATTTCGTCAATTTGTTCGTGAGTTATGATTTTTTAAGTAAAACGAGTCGTAACGTGTGTTTGTCAACATATAATTGTTGTAAAAAAATATTTAAATAAATGATTTCCAAATGTTCTTTACATTGATTTTTAGTCGAAGGTACAAAGATATTATAATAATTTTTGGGGAATTTTTCAAAGCTATTAACATTATAAAAAACACGTGCGACTCGAAAGTGCATGGTTGGAGTATTATTGGGGCGAAAAAAACGTTGGATAAAATAGGGTTAATATGCATAATTACCAAAGGTAATTATGTACAAAACCACCCCACTCGCCAATAACCTTGACCTTGAAAAAAGTGGCGGTCACAATCCTTTCAAAAGTTATGAAGCATTAAAGTTTTCGCTTTGTAAAAATTATTCAACAATAGCACGCACACGCACACACACACACACACACACACACACACACACACACACACACACGCACGCACGCAAACACCGAAGGGGAAGTGCGGGGTGCCTTCGGCGTGGACTTTCCACGTGTGAAAAGTTGTAAACCCATCTGGCACCTCGTTTCGCGTGGAAAGTGTATGCGTGGAGGCAGTAGGTTCCGCTCCCCTGCGGGAGGCTCCACTATTGTTAAACTAAACACATAGTGTGCCTTCAAAGTACATGCGTGGGCTTTCCGCGCGTGAAAAGTACAAAACGAAAACTTTAATGCTTTGTAACTTTTGAACGGATCGTGACCGCCACTTTTTTCAAGGTCAAGGTTACTTAGGGTCATGACCTTGACAACATATGTCAAGGTCAATGTCATTGGCGAGTGGGGTGTTTTTGTACATAATTACCCTTTTTAATAAGTTTCTTCTGTGGACCTATGTTTATATATTATATACGGGGTGATTCAAAAGATTACTGCCAAACTTAAGGAGCGTATAAAGGAGTCAAAATAGAACTTTCGATTAGGAACTTGTGTTCTCCAAAATAATCCTGAGTCAGTACAGGCCTTTGAATGTACGGAACTCGGATAATATACCAATGAAATAATCGTAATTTGTTACTCTTGCACTATTAGCTTTATTTTGTTTTTATTAAGGTTTTGTTAAGGATTACACTGGCACAAACTGAATTTACAAAAGGTGTTCGAATTAGTGACCTCCACATTCAATGCAAGCGTTACATCGTCGAACAAACTCTGGCGCACTCTCTCAAATATCCTAGGTACTCACGTAATCCTCAACGAAACCTTAATAAAAACAAATAAATAAAGCTAATGAAAGAGTAGCAAATCACGATTATTTTATTGGCATATTATCCGAGTTTCATACATTCAAAGGCCTGTAATGATTCAGGATTACTTCGAAGAACATAGGTTCCTAATCGAAAGTTGTTCTATTATAACTTCTCTATACGCTCCTTAAGTTTGGCAGTAACCTTTTGAATCACCCTTATATACAGGATGTTTTATTTTAAATTCACCTAGCAAATATCTCGGAAAATATGGAAGATACGGAAGAACGTTTCAGACAAAAGTTGTAGGATATCAAGGGGGACAGAAGATGAAAATATAAACTTGACCTTGAGTGACCTTTTCAAGGCCAGATCAATGTAATCGATGTTTTTTTTAATTAAGAATTTTCTGAGATGTTTTAAATTTTGTCATGATACTTTCAATATAAAATATGAAATATCTCGTAAAGTATTCACTTTTCGATGACTTTACCTTAATACTTTTATTATACGTAGAATGAAAGGAATCGAATAATAATAATTTTTACATTTGCAATTTTGTAAAATTGAATGCGTCCACAAAATGCAATCAAATTTTTTAAAATAATTTTCTCTGTTTCCTTTTTTACAACAATCGATTTCTTTCATTATTCTACATATAAAAGTATGATGGTAAAGTCATCGAAAAGTGTGAATACTTTACGAGATATAAGATTTCATATTTTATATTAAAAGTATCATGAAAAATTTAAAATATCTCAGGAACTTCTTAATTTAAGAAAACATCGATCACATTGACCTGGCCGGGGAAAAAGTCACTCAAGGTCAAGTCCATATTTTCATCTGTCCCGCTCGATATTCTACAACTTTTGTCTGAAACGTTTTTCCGTATCTTCCATATTTTCCGAGATATTTTCTTGGAGCAAATTAAAATAAAATACCCTGTATATATAATTATTTTCACTATATTTATCATGCGTAAGTGAAATTCTCTATAAATATAATCTATAGATTTTTGTACAAATTATTTTAAATATAATTGTGAGTAAATAATTCATACAATATGACAATAAGAATATGTTAAAATATATATCTTTGACTTTGTTGACATACTGTTCCTAAAATTTAATTCCAAAATAAATAACATTTAACATTTATAGCTCCATAGCTTATTATAAACTTAAAGTTTTTTTTATTACACCATCACAGCGTGATCACTTATAAATTTTGGATACACACACAATGAAATATTATATTCACAATGCAGTATTAATAAATTATCTTTAGATACCTAATGTTTTATCCATGCCTACTGTAAGAATAAAATTAAAATTAGATATCGATTATATAACATATGGATGAATTAATCAAAGGATACCGATTATATCTGCAATTATATAAATTTGAAAAAAATTATATCTTAGCATTATAGTTCTTGTTATCTTATAGATTTAAATTTTTGAATGATGACAGAGAAATGATTATAATCACTGCGTGTTTAATTTTGGTATACTCACGTTCGACACTAGCTACATCAATAGCGCGATCGGTGTCCTTAACTGGTAGCTCATGTGGACTAGGCTCCAACTGATTTCTATTCGCCGCGGATATCCTACTTCCATTTTGCCCGATCGCGCCGGCACCATTCCGGCCATTTGTGATGATTGCCGATCCAGATTTTCTTACCGTTGTACCGGGTAAACTTAAGCTAATTGAAATAGATATTACTTTATACTTATGCTTATACTACCACTATTATAATGATTAGGTAAATGCATACTTCAACGTATACATCCTCCGATAATCTTGATCTTAATATATATTATTTACTGAATATTGTCTACTCTGATAGACTAAATTTTAATCATTGCTCATCATTGATTTAAAAAGTTTTAATCAAACTTGTAACCAAACTAACCCTTCTATAGATTGCGTTTATCAGCATCTGACTCAGAAAAATAATATTACTTCGATGCAATGTAGATATATCTTAATGTTATGTTTTATAGCATTATACTATTATAAGTATTATAACATCATCTCTTTTCCTGTACAGCAAGCTCCATTCCTTTTTTCAGTACAAATGAAAATAACAGTACATTGTGACAGGAAAATTAAAACCCTTTTCCTCGACATCGACACTCGATATTTAAAATCCTTTCCCTCGACATCGACGCTCGATGTAATGATCGATCCGACAAAATTTATGAAATACCGACTCTACGTTTTCTGTTGCCCGCGCTGCACGAGCGCCGAGCCCTGTAAACCGTCGAGACGGAGAGCCAACAGCGTAGCCGTATGTGACGGAATATATCGATCCGCAACGATTGGTAGGATCGAAGGGGGTGGGCGCGTGGTAGCGGAACGACCGAGAGATCTCGGGGACTCTTCCGTCGGTCTTCGGCGTGATTAGTCCTGCGTAAATTATAATGTAAACCGAAGTGCGTATAACGATCGACGATATGAATTTGTTAATACTATTGTGTAGACGGCGTACGTCTAATGATTGTGTGGGCCGTTATGCAGCGAGTAGCGACGTAACTGTAACGTAAGTCTAATTATTTCAATACACTCATATATTGCTTGCTTATCTCTCTGATTTCTTATGACTTCTGCAATATCCCTTGGGTCCCCGACGGAACTCCCCTTGTGTTGTCTCATGTTTAATTTAAAATCGCTAGCCGATTACGGAGTATTAGAAGAATTAGATACGGAATATGAGTTTGTTAGTTCTCATAAAACTAACTGGCGCCCAATTAATAAAGGTAAATTTGGTCAAATAACTTAGAGCCCTGGCAGCCATTGACCCAGGCCGCGCCAGGTGTCGGCATTATTCATAAAATTAAATATTAAATTGTCAAAAGAATAGCGCCGGTCTCAACATTGTATGTGGAAATCAATGTTAATTTGCTATATTTTTTAGTTTAGATTTTAGGTTTTAATGTATGATAAATTAATAATTTTAATAAGATAAAAAATCTTATACCGTGTAGGATTAAATATTGTGTAAATACTATGTAAATAAATAAAAAAATAAATATTCTTTTTAGACTAATAAACAGTTAAAACTTATACAGATTTACTATGGATTATTTAATACGTAGTCATGCCAAATTCTGTTACTAAGAAAAATGGATTTATTTCTTAAAATAAAATAAAATAAAATAAAAAGCAACGCGAAGAGAAGAGAACTGATAGAGAGGGCAGGAATGGAGAAGGAACAGCTGAGGAGAGAAATGGAGGCAGAGGACCGAAGGCGGCGGAGAATCTCGTAAAGAGAATAGAGGAAAAGGAGAAGGAGGAGAGACAGATAAAGATAAACGAGTCAAGATACAATAGTAACTATAAAGAGATTTTAACAGAGGAGTTACCAAAGTATTTACTAGGAAAGAAGAAGAAAAAGGATAGAATGTTAATAGCCAGGTACAGATGCGGGAGTGAGGTAAAAGGCAGTCAACATTGGAGAGAGGAAGAGGATAGAAGATGCAGAATATGCCAAAAAGAACAGGAGAACATAGAACATATACTAAAAGAATGTGAAGCGACAAAAAGCGAGATACAGTTAAAAGAATTTTTAGGAGAGGAAGGAAAAGGACTAGAAGTAATGAAATGGATAGAAAAGGTTAGAAAAAAGGCGGAGAAAAGGGATGGGATGGAGGGAGAAGAGTAGAAAGGGAAATTGAAAGACAGAATGTTGGAGTAGTTTTGGAGTTAGTTAGGATGATCTAAGTGATATATAATATATATGTATGTAAAAGAGAAAGTTATATGTTTGTAAATTATGTTATATGTTTGTAAATTTATGTAAGGGTTGACGGAAGTCATCCTAAGCCGCAAGACAAAGATTAAATAAAATTATTATAAAAAGCAACGTGAGACGTATACTCGTTTTATTGCATTGACCTATTACAATAAAATAATCATAACTATTAAAAATTTCTATCTTTTGCTTTCACAAATTTCTTCAAACAATCGGGCTTAAAATTCTCGTGACACGCAAAACTTCAATGAGTATCGACACTTTCTTCACCAAATCAATCTTTAGAATCTCGATATTTCGATGAGATTTAAAATAATAACCTCATTTCTCTCAAATATTATAGAGAAAAGAGAATATAGAGAAAAGACTTGTTTTAGCCTCACCGAAACATCGAGGCTTTGAAAATTGATCTGATGGCAGTAATGTCGAGATTTTGCGTACCGCGAACCGCGAGAGTTTAAAGCTCGATTATTTGAAGAAATTTGTGAAGGTAGACAATTTTAAGAGTTATGATTATTTTTTCTATATTTGCGCACCTGAGTCGCATTTGCCGTTGATGATTTATTGATTATTTTTAAATTGTAATTGATTAATGTAATAAAACGAGTATAATTATTTCATGCTACTTTTTATTTTAGTTATGAAATAAATCTATTTTTCTTAGTAATAGAATTTATGGCATGTGAAATAATCCTAACGATATATATAAAGATTTCTGGATTATCAGAAGATGAGTACATTAAGTATATATATTTATCATAGTTTAATGGGACTTTTTCACTTTATACTGAAAGTTAGAAATAAAAACCAAGAGCTATCAAAGCATCGAATTTTTACCTAGCAGAGGAATGATCGATACTGATGCTTCTAGGTCTTGGCGGTAGTGCCGGTTTTCCTCCATTTCCATTCGACGAGGTATCTTCCGAACTCGAATCTTCTTGATTTCCCACTTGACTTAGATTAACTGCGAAAGAAATGTATATCTTAGGCAAACAGTGATATTCGTTCGTACGCCCTCGCTGATACGAAATGAGAATTTAAATTACCAGTCGAGAAAGCCCCTTGCATTCCTCGTCTTCTCAAGATTGATGAAACATTGTTACTAGAAGAACTCGATTTATTTTGATGATTAATTTTATTTTGAGAACTAATCGTCGGTCTCATCAGACCGCTTGTCCTACTGTTAGTGCTAGATTGGCCGTTCCACCCTCTACCTCCTCCTGTTATACCAGCATCCGATTCCGAGTCACTCTACAAATTACAATAATTTTTATTTAATGTATTACTTATGCATGTACGATTTTCGAGGTTCTAATTGCGCATATCACAAAGCATACTTGGTTTAAAACACCAACGCTGCTGCTTCTTGTTATGTGAGTCGAGTGACTTTTTCCTGAAACATATCTGGATTGGCTGCTAGAATTGGCACCGCCACCAAATCTTGATGTTGCACTTACATTTTTACTTCCTAACTTTCCTGAAACTATTGTCACTAGTTAGGAAAAGAAATTTACCGAAATGTCTTATGCTGCTTATGCATACTTTTAACACATGAGTGCTCGCGTAAGGATCAATTTAACCCACATTTTAATTTATTTACATTTTACGTATAAACAGAATTGTTCATTTTTATTTGGTAATTGTATAGATGGAAGAGGTCACCTTGGATGATCTTGATTTTTTAGTATGTTGTCAAGGTCACCCTCCTGAGTGACTTTGACAACATACTTAAAAATCAAGGTCATCCAAGGTGACCTTCTCCATGTACACAATTATCTTTTATTTATAATTAATTATAAACTGAGACATGTTTTAAACAAAATAATTTTTAACCATTAGAAATGTTCATGCGTCTGGATCAGTTTGACCCCCACGCAAGCACTTACGGGTTAATATAGTTAATATACGAAATTACGAAAGACAAGTATAATTGTAAAATGTCTAATATAGAAATTTAAATTTAGTGAGAACGACTCATCGAATATATAATTCATTGAGCATAGAAGCGTATGAAAATATATTATCCGTACGTAATGAAGAGAGATACCTTGTACAGGGCCATGCAACAACCTATTTGGAGGACTGATGGAAAGATCACTCAACGAACAGGCGCGTCTCATGCCACTCTCTTCCTCTTCGCTGTCAATAACTTTTGACGAAATTCGCCCCCCACTACTGCCAGCTGTTGACAACGCGCACACACATGCACTAATCGCTACTATTTGCATGATGCTTTTCTTTTTTGAAGAAATGTTTATTATTTTTATTAAGCTTACCTTTATTTCATAAATATTTATCTTTACACAATTAGCTCCAAATGACTTTCAGCTGACCTTGATGTTGACTTTGACTTCTTAGGAAGTCAAGATCATTGATCTTTCCCGTCGCTTGGTTAATAAAAAAAAGTTCTGTGAGTTAATAAATGTGTTGAAAAGAATCTAAATTTCTTTGATCTTTATGTATATGTGTGTGTGTGTGCGTGTGTGTGTGTGTGTGTGTGTGTGTGTGTGCGTGCGCGTGCGCGTGTGCGTGTGCATATATTGCGATTATATGACTGAAAATATCATCCATATCATTCCAACCCAAATTAATCTAATCCAAACCTAATCTTAATTTTAAATTACATATAGGTTTGGGTTAGTTAGTTAGTTTTTTCGGGGTGGGAGTACAAGAGGAGGGGCGGAGCCTACGCGTTTTCTTTTCACAATGTTATTCTCAGTCGTAAGTCATAATTCCAATATACATACAGGGGACCGGGGCTATCTGTCTACGTTATAATTTACGCTTTTTTAAAGTTTACCGAAAAACTAATAATATTTGGCTGAACATTTTAATGGTGTAACTTTTCAAGCTTTCTATAAAAAAAAAAAAAAAACATAATTAGAATCGTTTATCTTTTAACATTTTAAAGAGATGAATTTTTTAAGTAGACAAATCGAGCGTAGACAGATGGCCCCGTATGTGGAGCTATCTAGCCATACACACACATTCGAGGGGCTATCTGTCCACATAATAAAAAACATATTATTTATAATTTTTATACTTATTTATAATATTATTTATTATTAATCTATAATATTGAAAAAACTGTCTAGTCGAAAGAGTCAGAGCAGTAATAGGCATTTTGTATAAACTTTATGATAGCATTCCTGCTTGGAGCTGACTTTTCTTTATACCCAGTAGCATCAAACTGATTTTGAGTCCGTTGCAAAATCAATGTGGTGAGTTTCTTTTGTCCCTTCAATTCTTTAATCCCTTTTTTTTTGCATTTAAAGCCTTTACTTTTTCCTCAGCAGTGTTTGAAATAGAAAATACTAAATAATTTAAGACAAACTCATATATTTATGTGACGTGTATTTTAAAAATGACAATTTTGTGACGATATGGATGCGACTCTTGAATCGCAGGATCAAGTAACTGCTCGTAGGTCACTCTTTTTTACAGTAGCAAGTGAGAGTCCGAACATTTATTCCGAATTCTAACGCCGTTTTTGCAAAAGATTCTCGCTCGATTTTTATTCTTTTAATCGCTCTAAGTATAATTTTATTGGGTATGTTTACCTTATCAGTCTTTCTTTTGTAGTTACGCACTATTATCTATGTATAAAAGAACAATCCGTCATTGAAGTGTGTGGACACATTGCTCTATCAACAATAAGACAGATAGCCCCGACCACATTTTTCAGTCTTTAGCATGTTACGAATTTTAGATTATGCCCAATTAAGGACATCTTAATTCACATCTATTAATTATATATTAATTGATAATATTATAAATTGCTTGCTTTAATTTGAGTTAAACTACTGCCGCAAATTTTTCGACCGTAAAAAAAAGTTAATTTTTTTTCGTAACGCGTAGAAGTGTACGTGAAAAGCATCGCAAGAGAACAAAAGCTTATGCCCGTTCTAGACTGGAGGATGATCCTACTCGCGGCTCATCCTAGTGAGTAGTGTAGACGGATAAAAATAATTGATTATCCATGATTTTTATCCGTCTACACTACTCACTAGGATGAGCCGCGAGTAGGATCATCCTCCAGTCTAGAACGGGCATTATGAATCTCTTACGTAGAGCTTCTTTCAATTATTTGTTGGAATGGTAGAGATATCTATCTCTTAAAGGCCCTTGCACAATGCCAGGCAACAGGCAATAGGAACAGGAAATAACCAAAAATTCGTTAATTACAACTTAAAAAATTCGAATGCTATGATTGGTTGGCAACAGGCAATAAGCACAAAATTTTCAACGTAACGGAAACTCTGTGTCTATTGCCCGTGCCACTGTTTATTCTGCATTTATACATGATTTCTGATTTCTATTCCCTGTTCCTATTGCCTGTTGCCTGGCATTGTGCAAGGGCCTTAACACTTGAGATAGCAGTAGTGTGGACGCATAGCTCCCGTAGACAGATAGCCCGGTCTCCCCTATACTAAGAGCAAAGAAATTTAGATTTTCTTCAACACATTTATTAACAACTTTTTTTTTACTAACCGAGCGATGGAAAAGGTCAATAATCTTTTGACCTTCTTAGAGGTCATTAAGGTTAATGGAAAGTATTTGGGGCTGGCTGTTTAAAGGTAAATATTTACCCCTTTATTTTTAAGCAGTTAAATTTACAATAAGAACTACTGTTTTTTCATTAATGGAAAAATAAATATACGACAATGTAAAATAAATAAATAAAATTGATCGATATGTAGAATATATTTAATAACTATTTCCTTATGTGCAAGAAGATCCAGTTTAAAGTAATCTTGATTTTACAAATTTTCTGTAATTAATATGATGTCATTTGACTTAGAGCTTCTTGCACAAAGTAAATAATTAAAATAAGACATTAGAGAGCAGGATAGCGACAAAAGGGGAAGAAGGGTAATGTTGTAACTTAATGAGAAAAACATGCGGTTGCGTTCCGTGCAAATGGAAATGATTAAAAATATTAACCAAGTCTTCGCACAACTTGAAAAGCGTTTAAACTGAAAAGTAAAATGCTGTCGTCTTGAAATAAAATCGAACGCGATTATACGTAAGCGATAAGTAAGTGGACGATTAATTATGGTATTTCGTTGAGACATTTCACTTTTCTATCTAGACAAAGGTAATTCATCAAGTAAAAAGAATTAAAAAAAAAAGTATCTTAAATATTAAAATGCAAGGAAAAGATACATCAATCCTCCATGTAGTCTCCTTGTTCTACACAAGTGCAAAGTGGTTCAATGTTTCACGTAAGGAACGATGCCATTGGAATTTTATTTGACTGCTTCTTCAGCTCCTATTATTTCTTTTGTCCTTCACACAAAAAAGTATGACAATAAACAGTGCCAACTATTCAGAGCTGTTGAAAACAGAATTGAAACCAGCAATGTTGAGCAAACGTAGAGGAGTAACTTGTTAGGGGATCATTTTGCTCCAAGATAATCCCAGGCCTCAGGGCATCTCGAAATTGTAGCTTTGGAGCATCCACCATGTGACCATTACATTTTTGGATGATGAAGACTGAAGGGACAATTTTTCCTCTGATGACGATGCTAAAGATCCGAGGTTTACGAAAACAAAGCTTCCTCTGTGAGGAAAAAAGTAAAAAAATTGCTTGAAGGAGCAATCGAATAAATTTTATTTTGGGATCAATCAACTAGTGAAATGTTGGACCACTTGTATAGAACGAAGAGAAGACTATTAACGATTGTATTTTTTTCTTGTATTTCAACACTTGGTACATTTTTTTTCAAAAATTTCCTTTACTTTTTCAACTGCCTCTGTATATACACGTACTATACAGCTACGTACATCTACAACAGATATATGTACATACGAAAATATAAATCTCTTCTGTAAACGGTTCAATGTGTTACGATGTAAATTCTTATACTTGATTTTGGGATACTAACACGTAAAATTTAACAACACGTAGAAAATATACGCAAGCATTTTCTATTCGTTATCGATACCTGCATAAGGATGCTTTGTAGCGAAAATTGTTTGATCAATTGTCGGCAGAGTTTTCGTCCACTTGTGACTTGTGTGACTCGGACAGCGCGACGCGGGCGGCCACATTCTCTTAGGCGAGTTGGTGCAACTCGAGGCGGACGTGGAGGAGCCGCTCTCCATCAGCGACCTGTCCATCGTCGACACATCGGCGCAGTCGCTGTCCTCGCCGCACGAGTGCAGTCGTATATCGCGTCTGATCGCGTAAAGTCTACCATCACGCTCGGCCTCCAACTTGGCGAAGTTCTCGCTCGTCTCTTGACCGTGCGTCAGTCGTAGGCACCTCTCCCTCGTCAAGTACTGCTTCTGCCTCACTAGATTCTCGAATTCCTTCGAGAGTAACTTCACGGTGCCCTCGATCGCGCGAGTTATCCGAAAATCCACGCTCGCTTTGAGATCATCGATACATTTGTTGGTGGTCTGCAAATTCGAACTACCGAGCGATGACTCCTCTCTTTGCGGGTCGCAGGAAACTCCGCCGGGCTCTAATGAGTCGTAAGTTTCGTACATATCCTTCGTTGGAATATCGTTCTCGAATAAATTTACTTGTTCCCTGTCGTATGATACGCATTGTCCCTCTCTCGGGTCGCGAATCTTCGTTATATGGTGATTTCTCGTTAGACGCGAAGAGTCGTTTCTGTCATACATCAGCTCATCCCGCATACCATTCTTATCGGCGCAAGTCTGCAGACTGTAGAATTCGCCTCCGCTGTCTTTATTATCGTCAGATTGCAGTGTAAAATTTGCAGACTGCAAGAACTGTTGCATTACTTCGGAATCGAGTGAATCTCGCTTAGTCTTCTTATCGCTCGGCGTAACTCGATATTCGGAACAAGCTGAACTCATGGAGGATGCCGTGTAATTGTCGGAATCGGTTACACTTTTTAAAGCAGGCGATGAGGGCGGCGTGTCAATGTACTTCCAGGCTGGTCTAGCTCTGTTGCGCATACTCTGAGTACGGGACGAGTTTCTCTTAGGTTTCGGTGGTTTGTGAGCAACGAAATCATTCAGGATCATCATCGATTCCGGTTTCAGGCTATTGCTACACGGAATAGTTTCTGATCCACTGCAAATCGTCCCATCCGCATCGTCCTTGTGCTCATTATCAAAATTGAATTCACAGTAAACTTGAGTTTTCAGTGATGCAGTGTCTTCTGCGAAATTCGTATTGTTCCTCGCTTTGCTGATTCTAGTGTCCTGCAAAGACTTCGATCTAAACACTGCTCTGTACAGTGTGTTCTCATTGGTGGAATTCTGTACATCATCCGTGGTGGTCTCTGCGATATTATTAGGATTTCCACTGTAAGTCTCGGAATTTTGCCTCTTTCGCTTGTAATGAGAGTCGAATAACATTTCCAAAGGTGCTGATTTCACTAAGGAGTCCGAGTCGTCAGTTAACACGCTCTCCGTACTTCGATGATCAGCGTTTTCGCGTAATGGAAACATCTGGTAGTCCGACTCATCAGTTAATATACTCTCCTGACTTCTGCCCTCCTGCATCTTGCGTCGAGATAGGAAGAAGCTCGCGCTCGAGTGTCTATCGTGATCGTAATCCAGAATCTCGGCGCTTCCTTTAGAGAACGATTCGACAGAGACATCCGAGAGTACGCTCTCTTGAGAACCAGTTAAAATCTTCTTCTGAATATCCTGATAATTCGAATAACTTCTGTAGTCATTCATATGAACGTTAATCTGATAGTCGCTGACACAACGCCGAGGTGGATTCTTGAGATCTTCCTCCAGTGAATCGTCGCTGAAATTGCCGTTCCCCTCGTCGGCATCGTCGACGGTCTCTTTAAAATTCTCCATATTACGCTCGTTCATAGCGGGTAAGCTTTCGAAAGATTTTGCAACGTTCTCCATATCCTTCTCATTATCATTCAGACCGATAAAATAACTGCAAGACCTTCTCTTCTGAGCAAATCTTGCAAACCGACTGATATTCTTCTTACACTGCTCTTTCAATAACTTCAATTCCTCGCATACAGGAGATTCGGGCAAAGATTGATTAGCCTTATTCAAAGACAGCTTATACTTTTCAGTTTTTTTTAATGTCAACGTTAACGGACGGCTAAAGGTTGATTTTTTTACTTTCTCATTGATGCACAACATAGTTGGACTTTTCAACAAGCAGTTTTCACTTGGTATCTCTAGTTTAGGTAACGCATTCCCCATACCTTGGACCTTGTTAATTTTGTTGGATTGTTGGGATTTAAACGTGGGTTTTGGATTTAGCATAGGTTTGCAGGGATTAATCGGTTTTGAAAATTGGTTTTGTTGACCGGATCTGTTACCTGTGCTGAGCCTGTTTGAACGATGATGCTTTTCTTGTATGTGACTGCTCAAGTCGGATATGCTTTGGCTGGATTTCAGTGACGATCTATAACCCACCTGCAAAAATAAGAATCGAATTTTACTGCAAAAGTTCCTGTAGAGCATTTCGTTTTTTTTCATGCGAAGATTACTCACACTTTGTAATTTTCTTCTGGTTTCCTCTATCCTTCTCTGTAACTCTTCCCGTTTTTTCGCAACATCAATGTCGCCTCTTGCATGTTTCGTCGCGTTAACCACCGCCGCATTACGTATTTTGGTAGCAGCGTTACCTTCACCGCCACTAAGTCTACAACAATTCAAATTAATCAATAATCAGTGATTATTGAAATAATGACCTAGCATCATAAAACTTCACTCGTTCAAATCTCATTTTACCTCCCGTGAAACTGAGAGCTAATACTTGTTGCTTTTGCACGATTTGGTGGCTCTTCCGCGCCGCTAAGCGACTCGAAGGCATTCTTCAGATATTTTTCCCTGTGACTCTGTTTAGAAAGCTGATCAAAACCTTCAGAACTAGCTTCGGATAATATAGACAACGGATTTCTCTCTGCGCTAGGAGTCGACGCCCCGCCTTCTGAATCAGATTCATCCTGACTGCCAGACGCGGTTAATTCACTTGTCCGACCATTCTCCGCGTTCTTCAACTTCTTTTGACGCCTTTGTGACCTGTGCATATAAGATGCGCTTTACACTATTCGACAAAAAGATTCGCAATATAATCGAGAAGAGAACGTAGGTATGTTGAATCAAGTACGAACCTTCGAAGTTCCTCAACGTCCATCGCATTAACGGTAAACTGATTCGATACAATATCTTCTGGTGGGGGATAATACATTAACCTATGGTGTGACTTTTCAGAACTAGTCGTTCCGTTTTCCCCTTCGGAATAATCTTCGACATCCCCATCATGTTCGGTGCTTTCATGATCCTGAATAGCATACATTTTTTGATAATATGGCGAGGTATTATTTATTAATGACATAATTAACAATTAAATTAAAAATATAACACAGTTATGAATAATATGATGTCAAATGAGAATATAATATCGGCAGAGAGAAGTGTTATTTACATATGATATGTTTTGTTATATTTGAAAAAATGACTTTATAAATTATTTCCTGAAGAGATTATTATACGTAATCATTTTTAGAGAATGTGTTTCACGTTTTTAGGAAGATATACCTCAAATTTAAAGCTGCCAAGACTGCTATCGTCGGTGTGATGACGACTTCTCGATTGACGTGTCAATTCCGTAAAATTATTACTTCTTACTGTCACCTTATCGTCAATCGCCTATGTCATGATTGAAATAAAGTGTGATCAATGAAACAAATATGCAAATCAACAATGCAATCCAGATTATCAAAACAAAAAAATAATTAAAAAAAGCAAGAGCAAAGCACAATAATCGGTGAATAAAGATGAATCTGCTACTAGAAAGACAATATAAGATATACGATCAAACAATAATACTTATATAACTTAGTTAATACCTGTTTTGTTTCATTTTCTATCTCTCTATAACTTTTGGGACAAGATTGAAATACACTTTCCTCTTCTTCCTAAAATCGCAATTAAATGTTAGTATTTCATTCTTAGATTGAAGAAAGCAGCAATATATCAGAAGAATATGTTAATATTCGATATTATTCGACGATTTAATAATTATTTGAAAATAATTAAATTAGTTATGTTTAAGGAGAGAATAAACTCTCTTAAAAATGACCAAAATATCAGCTTTTTTCATTAAGTAGATTATTTTCTGCATGTTTTAAGTTATACAAAATGATTTTCGGATATATCCAAATGTCGAAAAAAAAAAAAAAAAAAAAAATGGTTTGAACTTATAAACCTCTCGCGATTTTTATTTAGAAGCGATAATCAAGGAAAAATAATTTTTTTTTAATTTTAGTTTGACACTTAGCAACACCCTCTACTTGTAACCTTGATTTGAAGTTAACAAAGAAAAAAAGGCTAAATTATTGCAACAGATGCGAGGTTGCGATGCCAAATATTATCAAATCTTGCCAAATAATATCAAAATCTTAAGACACTTTCCAGTAAAAAACATTTGCTAACTTTTATGTACCTTTTTCTTGAGAAATACATCGAAGCAATCTTTACAATCGTTATCTTAATCTCTTCAGAAGTGACTGGACCATGATTTTTATCATTCGGTTTTAAAAAAATTATAATTTTTATCAAAAATTATACGCAACTAAAGTTACAAAATTTTTCAAATCATAATTAAAGTTCAGAAAAAAATCTTATTTAGAAAAAAGCATCAATCCAAATGTAGCCAAAATCGTGAGAAGAATTTAAAGAAAGATGATTCGAATATGCCTCAGTGAGAAAGATAAAGATGAGGAATATAAAGATAACTATGGCCTTGTAATTTCGCAACTGCATCCTCTCCCTCTTAATTTACAATTTTATCCCTCTTAATTTACAATTTTATCTATCGCAAAGAACTCGTAAAGATCTCCTTCTACTAACCCTTTTGTTAATCATCGTTTCTCGACGATAGTCGCTGCTGCATTTCGTCTCTGTGCCGCTGTCGATGGAGCTGTCCTTCGAGTCGCCACCACCGCCACCGCCACCATCCGAGTCAATGGCATTGCGCGACGGAGGAAACGGTATAACTTCGTCGCTGTCGTAGACAGACTTGACGGTGATACCGTCGCTCTGTTGAACCCTTTGTGCCCATCGTCCCTTTGGCAGATCAACACCGAGAGACCTGACATTTGAGCTCAGAGCAGCGCTATCGTCAACACTCGTGGTATTTATTTGTTTCTTCGCCCATAGCGGTAACTGACCGACGCTGAATCTGTAATCTACGCTCTGGAGCGTTGGATTCGAGTTGGGGTCGAGAAGATCTGGTGGAGGCGATCCAAAGGTTTCATTATCCAATCGTATGTCGATTTCGCCATCGTTGACTTGGAGCGGTTTCCTATGAACACATTCGAGAGACGCAATTATTTTAGCATTTAGCCGAAGCCACACGACGACAATTAAGATTGGCAGCATTTGTGAACGGAAAGAAGCTACTTACTTGCCGGCGCGCATCGCTTGCTGGGCTAGACGAGCCTGCATGGTCACGACCATGTCGTGCGGAATACGCCACACGAACACGCAGCCGTCACCGCTCGCAGACACAAGGTGACGACAATCTGGGCTAAAGCGCAAACCAGTCACCAGTTCCGAATGACCAACCATAGTGGCCATGCACTCGCCGCTGTAATAATCGTACACGCATAACGTTTTGTCTGTACATGAGGTAGCTACATAAATACCGGACGCATCTGAAAATACGCCAAATGGGATATTTTATAGATTATCAATCGAGGTCAATTGTGTAGACCAACAAGCATCGCTGCTGTGATTCCCGCTAAATAGTGGAAAATCTTTAAATGGCAGGATTGGAAACTTGATTTTTATTTCCTTAATGAAAATTGATTTTAAGAATGATCAAGTTATTTTCAGTTGAGTATTATGTCTACTAATTTCGTAATTATTTCAGTGTAATCGAATTTCTATATTGTCAGAAATCTTTCTCCTAATATAGATATCTGCATTTTTAACATTCAGCGCTATAATATCACTGTTTATTATAATATGTGTTAAATTGTTTCTTTTTCCTATTTAATAAAATTATTCTAAGCCAATGCGTATATTATGCACCGCATTAGAATGCTGCATGCCAGTTTTAAAATATTAAAACTATAAAAATTGATTCGTCTTTAAAATAACATTTAGCAGAAACTACAGTTTTTATTATTGAAAATATATTACAGATTGAGATATATTATATAATTTTTATATACAAACGTAGTAGTGTCATACAAGTTGAAGTATTTGGAGATTTAAATAAAAAATCCAGGAAAATAACAGTAATAAATAAACAATATTTTTGCAAAGAATATTTTTAAATCGTTATATTGCATTTTTCAGTGATGCATCTATGGTATTACGACTTTATATTATTTTATCAGATATTAAAACTTTACATTTTATACCAAAATTCCTGTTTTTATTTTTTCACATTCCATCAATTTTAAAAAATCAACTTTATTACACTTAAAAAAATTTAATTTTTTGTCTTGTTTCGGAAACACTAATAAAGCTTTATCTAAAATTATCTTCTACGTCAGCGATCAGTATTGATTTCATGACAATTTGGTCACATACATACATGGAATGGAAAATATTTTGATCATGTGCATGACATTTTCGTTCTGCATATATGCTATTGAGAGATAGAAAGGACTGAATAAAGTGGTAATAGAGAAGTCGTTCAATTTATAATATAATATCAATGTGTTATCAATACGGAGGTTTAACTGTTTATGCAGAAGGTGGACAAAATAAACACATGTAAACACCTAGAAAATATATTACTTGTTTTATTAATAAGAGGTTGGCCCACCATTTGCCTTTAATACAAATGCTATCCTGTTGGAATAGAGTCATATAATGCTTGAACAACCAATGGAATATTGTACTCTTTTAATGTTGCTATTCTTTTAACAGAACATCTTTCATACTTATATAAGTGATGTTGGAGGAAGAAATTTGCTTCTCACTTTTCAAAATTGCTCTTTGTTCTCCAAAACTTTAATGTTAACAACAAACAACAACAACATCAAATATCTTTCCTGGCCAGCGTAATCACCCGATTTAAATATCATTGAATCATTGAGCAGTTTTAAAGAGCAAAATGAGGAAAGTTTCTCCTCCAATTATTTCTTGAGCAATTGGAAGATGCTTTGTCATGTACGGACAAAATTTAGAGTCTTCCAATAACGAATCAAATTTTGAAGAATGTAGGATGGACATAGGATTACCCGAAGACAGAACTTTCTTCCTCTACTAATATACGTACGAAGTGGTGAGAAGCTCGCGCAAGGGATTTTGATCGCTTGAGTATAAATAAGCGTGAAAAAAAATACCACAATGGCTTACTCGAGCAATACTCAAGCTCTTGGCCTATTAGCTTATTAGCTTTATCAATCTTTTATATTCATTTTGGGATTCTGCTCTTGTTTTTGACATTAAGAAACTCTGACCTACACCTGAACGAAAATTCAAGTCCCAATCAAACCATTGTAAACTCAAGAACTTCTTGAATAAAGGTATTTTGTAAATCCTGAAATCTAATTTATCCAGAAACACCTAACCATTTCCCGGAACACCTCTCTAAATCTGTCGCTGTCAAAGAGCGTGGCAACAGAACAAGTCTAACTATATCTGTTGCCGAAAAGAGACAACAGAAAATTTATAATTTAATTTATCCTTCTTTATTATGTCTAAAAAAGGGGGGTAAAAAACACAATTGAAAAAGATTAAATTTTAAATCAATTAACTAAGCAATCCAATCTAATCAGGACACTTTCTTGCTCTTCCTTAAACTGAAGAATTTAGAAACTGAAATCCAAGGTGACGTAATTCAAGAAGTTCCACGTCACAAACACATTCTCCTAGATTTTGAAATCAGTTTTCCTAATTTCAATTTTATAAATAAATTTGATCCTCGTTATAAGACTTTTAAATTACGATATCTTTTCGGCCCCGATTAATCACACAATCTAGTTCAAATCTCGGGTAAAGTACTTAAGGGGATGCTGGAGTAGTAGCAATTACCGACATTTTTTTTTTTGACACTTAACTTTGAATTGGCTTTACGGAATTGAAAAAAATTTTACAGGATTAAAGTATGCATAAAAACGGAGGGCGCTAGCGTTGATTTTACATCAAAAACGAAAAAAAATAAAAAAATTATATGTATGACGTGACAACATTTGCTGCACATTAAAATTTAGACTTTGTACGTATAAAATAAGCATACAGCGCCCTCGGAATTGCAAAAAAGAATAATGTTGTGCTTTCAGAAATGAGCTTAGAAGCTTTAGTATAAGAGAAAAGTGTCGTTGAAAATCTCATATGTATGCGTGCGGAATAGTATTGCGTGTAGCGAGAGATGGCGCAGCAATCGAACAAGGACAGATGCCTCTCGTTAGACAAGGGCAGATATAGACCGGTAATATAGAAAATGATAGAAAACGAATTAGAACGGAATTAAAAATGTTCGACATTATCGACATCGAGGAAGTTCGGCCGTCGCTCCAGCATCCCCTTAAATATACTTAAATATGAAGTCCAAAAATGGACGAAATAATTCTCTTTGTCAATTCACATATGACATCTTCTAGAAAAATTATATAACATTGGTGACACACACTGGTGACTATTTAAGCATTGTGTGAGTCTATTCCAACAAGGACAGAATCTGTGTTAAAAACAAACAGTGGGTTTTACATCTTATTAATAACAAAGTTATTAACCCTTTAGGGGCCTGTGTACATAATTATGTACATTCACTTTGAGCTCTTCCCAAAATTTCCTCTGTTGGTAAAATGGTGATTCCGTCGGTATAGTATTATCGAAATAGTGTAGTTTAGTGTAGTTTAGTGTAGTGTAGCCGCGAAATAGTGTAGTTTTAAACTGACAATCAATATGGCGAAAAAAACTAAAAAAACTAAAAAAACTTTCATCAGGGACGTCTTTTAAGACTATCTTATAAATTATAACATTTTACTCCAACGGGATTGATGTGTGGCCCCTAAAGGGTTAACGACAATCAATAACATCTTATTAATAAAACAAGTAATGTATTTCCCAGATTATTTCACATTATTTTGTCTATCCCTTGTAATTATTTAGAGAATACTCTTTTATGTGAATCATCAAAATATCTCTAAATATTGCTATTGAAAGACTTTCAGTACTGTAATGGAGCAGCGATGCATAATGAGCTATGAATTATTCATCCTACCTAGAACAACTTTAATCAGCGATCCGTCGTCACTAACGGAACCTTTAAAAGTCTTGCTGTGTTTCCCTGTAGTAACATTATAAACTCGGATATTTCTATCTTGACAGGCGGTTAACACATGCTTTTGTCCAGAATCGACTTCCATGTCATACAGAGTGGTTTTTCCCTGAGCATTGCGACCCCTAGCAAATTGCGGCATTCCGCCTGGTGTCTAAAAATACAAGAGAAAATCGTAAAGTATCTTGGTGAATGCCAGATCTGAAATTGATTATCAAACATCGAAACAAGATTACTTACTGATTGCAATTGCCTAAAAATAATACTCTTATCCGCGCCGCAGGATACCATCTGTATCTGATTACCCTGATTCAGTTGATTAAAAAATCTAACCGCGGTAATGGAAGAGCTATGATCATCAAGCGTCTGCAGAAAATTGTATCCCTGATCGACGCTAAAAACGTGAATCAATCTGTCGCGAGACGCGCTTGCTAGTAGTCTAGGGGCGTCCAGCGAATGTCGCGAGAACCTGGAATACTCTAGACACAGCACTTCGGCATCGTGCGCTTCTATCAGGCATAACTCTTCCAGTGAAGAAACATCGTGGATTCTGATATTGCCGGATCTGTGGAAGTAATGTGTGATTGTATCCCTTGCTGATCGCTTATCAACTGGATTTCTCTTCTCATTTTACCTATCCCCGGAAGCGAGGTGCTTGCCGTCAGGAGCGACTCTTATCGATCTCACGCCGTTACGACCGTCGTAAGATGCGTCGCTCTTTTCGGCGGATCCCGCGGCGGCTAGATCCAGATCCTTCAGGTAAGTCAACTCCGGATCCACGTACAACACCTTGAGCAATTCCTATCAGCGAAAAAACGGGGACATTGCGAAATAAAACATCGACTTTACACGCCCACTTTTCATTCTGATTACATTTTACTTGAGGGAGAACACTGACATTGCTATAAATGTTCCGCTTGTATAAGGTATCATTCGGCGTGCTATCCCTCTCCAAATTCCAGACCCTTATTGTGTCGTCGCTGGAACAAGTGATGAAACTTCCGGGCGGCATCGCACCGACGGAATCTGAATCGGTCGGATACATCTCGACGCCCCAGATGCAGGCTGAATGATATAGAAACGAGTGCGACTTGCCGACCCGCTTAATATCCCTCACATCCCAAACGTAGATGCTATGGTCGTTGTACACGCAAGTCAGCTTGTTATTTCGCTCATCAAATGCCAGCGCGATCGCGTCCGGATACCTCGCGTTAGGCGGATGTTGAGACATATGGCTAAAAAAAAAAAAAAAAAAAAAAAAAAAAACGCGAATAGGAAGATATTCTTAAGGGTCGACAGGAGTACAAGTGCACTTAAAACTGCACTTTAACTGCAATATTCGTAATATTTATTTTCGGAAAATTTATTGTGATTCTTTTTCCAAAATCCGGCTCTGTACAAGGATGCGGCTGATCTTACTGATTAAAACGAGCATGATTTTAATGAGATTCATTAATTAATTTGGCTAAAATTTGGGACCGTGGGGGGCCGTAAACTACGAATTATTTTTCCCAAATTTTAGCTAAATTAATTAATGAATCTCATTAAAATCATGCTCGTTTTAATCAGTAAGATCAGCCGCATCCTTGTACAGAGCCGGATTTTGGAAAAAGGATCACAATAAATTTTCCGAAAATAAATATTACGAATATTGCAGTTAAAAGTGCAGTTAAATACAGAGGTCTCCACTGTTACTCCTGTCGACCCTTAAATGTCGCAACGGAGAATTATCGAGGTGTGTCATTATTATAAAATATAAACCTGATAGACAATCCTTGTGCAACGTCCACTCCCAAATAATGTGTCCTTGGTAATGTGGTGATAAACTGAAGTGTGTTAGGACTAAAACATCTTACAATACCCTCGGCGCATCCGATAAAAATATATTTATCCCCGATCGCCATGCAATTGGCACTACTCGTCTGTAAGGATAGCAATGTTTCTTTTTCATTACCAAAAACAAGTTTAAAAGTAGATTGATCGTGATCTCTTCATATTTCTCGAACCAAGTGTAGAAGCGAACTAATCACTAGGAGTAACTTACTCGAAGCTCGACCCACTTGTCCAAGAGCCTCCTGTTATTAAATTCGCACAACAGGCCCGTTTTGGTTATCGCATATGTAGAATCTGCCATCTCTCCCCTACCGCAGGCTACGTCAACGAAATCATTATTCCTCTGCTCTCCTAATATAGCGGATCGACCCATCAAAGGCACGGGTTCTTTGTACTGTGTAATAAAATGTCGCATAAGATCTATCCTTCTGTTACATCACATCAAGAAAAAACACAATACTTTTGTTTCGCAGTAAGATGTAAAACAGGGTTGAGAGCTTACCTTGGCGCTACGCGAATACTCCAAGTACCAAAACTTGACGTGCCTGTTACCCACGGTAACGAAATAATTGCCATTCTCCGCGAAACAGACAGCCTTCACCTTGCTCGAAACTTTATTGGATGCTACTTTGACATTGTTCCGCCAATCCCAAACATTTACAATCATGTCGTGCTGCGAACCGACCGATACAACGTACTTGTTGCTGGGCGAAAACGCCTGAAATCAAAAGATAAATGTCCTTTTGATATCTTGTACACCTGAACATCTCATAGGATTAATCTGAAACCTCCTACCTCTCACACAATTAATGCAATTTACTTAACATTGTATTTCGCGACGATATATTGTAAAAAATAACTGAATTGTTAACAATGTAAAGAACCCCGCACTAATCATGTATGAAACTAGGTCCTGGTAAAATCAGCTAGTTTTCTCATATGTTGTAGCTTATGATCTGCTGAACAAAAGATGTAATAGGATCAAAGGTAGATAATGCACAGTTACTGACCTACAGCCAGACAAACATGAAAAACTCTGTGAACATTGTTTAGGAACACTTTGGAGTTGAAAACTTCATAGAAAAATGATTATTATTATTGATCTCAGAAGGAATTTAATATACATATGTTCCATATGTGGATTCATATATACATGATCATACACAGGGTCCCATACAGGGTGTCCAAAAAGTCTCGAGGACGCCGAAAATATCTCGAAAAATATAAGTTTCATAAAACAATTTTTCAGACAAAAGTTGTAAGGTTTAAAAAGATCTATTTATTGGCTTTATGAGTTTGACCTTGGGTGGCGTCGCCAAGGTCAGGTTGAAATCACCTTGAATTTTTTCAATAAAACCTATTTTTATCACATATTCTTATAGCCTCTCTCGAGACCTTTTAAGACACTGTAATTTTGAGTTCCACTTTGAGTTAGTCGTTTCGAAGTTATTAAACTTTTTATGGTAACATGTTGGAAAGTGTATCTATCGTATTATACCCGTATTATACCCGTATGACGTGTATGACGAAGAGGTTAATGTCCACCAGAGGTGGATGGGTTATGTTATTATAATACATATGACCATCAGCAGAGCATTTCTTTGCTAAGCCCATTATCACATTTTATATAAATAGGAAAAGATACTCAATATACTGGTCGTCCGTCTTAAAAAAATTAAACACGAGGCAAACACAATACAGCACATTATATATTTCATAAAAAATTCAGTTGCTCATCATGCAACCATGTCAAGCTGCTCTTAAAATCCTGATAATTTTCAAAAGTTTCTTTTTCAGATTTGTTTCACTAATATTTGACTAATTAGATCGTTTTTATATCTATTTTTAAACAGTTAATTTTTTATTTAATGATACATAAACTTTCAAATGCATTTTACGTATTTGGAGTTCTTTTTTCTGGATCTTTTTTTCACCTTCGTAAGATTTTTTAAATAAAATTACTTTATTCAAAACTAAAGCATTATCTCCAATTTTTCTATGATAGCTAAATTCTAAAAAACTATATTTTAATTTTTCTTCATATAATTATATCCGCTTAAAATTAATCTTTCTCTTACAACAAAAATACGAAGAGTGAGAAACGAGAGATCGTACGATCGTAGACACATGAAATAAAAAGTCATCGCAGGCAAATACTCACCACGCAGTTGATGCCGTACTTGTGTCCCGGAAATTCCGCGATCTGCACGGCGTTGTGTGGATCGGAAATATCCCAGACACGGACGTTCGGCATATGACCGCATTCACCGGTGGCCAAGAGTTTACCGTCACCGGCGAGCGCTAGGGAGGTCACAGTCTTCCGGCAGGCATTCAATACGTGTGCTTGACTGTTTCGTCGTGGATTAAACAGCACGACAGTGCAACTGTAATAAAAGAATACTAATATGTGAAACGTAACCAAGGTAATTTTAGCTTAAAAGAGAGCAATTTATTTATCGTAATTTCTGATACGAATTTATGACAAACAAGACAATTGTATGATTATAAATAAATTAATAAATTAAAATTAATCAATAACATCATATTTTACATGTCTCGTTGTCAGAATTAATCGGATTTCATACAGCGATTTTCTAAATATGGTAAATTGCGTTCTATATTGAGGATTTAACAATTTAATGATTTTATCAGTTTGCAGTAGTTGATCGTGATTATAGAATTAAATTGAGGCTCCCGCCTTCTATTTCATTAAACGTCTCTTTTTCTCTCTTGTTACGTATTTGATCTCACCGCACACCGATTACGCAGTTAAAAAAAAGATAATTATACTTCGTACTTCGTATCACTTTTGATGGTTAATGCAATTTGATTTCATATATGCTCATTTACGTCATAATATTGAAAAGTTTAAAATTAACGTTATGAAACGAATATTTTGATTAACAAGGAACTTCATGGAAGTGTCCTTCTCCGATTTACACGAGGGAAATTTTAATATTTTGTATTCGAGATCAAACGGACACATAAAGGACACATATTCTTTTATACGTATGTTTATGGGGGTAAAACATCCCTTTGAAAAAAATCAGTTTTTTTTCTTTCGGAGTAAATATCGTCGAAACTATAAAAGATAAAAAAAAATTTTGGTAAATATGCATAAAAGGTTAGACTTCGTCGATTTTATCGCTATTTAAATATGTTGTAGGAAAGGTCTTTCTGAGTAATTCTACGCAAGAAAAAAGTAGGGGACGGCATCGGTTTAGAAGAAATAGTAAATTAAAGTTTCACAATTTCAATACTTTCTTTTAGGTATTATAAAGTAATATTAGTTCTTAAGAGTGATCATGTGGGAAGTTAAAAACCCGTTTTTTTTTATCTTTCTTCGCTTCGTGTGGAAAGTTGCATCGTGTGGAAATGCTTAATATCTGTAACAGAAATAATTTGTTAAAGCAAAGAATAGTTAGTATATTGAAAAATATATATACAATTATATATTTTAAAAAGTATCAAGGGCGGCAGTGTGGTCTAGTGGTAGAGCGCCAGACTCGTAATCTGAGGAACCAGGTTCGAGTCCACTAGAGCCATGAAGTATGGAATATTTTTTTCGATAGCTGCGCCCCTCCGTGCAAGAAAGGCTCTTGTGCGGAGAAAACTGGGCTCCGTCTTTCGGAAAGAGACGTTAAGCCGTTGGTCCAAAGGGTTAAAGTGAGAGGAGAAGGATAGGATTGGTAGTAGTTTGCGAACCCTACGGGGATATGCAATAAATTACGAATTTTTTTTTTTTATATTTTAAAAAGTATAAATACAAAGTATTTTCTGCTTTAAGGGGCTTCCCTAGTGTGACAGGGCCTAAAATGAATGATTTTTAAAACGAAAACGACAAAGCCAATTGATGAACCTCTTTTCCCACATATTTTGCTATATTTCAAGAGTGCATACAAATTTTTTCAAAATTTTATATCTGTTATTAAGCCCGTGCCAGCCATTTTTTTGGAGCGCCGCGAAAAAGCGGTCATCACGATTGCAGCCGTAGTAGTTATCTGAAACAAAAAAGCAAAAGGATTCTTAATCTACTTGAGTGTGGCTATCGTTTGAACTAGAATCATGAAAAAATATTGAAAATTTAAAAAACTATAGCGATTATAATTTTTTCGTCTTTTTTAGCAGAAAAATTTTTCGCTATAATTTTTAAAATTTTCAATATTTTTTCATGATTCTAGTTCAGACGATAGCCACACTCAAGTAGATTAAGAATCCTTTTGCTTTTTTGTTTCAGATAACTACAACGGCTGCAATCGTGATGACCGTTGTTTCCAAAAAAATGGCTGGCACGAGCTTAATAACAGATATAAAATTTTGAAAAAATTTGTATGCACTCTTGAAATATAGCAAAATATAGTAAAATATGTGGGAAAAGTTGTTCATCAATTGGCTTCGTCGTTTTCCTTTTAAAAATCATTCCTTTTTAGGCCCTGTCACACTAGGGAAGCCCCTTAATAATAACAAAAGTATAAATTGTTGTTTTTCATTATTGCACGGTTCCATATGAGTTTGCAACTTTCCACGCAAAGCGAGGTTCATCTCACCCCCACCTACCCCTGCCTGCCGGGGAGGGGCGGTAGCCCGGTACACCGACATGTGTACTGTATATAATACACACATATATCAGCAAATTATTTCCTTTAGCATTAAAATTGTGAAACTTTAATTTGCTGTATCTTCTAAACCAATGTCGTCCCCACTTTTTTCTTGCATAGAATTACTCAGAAAGACCTCCCCTACAACATCTTTAAGTGGCAATAAAATCGGTAAGGTCTGACCTTTTATGCATATTTACTAAAATTTTAAATAAAAATTGAATGGTTTCCTACTTTAAAATAATGGGGAAAAAATTTTGTACTTTTTTATTTTTTAAAATATTGCCATTACTTAACATTTTTTCAAAATATAACTTTATTATAAATGATGTAATTTATATTGAAGTAATCTTTAACTTGGTAATACAAGAATTTCAAAATTAAGAAAAAGTTAAGTAATGGAAGTATTTTGAAAAACAGAAAAGCAAGAAAATAATAAAAACAAAAGTAACAGAAAAAGATATTGAAGGCTGCATTTCGATATGTACTGTGAGTAACTGACAGTACTGAAAATCTATAGTATACGTGACGTAAAATATAGAAAAATATAGATTTTTAGTACTGACAGTGAATATCGGAATGCAGCCAAAATAAGAGCGTTATTTGTAAATTTGTGATGTTCACACAAAACTTCCATTACTAAAAACTAGAGACTCTCAAGTAAGAGTCTGGCCACTGATCGACTGTGTAGTGTGTGCTGATTGGTGTTGACAAATCATGACAAAATCAATCCTAAATAAAAAAAAGAAGCATCCAAAAAAAGAAACAAAACCCAGCTACATTTGTTATGATTTGTCATACAAAACATGTCGTGTGTCTCTAATATATGAACTCTAGGGTAACTCCGATATATACGCCGCAGCTAAGGGAAACTTAATTTATCGAGAACTATTTACTATGTACTTAATTTACCCACTATTTAAGGCAAATGAATTATACAAATAAAAACTTTATACTGTCTACTACTATAAAAAAATAGAAATATAAAATATTGATTCTTTGTATTTAATAAAAAAAACTTTTAGAAACCCTTGCATTATTGCCATATATCCCAGAGATGTGGGTTATATGACATTCATGGGTGAAATATACGCCTTATAAAAAATTACAAATAATGTTTATAAATAAGGCAATAAAATGTCATAATAAGTTATAAAATGTGTGTAAGAAGTTTATTAAGATGTAAGAATAATAAATAAATTATAAAACTGAAAAATTTTAAAAAGAAAATAGAAGAGCGATAGATGCATTAAAGATTATTGTTATATAATCCAAAAAAAGAAGGAAAAAGAACACATAGGAGATTTCGAGTTTTACAAAGTGTCTGTACTAGGGCATAAATCCCGCATGCTAACTTGCCATATCAAGAGACACGGTAGTGTCTCGCGTCAAGCCACAGCGCAGCGAGACCGACCGTGACTCTTTTACGCGACGCGACGGGTTGCGAGTACTCGAGATGTTGAGATCTCATATAACGAGTGAACGGATCAAGTTCTAAGTAGGCTTGATCGATAGCTTGGGGTTCGAATTGGGGGGGGGGGGGGGGTATCTCCTATAACATTCTCCGCTACGTGCCCTACGAGCAGAGATATTGCGACGCAAAGTCGAAAATGTGAAAATTTTATATTAAGATACTCCTCCTAACGCCGACGTTCTCTCTCAACCAATCAGAGGAATCAGAGAAATGTCACTTTCACTTTTTCGACACTGGCGCGCTACCATCGCCAGTTTCGAAATCGGTATGTTATTATTACGTGTGCGTACTGCGCTCAGTGCAATTAGTGCAGTTAGCCGGTTCAGCGCGCTGTCAGTTAGTTAATAAATAATAACCTAGAAATAGTGACGATCGTGAACGTCGCCGTGTGATAGTAATAGTGTATAATATACGTGTGTGTGCTGCGTGCAGTGCAGACAGTGCGTTCAGCGCGCTGTCACAGTCAGTCTTAACCTATCATCAAGAGACACGGTAGTGACAACCAAATACGCGTGGAGCGAGACCGACCGTTACTACGTTTACGCGAGCGTTACTTCTGTAGTAACTTACGATAATTCGTTCGCGTGAACGGGATTGTTCTTCGTGTAAACGGGATCACAACAAAATTACCTTTAAAAAAAAAAGGTAAAAAAAAGGCGTCAAGCCACACGCGTTCGAAGAAAGTGCAGGTTATCTAAAAAAAAACCGATAAGGTATCTTTGTACCTAAAAAAAAACTGATGTTGTATGTTTGTACCTAAAAAAAACCGATGTGGTATGTTTGTACCTCAAAAAACCAATGAGGTATCTTTGTACGTAAAAAAATCGAAGTATCTCTGTACCTAAAAAAAACCGATGAGGTATTTTTATACTTCTAAAAAACCGATGTGGTATGTTTGTATTTTCACAAAAATAAATGATATCTATAAATTGCGTCAAGTATAAAATGAATATATATATTCTTCGGAAAATAACTGTTGTATTATTTTTAAAAAATATCTTTGTATTTAAGTGTCTTCTTACACAAGTCATAATAGCTTCATTTTTTCTTACAGACATTATAATATAACCAAATTCCGTTACCTAACTCAACCCAAGTGATATGTATCTTTTTAAATAAATGTTTTCTTGATTGATCTTTAAATAAATCTTTAAATTGCGTTAATCAGAAAGAGAAGATACAATTACAAAATTTTTAATCCAACACAGGAATACAAGGTATTTAAATGCAAAGATGTTAATCGCAAAGATTAAAAACTGTTAAAGAAGTAACAATAAAAAATGCAAATATTTTATTGAAATAAAAAAAAAATTTCGTACAAAAACTTGACGCTGCTTTTTTGTACCAAGTACACGCGCAGCATGTTAGCTCGAAGAAAGTGGTTATGGAGTAAAAAAGCAGCGTCAAGTTTTTGTACGAAATTTTTTTTTATTTCAATAAAATATTTGCATTTTTTATTGTTACTTCTTTAACAGTTTTTAATCTTTGCGATTAACATCTTTGCATTTAAATACCTTGTATTCCTGTGTTGGATTAAAAATTTTGTAATTGTATCTTCTCTTTCTGATTAACGCAATTTAAAGATTTATTTAAAGATCAATCAAGAAAACATTTATTTAAAAAGATACATATCACTTGGGTTGAGTTAGGTAACGGAATTTGGTTATATTATAATGTCTGTAAGAAAAAATGAAGCTATTATGACTTGTGTAAGAAGACACTTAAATACAAAGATATTTTTTAAAAATAATACAACAGTTATTTTCCGAAGAATATATATATTCATTTTATACTTGACGCAATTTATAGATATCATTTATTTTTGTGAAAATACAAACATACCACATCGGTTTTTTAGAAGTATAAAAATACCTCATCGGTTTTTTTTAGGTACAGAGATACTTCGATTTTTTTAGGTACAAAGATACCTCATCGGTTTTTTGAGGTACAAACATACCACATCGGTTTTTTTTAGGTACAAACATACAACATCAGTTTTTTTTTAGGTACAAAGATACCTCATCGGTTTTTTTGATATCCTAAACAAGAGGGATATACAAGATTTTGCTGTATTCCAATATTTACTATCCCTCTACACTTACGAGGTGTGATCAAAAAGTTCGTGGAAACAATTTTTTTCTGCCGACGTGGCAACACTGTAGGCTTCTAGGGTGGTTTGGCGTCTAAGGGGAAGCCTTATTACGAGTCATCAGTGCAAATTTGGTCACAATCGAGTACATATGTATTTTTCTGTGTATTTGTGAACGCAGTTTTTTTGTGCGGTCGAAATGGAGCAACTCAAGGAACATATCGCAATCAAAATGACGTCATTTTAACGTCACATTGACCTAATTCACATCATTTTTTGGTCAATATGACGTCAACCATATATATATATATATATATATATATATATATATATATATATATATATATATATATATAATATATATATAATATATATATCCCCAAGAGAGACATGAGCATATTTCCAATTCTCATGGGTATGTACCCAAGGGACATGAGCATATTCCCAAGGAACATGAGTATTTCCCCAAGAGGATACATGTTCCCAAGAGGATATACCCATGTTCCTTGGGAATATGTCCATGTCCCTTGGAGACATACCCATGAGAATTGGAAATATGCTCATGTCTCTTGGGGACATACCCATGTTCCTTGGGAATAAAAGGCGATGGAAAATTTGTTAAGAAATTGGCGGATCTACTATGGAGCAGACAAGAGCTTTTTAATAGAAGTGCATCGGGCAAGCCGTGTCCAAATAAAGATGACAGCGAAGCACGGCCTGCGTGCTCTCCTTTAAAAAAAACGTACATAAGAGGTAAATATAACAATCTGTTAATAGCAAAACACACAATTATGGAAAGCGTATGTATGTAATTGATAGTTAATTTAATTATTATCAATACAAACCTGTCATTTTTCTAATCCCCTTTTTCCCATTACACTGTAAAGGACTATAAATAAACATATATATTTCAGATCTCATGAAAGCACGAATTAGATTCGAACGGATGGATGGAAAAGTCTCCGAAACTCAACTAAATCAGCGACTAGGTTCCATCAATAAACATCTCACATCAAAAATAAAAACTATCAGGAATAGTCTAAAATCATCCACAAGAAGCAAGAAAACGACACGGATAGCGAAAATGAATAAGAATTGTAAATTACTGTGACCAAGAGCAACAGAGAACTTCTTTTTCAATCTAAATAATATTTCAATAATACTTCAATAAATACTTTTCCGATTCAATATAAATACTTTCAATATATTTTTCAATATAAATACAATATAAGAACTTTTTTTCAAAATAAAATTAATTTTTTGTATGTACTGTGAGTTTTTATATGTATTGTGAGAATACATACCCATGAGGAGATACCCATGAGGAGATACTCAAGTGGATATGCCTATGGGTAGATGTCCCATGTGTGCTCATGGGTATCTTCCCTTTTTTTATACCTTTGAGCACATTTCCACTAGGGCAGTCTTTATTATAACGCAAAAATTTCAAATAACATATGTAGGCCGTTTTACTTTGAGAAAAGGCACTTGTCCAAATGATTAAAAGTATAAAATAAATTTCCAATGCATACCGCATATGTACAAAGTATCCGATGATTACCATGTCGGTAATTATACAGAAAGAGGGCAACCTCACCGATTTCAATGACCTTTATATATGTTGTCAAGGATGTGATCCTGAGTAACTTTTCCTTATAACTTAATCGGCGGTCATTGCTTATTTAAAAATTATGAACAAAAAAAGTTTGAGAAATTTATAAGTTTATGTCAGTGCTAAGGGAAGTAATTTACTGATATGTGTGTATAGACAGTACACATATAGGCGGAGGTGAGTACAGATGGACCTCGGTTCGCTTGGAAAGACTTTCACCTATACAACAATAATTGAGTTGGGTTAGACCTTTCATTAGATTGAAGCGAAGTTTACCCCATCCTACTCCGGCCTGCTTATAGGGCAAAACAAGGTCTATTATTGTACGATTCAAGTTTTTAACTTTTCACATGAACCAAGGTCCACCCTCATCCATCCCTGCCTGCAGGGGAGGAGCAGTAGTCCCTCTCTCACCTACAAGTGTACTGTCTATACACACATATCAGTAAATTACTTTCCTTAGCACTGACATAAACTAATATAGTTTTCAGTTACATTTGTTTATAATTTTTAAATAAACAACGCATTAAGTTATAAGTGTAAGCGACGGGAAAAATTAACGGAGCCGACCGGAACTCGAATTCAGGATCCTTCATTCACACGCCTAGCAACTTATTAGGCTGCTACCCCACGACTGCTCCACTACTATGCTAATTTCTCTGATCTCCCATCACTACCGGCCCTACGGCCCTAAATCTCCTATAGCTCAGCCAGCCCTGACATCACATTCACCCCGAATGTGCTATGCCCCTGACTGCCGAAGTCTGCAAGAATAACCTGGAGCTATACTCCACAACTTCCCAATCACATCACACACAGGTATCCGGTGTATCGGGCAAGTCCCCTTCCAACGAGGTAACGCGAGCACAATCCCACTTCTGAACTGTAAGCGACGGGAAAAATTAACGGAGCCGACCGGGACTCGAACTCGGGATCCTTCGTTCACACGCCTAGCCACTTAGGTTGCTATCCCACAACTGCTCCACTACTACGCCAATTTCTCCAATCTCCCATCAATACCGGCCCTACGGCCCTAAATCTCCTACATAAGGAAAATTTATTCAGGATCACGTCCTTGACAACATATGTCAAGGTCCTTAAAATCGGTGAGGTTGTCCTCTTTCTATATAATTACCCTTTTTTTTAAGTTTTAAATATATTTTAAATAAGTGCAAAAAAATATGTTTATAACATGAAAACATGTTTTTAAACTTATACACTTGCACAGCATAAAAAGTTGTCAAAAATTTGGTTGCTCTATTAGAAGTTTTGTGACTGATAATGCAAGTAATATGGTAAAAATGCGAAGTCAACTTTTACAGTATAAAGAAATAGGTCAGATATAATAATATACAATTGTTCAGCGCATATTTTACATTTGTTAGCAAAAAATATTGACGTGCTAGAACTTAAAGAAAATGTGAAAAAATAATAAAATATTTTAAATATATTTATTATCCATCATCTAAGTACAAACAAGAAGGTGATACTTCTCTCATTTTCTTGTCAGATATTAAAATACCCTATAAAAATGCTTTAAATCGTATCTAAAAAAATTGGCATATTTTAGCAAAGATATATGTACAGAAAATCGTGCTACAATTGACATAGAAATATGCACTTAAGTTGAAAACTTGCTTTCAAAACTAATGTACCTACAGAATTATGTCTTTAAGTTGCGTAAAATTTCTGCTGGATAAAATTCAGAATAAAATATGTACTATTAGTAAAGCTACCGAAATATGATTAAATTTATTGCAGAATATTAAAGAAGAAACATTTACTCAACTATAAAAATAAAGTGCTTTTAAGAACCATTTTAATATGCTTATGACACTTCCACGTTATCTGACAAACCGCTTAGATCATCGTTTTAGAAGTCAAAAATTGAGTCAAGACCAATTATAGAAAGTTCTAGAATATGCAACTACGTATCATCCTGAAGTTATGCTATAATAAAATATTAGTCAAAATGTTCACCATTTGGAGAATTTTTATTCTGCGCTCAAAATATGGAAAATGTTAGTCTACTGTCATTGTGGCATACTCTTCAGAGTTGCATAAATAATGCTATGTTCAACTTGTCTATGCAGTTGCATACAGCTGTTGCTTCCTCTGTAGGTATCGAGCGACTATTTTATACTTTTGGCTTAGTTCATAGTAAATTACAAAATAATAAATTAAGGATAGAAAAAGCGTCAAAATTAGTCACCATTATTAGAACCTTTAATTCCAACAGTTTAATTCTAAAAGAAGAAACATAAGAGACAAATAAACCATAAAATATATGTATATGAACAAATAAGAAATGTGAAACATATATATATATTGTATATGTATATATATATATATATATATATATATATATATATATATATTATATATTAGGTATTTTTAGTCTAGATCCCTTCCCTAAACCCTCTTTATTCTTACTTTTTTCTTAACAGATTCGAATTTTTTTCCACTTTAAAGAGGTTCTACAGGTACTCTCTAGTCAGTTGAGAGATGAAGAGAAAATCTTTAAATTTATTAATTCTAAGTATTCATAAAATATTTTCATGAATTTTGATGACGTTAGAGCTTATATCATACCCATATTTAGTCGAAGCAAGGAATAATTAAAAATATCGTGTAAGTGCTCCTTTGACTCCGGCTTATACATGCGAGAAAATGTGATAACGTCGCGAATCACGAGAACCTTCACAATGCTGTCGATGATGTTATCATGTTGAAAAAAATGATCGATTATTTGAAAATAGATGATTTGCTGATCAAAAAGTTTGCTAAGAGCATCACAAACATGATAGATGAAAAGAATAGAAAATCCATTATATCCGCTAACAAAGCATCGCTACCTACGATCAGTATATCAGAATAAAATTTCGGGAAATTTAATTCAAAAAATGGCTAAAGCAGGTATAAACAGAAATATAGAAGAGACCGAAGCAAAGTCGGTCCCGGGGCAGAGTCGTTTTTGCAATTATCTCGAAATCTGTATGTTGTGTGAACTCGCCATTAATACTGTAAGCGCGGCTTATGGTGCCCACGTGACCAACCGAGTTTAGTGAGGTTACGTGCCATGTTGTGATTCTTATCGAAGCAAATGTGTTTTTGCAGGTCGAAAGTAAAATTTCTTTCGCGCCGAAAGTTTGTAATATCTTAAGTATTATTGTCTCTCCGAATCTCAATATAAGTGATTCTAAAGAGTAATACATGCTGAACACGAATCCAGTGCAGTTTTTTTATTTTCATTGATTTCTATTATTTTATAAGCGACCAAACCTAAAACTTGTGTTCGGGGCGAAGTCGTTTCCAAGCCAAAACGAAGTCAAGAAAGCTAAATAATATGTGCTGCGTATGCTCGGAGATAATAGAAAACAGAGCCGATGAAAAACAGTGCATTTCATGCAGGCGTAAGGCACACAACGAGTGCGTGCGCTCGTCAGACTCTGTTTTTACATGCTTTAACTGTTAGCAAAAAAGAAAATTGATTTTCTTGAAATTATTTTCCGCTTTCCATTTTTCTACTAAAAAACAATGAATAAAGTGTATTCTATTATTTTTTATGATCAAAATTATGTATCTTTATTTAAAATCCAGTCCGAGAATGAAGATACGACTCCGCCCCGGGAATTTTGACTTTTCGATTTTTGCACCTTTGTCTTTTTACTCTATACCGGTTGAACAAAGCGACGTAGACCAAAAATGCCTATATAAATTTTGTAGCCAAGGGTTCACTCTTTACAATGGTATACTGTATTTCACTAAAATGATTTATTTTATTGTTAAAAATCGGCACCAAAAAAAGGGCCGACTTCGCCCTGGTTTCCCCTACTAGAGGAAGCTTTTATGAGAAATGGTTATGATGGTATCAGAGTTTTGTTTGGAGAGAGCATCGAGAGAGATGGCAAGGCTCGAGTCACTACATAAAAAAAACCAATAGATAAAGTTTATTCCTTGTTTTCTGATAAATAAAGATATAAATTATATTTTGTTGTTTATTGATGGTTGTTGTTAATTGAGTCAAAACTTGTATTTCACATAATTTTAGAGCGAGTAATCCTCCATAAGCGCTCGTAAAGGTTAGGTGCTTAAGTTTGAGGTGCTGTCATACTGTGGTGCTGTACTGGCTGTACATTTTCCGCGTGGGTGCAGTCGCTGCAACGTTGCCAAATCTCCCTTGTTTTTTCGAAGCACGCTACGTGAACTGTGATATGGCCTGTTTCAATAGCTAATATCACAAAATTTTACACGATAACCCTTGTTTTTCTCGATATTTCTGAAAAGCTTAGATTAAGATCTATAAGAGCTCCGTTTTTTGAATCTCTGGTAGGCTGCCTTCATATAATTAATATCTCGTTTCCTGTCTCCAGGAACCCCTCTGCCATAAGAGCTCATGTTAAAAACTGTGATTTCAAAATTCATTTTTGCAAATTTTTACACGATAACCGATGCTAAAATTTTTCGAGCACTTTTCTCGCAATTTTGTGATATAATTTTTACACAATTTTGTGATATAATTTTATTAAGGAGAAATAAAGTTACTACCACTTAGGTTGGATTTTTGGATTTACAAAATACATTGCGTATACTTGATGCTTTTTTTTACCTTTTTTGAAAAAGTTAAATAAATAATGTTCATCAAAATGACTATAAAACCGTCAACTAGAATGTAGACAGATGTTTTGTGAATTTGTTTAGATTTTTAAAAATATTTTAAGGTAGGAAAAAATACAATAGTGTCGAACATGACAGACCCATGTATGCACTAGAAAGATATCGAAAAAACGTATGCACACGGAGAGTTAAGTATGATAATAATGCTGCAAAAAGTTTCAACATTCTAGCAACCAGCTTGAGCGTCCTACATAATTATTTCGATGGTTCAACAAAAATTTTCAGTCATTTACTTTCACGTATGTCTTTATCCTTTCAGGTTAAACTTATTTTAGATATTTCAACAAAACCATTCTTTTCCGTATACAAGTCGTACGAATTTATCTACAGCATATATATCACAGAAAAACTTTACAGTCTAATATTAAAAATAACGCTAGAAAATTCTAATTCAGAGAAACATTAAACATTAGCAGATAAAACCGTTTATCATAAACGCTACCATTAAAAACGGGCGGAATCTCCATGATAATGAGATCCGCATGCAGCATCGTACTGAGGTTGTGTACAGAAAAGTCTTTCAAAGACGCCGACCGTGAGAGTGCGATCTAATCCTTTCTTGGCGGGTCTCTCTCTCCTTCACGCGGAGATCCATCCACGGGGCCGTGCGAAGCAGGTATACGCTCACCATACCTGTGCGACCTAGTAAAACTATAACACACTATCCAACGATCTCTCAGCACACATGATAGGCATAGGCTCCATAACGCCTAGCAAATACGACGCATATACATTAATGTGTGCATATCTGTCGATATCCTATTTATACACTTCTCATAAAAAAAAATCTGCGAAAATTTTCGACTTCCGAACATGAAAGCTTGAAGTTTTCCTTAAAAAATCTTTCAAAAACCTTTTTTTTAATTTAAATTTTGTTCATTTTTAACGAAGTTATAGCTACTTGAATTTTGCCTATTTTTAAAGAAAAATTTAGTGTTTCTTTAATTTTTATGAGAGAAGTGTATACATATGTATATATATATCTATACTATTATATAAAGAGACAGAGTTTGTCGGTTTGATTGTTTGTCCTCGATGATCTCGGAAACCATTCGGCCGAATTTTAATGAATTATATATGAAATAGGGGTAGAATTTTCCGGGGAATGTCATGATGTGTATAGTTTTTCGTTATCGATTTTCTGGAAACCGATTTTTTTAATTTTTGGAATTATTTAATCGAATATTAATGATATTTGACTGAATATTTAATGAATTATATATGAAATAGGGGTAGAATTTTCCGGGGAATGTCATGATGTGTATAGTTTTTCGTTATCGATTTTCTGGAAACTGATTTTTTAAATTTTTTGAATTATTTGATCGAATATTAATGATATTTGATCGAGGGTGGGGGCCGGGGGAGGTTTTTAGCCGATGCAAGCCCGGCATAACCCTAGGGATCGGCCCTAGGGTATGCATTAGGCATTTTCCTCCTCCAACGAAAAAAAAAAAAAAAAAAAAAAGACGCAAAGCGCGGGCAGAAATCTCTACTATTATATAAAGGGGAAAAGTTTGTACCGTTATTCGGGGTAATCTTAGAAACTATTGGACCGAATTTTTACCTATTTTTACCCTATTTCATATATAATTGATTAAGATTCGGTCGAATAGTTCAAGAGTGTATAAACATTTACTAACAACTGACTTGACATATACTGATTGAAATCATTAACTTATCTATATAGAATGTGAGAAGCCGATTAACTTGAAACTTGATGACATTTATGAGTATATGTTTGGCTCGAATTTCTGAGCGGAACATATACTCATAAATGTCACCAAGTTTCAAGGACCCTAAATATAGAGGTCGATGTTGAATTTTAATAATGCGAAAATATATGACGAATGCGCCGCGTAGTGTCTGTATCATTTATTTGTGTTATGTTATGAAGTTGCTGCTTTCACATATTATATGTCAAAACTGATAAATTAGTCACTTCAATTCATGACTGTCGCGAACAACCACCTTTGACGTTATTAAATTTTACAGTCAACACTACTTTCGTATACCGATTTCTAAGAAATCAATGTGCAAATTTCTATATGCACATTTAACCCTTTAAGGGTCTGTGTTTGTTAAAGCGGAGAATAGAAAGCACTACATTCTAATCTCGGGCGAAGCCGAGACGGGGCATGCTAGTGATTATATATATATATATATATATATATATATATATATATATATATATATATATATACACATATGGTACATTCCATGTGTCAGGGATCCACCGGGGTCCACCTAAAAATAAAGTGGGATTTTTGAAATGATCATGAAAACATGTTAGTGCACATATTGTATAAGGTTAAAGGTAAAAAAATAAGTATTATTAGATGCCTTGCATCCAAGATATTGGAGGTAGGTCGTTCTAAGAAATTTTTCTTTATTTGACATTTGTAGCTAAAATTACAAAATATACAACATTTTTATAGATATAAATTTTTTAGGATTTTTCAGATAAAAAAGTTAATTTTAGTGAGAAAAATTTAATAGTACTAGACGCTACGCGCGCGTTATACCAACAGATACACACAACTGTCAAAATTATGCTATGACAGCCGCTCACGAAGTTAGTGCAGCAAGAGAACCAATCAGCATCGCGGAAAAAAGTCAACAATAAACTTCGAGACTTTCGAGAAGACTTCGAGAGATGCAAGTATCGATTTAACATATCTTTTTTTAGATATAGGAGGATAAAAAAATCAATTTTTTACTTTTAAGTAAGTAAATAAAAATTATATCCATTTTTAAAAATCTGAAAAAAATCTCAAAAATACTCCAATATATGTAGAATACCAATGTATGATACCATAAAGGAAATTTTGGGATCGCAATGGGTTCCATTCGTAAACAAATATTTTTTCCAAAACAAAATTGGATTGTCAGCGAAATTTCAGCCAAAAACTCTATAATATCAGTTATTTTTAAATTAATCTAATTATTTAATACTACATAAATAATATATTTTTAACAAATAACTATAAAATGAAAAATGGTTGTAGAGTCTGCGTTTTATATTTTTTAGACTCATTTTCTTCTTCTTTTTTTGGAAAGAAGTCTTGTTCTTTATTTTAGTAAACATGATTTTGATAATTAATTAAGAAACGAAATTTGTTATAAAACACATATATTTTTATGTTTTATTCACATTTTATGTTTTATTCAAATATATAAAATCGTAATTAATTAATCCTTAAAAGCCTGAGGTCAGACCAGCAAAGATATCCACTTTCGGATCAATACGGTTACCATTATAAGAGAACAATGTAAATTTTTAGTAAACAAAATTGTTCAAAAATAATTTGTTTATGATAGTATTGTTTAAACAATTTGAAAACGTCATTGTTTATATTGTTTATAAGAACTGATAGCTGATTTGAGTTCTGTGCGACAAATCATGACAGAAATGTACATAGCGCTTTCCTATATAACGCATTATTTGTTATAAAATTAGCAATAAACAAATAACAGATAATGAAACCTATTCCACTAGCCCTTGACCCTTATGTTATGAAAAAAACAAGTACTGTTATACAGAAAAACACTCAATATCAATTGTTTCTATATAACAGTACTTATTGTTTTTTCATAACATAAGGGTCAGAGACTACTGGAATAGGTTTCACTGCTATTAGGGTAACTCCGGTATTTACGCCGCGCGGGAATTTACGCCGCAGACGTGAGAAAAAATAGAAGGAATGAAGGTATTTGCTCGCAATTATTCTGTTATGTGCCTTTATGCCATATTAGTATTGTGTTGTAATTTCAGTTTTTTACTGTTAATATTAACGAAACCGTCGTGAGTTGAATCGATTTCTCACCGTAGTAAGTAGCGCGATCATATATTACGACCTACGTAAAATAATTACTGTAGGGAATGTAAAAGGTTTAACGGTTATTTCATGATACATAAGTGTAAAGAGATAGTAAAGGATGGAATACAGTAAAATACAAGTGCATAGCTCTTGTATTCTTTGTTTAGCTTGATATCTTGTATATCCCACCTGTTTAGGATATATGGCATTTTAGCGTACGGGATTTATGCCATAATACAAACACTCTGTAAAAATCGAAATCTCCTATGTGTTCTTTTTCCTTCTTTTTTTGGATCATATAATAATAACTTTTAATGCATTTATCGTTCGTCTATTTTCTTTTTAAAATTCAGTTTTATAATTTGTTTATCATTCTTACCTTAATAAACTTTTTACACACATTTTATAACTTATTATGACATTTTATTGCCTTATTTATAAACATTATTTGTAATTTTTTTTTAAGGCGTATATTTCATCCATGAATGTCATATATATCCCACCCCTATGGGATATATGGCAAAAATGTAAAGGTTTGGAAAGTTGTAAACCCATGTGGCACCTCGTTTCGCGTGGAAAATGTATGCGCGGAGGCAGCAAGTTAAAAATGTTTAAAAAGTTGCTAAACTTTGGAGTCGCAAAAAATCCTTTTGGTATATGTCTCTTTTATCTAAAAGGAACCTATTCACAAAGTTTCACCTAAATCGGAGTACGGGCGTTTTCAGAAGAACAGCCCAAATTTTTTTCTTTGGCAACTTTTTAGCAACAAATGAGCAACAAACAAAAATATTAATTAGAATCGATTCTGCTCACTTTGTTCCGCTAACTTATAAGACGTGATTTTCATTAAGGCAAACGTGTTTTCGGAGGTCAAAAGCAAAATTTTTTGCGCGTTGAAAATTTTAAATATTTTAAATATTATTTTCTCTCCGAATCTCGAGATAAGTGATTCTGAAAAGTAATGCATGCTAAACACTGAATCCAGTGAAATTTTTTTATTTTCGTTGATTTCTAATATTTCATGAGCGATCAAACTTAAAATCTGTGTCCGGGGTGAAGTCGTCACCAAGCCATATCATATGGAGGCTTCGGACGAAAATCAAAGTCAAAGAAGCAGCAGTGGTCGGATTCCGGCGAGGACTTGGATAATATGTGCTGCGTGTGCTCAGAGATGACAGTGTGTATAGAGCTGACGAGAAACAGTGCATTTCGTGCGAGCGTAGTGTGTGCGCTTTTCTTGTAATTATTTTCCGCCATCGTGTTTTTAATTAATGTTTCCATTTTCTATTAAAAAATAATTAATAAAATGTATCCTATCATTTTTCATGATCGGAATTATAAAGGAGGAGGGTCCCTAAGGCCTGTTTTTGGCACCCCTTCAAAATTGGACCAAAATGGCTGAAATCACTTCCTTATACCCTTGGAAGTAATATTTAGTCAATTCCAGCCTAAACAGAAGTATTTAGAGTGTATACTTCAAGTATACATGGTGCATCAGCGTGCCCGTATCAAGCATTTCTTTGGAAAACTAAGCGTTTTTGAGAAAAATGTTTCAGATAAAAGTTGTATGGTTTCAAGGGGGACATAAGATGGTGTCATTGGTTTGACCTTGGATAGTCATTTGAAGGTCACGTGAATGTCGATTTCAATATTTTATATAGAACCTCCTATTTTTACATATCTTGTAGCTTATCTCGAGAGCTTTCCAAAACACTGTCGTAGATCACGTAAAAACACTTATTACAAATACTTCTGAAAAAAATGACTGACGTATTTTCTGCCGCAAGGCTAAATACAAAGTTTTGAAAAGAACTGTTTTAAGAACCTTGTATGCACCTTTTTGAGCAACTACGATCCCTTAAGCTTTTAATTCAATAGACCAGGTTCTGCTTATGTACATGGCCTTATATCGGACCCTATCTCACATCTTAATGTCAGAGATACACAAAATGCGTGTATGCGTGTACCCAGGGACCTGGTTATGATAAAAATAAAACTAGTTCTTGTCAGAGCTGCTTCTCGAGATTTTCTTATTACGCAAAAAGATATCTTGTTATTTTTGAGTTTTTCTTTATTTTTTCTCCTTCTTTAGTTTTTAATCTTGCATAATTATTCAGATTTGTTCTACAGTGAATTGCAATTCATAATTAGGCGTTTCCAATATGGCAGAAAATATTAATGTTCCTGCAAACGAAACAATAACTATTCCTTTTAGTAGACCATCTATGACACATAAATGCATTATCTGCAAAGCTAAGTCGCCGCTTGTTGTTGTACCTTCCCTGGCTAAACTTCGGGTTTTTGTTAAGCGTGGATTGATAATTCACGGAAGGGCACGATGTTGCAAGAGACATTTAAATGGCAGTTTTTTTTACGTCACTGATTCAAATAGTATTAAAGCAGTTTCTGATACAAGTACATTAAGTGCATCACAGATAACTGATCTGCTAAATGACCTTCGTGCTTGTGTGGAGAGAGGGTTCTTAGATTTTGAAAATCCTGGAGCATTGAGTGATATTGATTACCACCGACTTACCGGAATATCTGGCGCAAACTTCGACAATCTTTTCAGTTATGTGAAAAGTGAAATCCGTAGTACGCTTGCAAGAAGTGCACGTACTTGTATTGCAATTCTTCTTATGAAACTTAGAACTGGACTATCCCACTCAATTCTTTCAACCCTCTTTGGTTTGCCTAGAAGAACAATAGGTAAGGCAATTCACTCTGCTAGAAAAGCACTTTTGAAGTGCTTTGTTCCTATGCATCTCGGTTTGGATCACATAACGAGAGACGATTTCATAAAAGAGCATACTAGGAATTTGGCTAAGGATTTATTTGCAGAAGGCAAAGATGTAGCAATCTTAGTAGCAGATGGGACATATGTTTACATCGAAAAAAGTAGCAATTACTCTTTTCAACGAAGGACTTACTCTCTACATAAAGGAAGACCTCTAGTCAAGCCTATGATGATGGTCAGTACCACTGGGTATATTTTAGAAGTATTTGGCCCTTACTTTGCGGATGGGAAAAACAATGATGCAAGTATACTGAACAATTTGGTGAAGCAGACACGTTCTCGCCTTTTGCAATGGATAAATCCTGAAGATGTGCTGATTGTTGACAGAGGATTTCGTGATGTGATTATGACTTTGGAGGAGTATGGATTAATTCCAAAAATGCCAAACTTTTTACAACAAGGAAGTCAACATGATACTTTGAGTGCAAATGAATCCCGACTTGTGACCGCGATACGTTGGGTTGTTGAAGCTGTAAACGGGCTACTAAAAACGTGGAAAATGCTTGCTCAAGTTATCCCCAATAGTCAAATTCCCTATATTGATGACTTTGTAAGGATTGTGGCTGCACTTTGTAATGCTTATAGACCGCCAAGAGTGGAAGCATCATCACCAGATGATGAAATAATTGCGCAAAGAATGCTTGCTCGAAGTAAGAAAACGAATGATCTCCAAAAATATATAGAGGACAATGGATGGATTAGAAGGTCAGTTATTTGGAGAAAAATTGAAGCGACTTCAATTGCAGATTTTCCACATTTGACATTGGATGATCTTCACAAAATCACCATTGGAGTATACCAACTAAAACAAGCGTCATCTTATGCTAGAGAACATATGTCGGATGATGGTAATTACATTCTCTATGTGCACCAAGAAGAATCGGACATTTTAAGAGTCAAATTGCAATCACGGCATACATCCTCAAAACAATACCAACTTTGGATTCGGTACGAAAGAGACAGTTTTGACCCTATAAGAGGCTGGTACTGCCAATGCAAAAATGGTGCGCGGACGGTAGGATGCTGCGCACACATTGCATCTGTATTGTGGTACCTAGGTTATGACAGGCATCAAGTAAATGCACCACGATATCACAGTGACGTGTACCCGGATTATTTGTTAGACGCAGCCACTTGGTCGGAGACCGAGGAATCAGAAGAAGAAGAAGATGAAGAAGAACAATAATTCAAGCACCCCAAAAGGTGAGAGGCAAGGGGACTCACCTTAATCAAGCACCCCAAAAGGTGAGAGGCAAGGGGATTCACCTTAATCAAGCACCCCAAAAGGTGAATGGCAAGGAGACTCACCTTAATCAAGCACCCCAAAAGGTGAGAGGCAAGGGGACTCACCTTAATCAAGCACCCCAAAAGGTGAGAAGCAAGGGGATTCACCTTAATCAAGCACCCCAAAAGGTGAGAGGCAAGGGGACTCATCTTAATCAAGCACCCCAAATGGTGAGAGGCAAGGGGACTCACCTTAATCAAGCACCCCAAAAAATGAGAGGCAAGGAGACTCACGTAAATCCAACACCCCACTCTACGTGGCTTCTTAAAGGAAGATTACGTTTACGATTTTACTGTTCACGTGTGGAGAATCAACAAGAATAAATAATATGATTTCAATCTCGGATCTCCTTAAGTAACGTTTCTACAAATCTATCTGTAAGAAGCCTCATAACTCGCAAAGTACTTAATGAAAAATGACTTAGTTATAAATGTTTTGGAAAGCTCTCGAGATAAGCTACAAGATATGTAAAAATAGCAGGTTCTATATAAAATATTGAAATCGACATTCACGTGACCTTCAAATGACTATTCAAGGTCAAACCAATGACACCATCTTATGTCCCCCTTGAAACCATACAACTTTTATCTGAAACATTTTTCTCAAAAACGCTTAGTTTTCCAAAGAAATGCTTGATACGAGCACGCTGATGCACCATGTATACTTGAAGTATACACTCTAAATACTTCCGTTTAGGCTGGAATTGACTAAATATTACTTCCAAGGTTATAAGCAAGTGATTCCAGCCATTTTGGTCCAATTTTGAAGGGGTGCCAAAAACAGGCCTTAGGGACCCTCCTCCTTTTCATTTAAAATTCAGTCCGAGAATGGAGTAACGACTCTGCCCCGGCAATTTTAATATTTCAATTTTTGCACCTTTGTCGTTTGTCTCTATACCAGTTGAACAAAGCGACGTAGACCAAAAATGTCCTTATAAATTTTTTAGTCAAGGGTTCACTCTTTAAACGGTATATCACATTTTACTAAAATTATTTTCGTTTTTTTCCTTTCTAAAAAAGGCATGTTAAGTCGATACTCGCATATCTCGAAATTTATTGTTGCCGCTTTTCTGCGATGCCAATTGGTTTTCTCGCTGCGCTTACTTCATTTGCAGCTGTCATCGTATATTTTGACAGTTGTGTGTATCAAGAAGTTAATAGTGTAATAGTAAAAGCATAATGTTAAAGCTAAATAGCGCGCGCGAAGCGCGCGTCTGTGGTGTCTAGTGTTGTTAAAAATCGGCACCGAAAAAATAGTGACGACTTCGCCCCGGTCTCCCCTACTCCATAAATTAAGTTTTTCTTAGCTGCGGCATATATAGCGGAGTAACCCTATGTTAATTTCACTAATATTTATTTTTACTCCGTTTTCTGAACACCAAATAAATTTCAACAATTATTTGCACACATATCTTTGCACTCATGATGAAAATAAAATGAAGTTTTTTAATATATTTGGACATATATATTAAGTAGTATTCGCAAATTTCGTGAAATAGTCAAATCATGCATAACAATAACGATAATTTCTCAATGCTTTCTCATCGTCTTAAAGAGAAGTTTAACATCGCCCGGATTGTGAAATCGAAAGAATAAAGAGATTGGTGAGTGGACGGTAATAAGGAACATTCTTTGTGGAAAGTTATGGTGAAAATGATCAAATTGATGCAGATACGAGAAGAAGACTGTATTATCATCGTTCGAGAAATAAAAGGTAACAAAAGATATGTTGGGCTATCTTCGAAATTAAACTTGTGATAAGAACGTCTATAACAGTAGTCTATAACAATAAATTTTAATGCATCTATTGTTCTTTTATTTTTTTTTTAAAACTTTCAGTTTTATAATTTGTTTATCATTCTTACACTTTAATAAATTTTTTACACACATTTTATAACTTACTACCTTGATACACCCGTGCTTCGCTACGGTATGCGAAGGATTCTATAATTCACCCCCAAATTTAGATTTGCTCCTTTAGGGGTTGATTAGGGCAAAATCTTGAATCATGTTTTTAAGCACTTGTATGGGTAACCTTTGTAAGCAAAAACCAAATCGATATTTCAACAGGCCTGAGAGATATTGAAAACACGTTTTACCCCTTTTCATCCCATCAGGGGGTTTCGAATTTCTAAAAATCCCTTCTTAGTGGGTGCTTACGTCATGGAAGGAATATACTCCCTGAATTTCATGTTTCTAGGCGTAGGGGATTGGGCTGGACGTTGATGATGAGTCAGTCGGAACATCAAATTTATATATATATATATATATATATATATATATATATATATATGTATGTATGTATGTATATATATAGATTATGACATTTTATTGCCTTATTTATAAACATTATTTGTAATTTTTTATAAGGCGTATATTTCACTTATGGTAAATTGAAGACTAAAAACTTAAAAGAATTGAAAAAATTATATTTGATACTAGATACTTTTGGTGTTGCACCTTTTGTACCTAGAGCTGTCACTTCATGGAAACTTTTGCTTAATATACGAATTATATAGCTTACGTGTACATATCGAAAGTACCGCACTAATCGTACTAGATCAAAGAACCACGTTGAATCATTGAAACTAAGATTACATAAAAACCTAATAAGAAAGATTTTTACTTCGACAGATTTTATGCATGTACATACACACACGTAATGTACATGGCGTTTCGATCTGACAAAGACAGATATATCGTATAACGTACATCTCGTTATATGGATAAAAACAGATATAAGCTGGTAACATAGAAAACGGTCAAAATTATCAACATTTTTAATTACGCTTGGATGAGGGTGCTTTCCCGTCGAAGTTTGGCCGTCATTCCAGGATCCCCTTTTTTGAAAGTACATACTTTAAAGAATTTTTTCCTAAAGTTATATAAAAAAATTCGAAAAATTACAGAAGTTACAGCCTAATTATTCGAAACGGCGTGCAGGTCAAAATCAGATTGCTTAATGGACCTTTCAAAATTTCGTCATACAATGACTGTAGTATGGTCCTGCGAACGTTAGGCAAATATAAAAGGCTCTGGAAAACTTTTTAATATTAAAAAAAAAGAAAAATTCAAGAGGGGAGCGCTAAAACAATGATTTTAATTAATAAGCTTTTAAATTATTATGGATTAGCAGTTAGAAAATTGTGGACAGTTCGACAAATATATCGATGCTATATATACAGGATTATTATTATAAATTTGTTCATAACCGCATAGGTTAAAGAAGACTTTCTATTTTGGCCTGGAATCATCGATAAGGCTGAAACTTATGTGAGTACCAGAAAAATATAACTAAATTGTATTCGAAACTTTTAGACGCGTTTTTCTCGAAACGGTATTTTTCAAACTGGTTCCCACGATTTCAAACAAACTAATGAGCTAATCGGCTTTGTTCTATTGGTACATTTTCGTAGGATGTCTCTCTATCGTTGGAACTAGCGAAATTAAAATACATTAACTTTTTCCTTTTAGTTTTAATGTAAACCTATCGATTTTTCAGCGATTTTTGAAAAAAAATTTTTACATACTTAAAAAAAATTGAAGAAATAGTTCGATGTTAATAATTCTATTTCCAACGATAACTGAATATGTGTAGATTAAGAATCTATTTAATTTTTTTATTTCAGATTACTGAGTGTCCAGATTTCATGGGAACCGCGTGAGACCTTGCGCGTTCGAACACGTTGCGCAAATATTTGTATAACTACGTAACTCTTATTATTTCTACTTGTAAAAATTCTGAAAACTATATAAAATGTGTGTTAATATGTATGTAAAACGTAGAATGATCGGCCGGATAGTTTCTGGAAAAAAAAAAACATTGAGAAAAATAGCCTCGTTTCTAGCCCTCGAAACGGTACTTCCTAAACTGCGCGTCGACTAACTTGTCAGACTTACAACACAGCTCCCGTCTAAATTGATTTAATTAGGGAGGAGGGAGGAGGCTTTTACTACTCCAATGGGAGCTGTATTGTAAATCTGACAATAAGTCGGCGCGTAGTTTATTAAGGAATAGGAAAAAACATATGTGTAGTACACATAAAAAAATATTATTAGGCTGCTAAGATCCAAGCTTCCAAGTAGCTAAGATCCAAGTAGAATTTTTCCGAAGCAATTTTTCAAAATAAAAAAAAATCGTGTCGGAAAAATCTGAAAAAATTCTAAAAAATTCTGTTATATGTAAAAATATATTCAAACAACAGCCTACAGTGGACTGACTTCTGCTTCTAATTTTTTCCAATTTTCTTTTTCAAAAAAAGCTCAAAAAAAATAGAAGTGAACACCAGCCCACTCTGGGTCAAGGCTTAAAAATTTTGATATCTGACATAGAATTTTTTCAGATTTTTAAATGGTGGCCAACAACATGTTTGTCTTAAAAAATTATAATCAAATTTATAAAAAAAAATCTGAGTGCATTTTAGAGTTGGAACAATAACATAAAAAATTGCGGATTAAATCGAGAGGTCGAGGATTGGCCCGCAATTAGGTCGATTTGGTATGAAATGCCCCATATATAAGAACGTAACACAATGACATAACTTTTACTCAAAGCATAGGCAATGCTAGGACATAATTTTATGAACTCACTTGCGCGTTGCGCGAGAAAACTGAACGTGTAATTTCTGGCGACTTTCGTTCGTTATTAACTTGAATATATTCACGCGCACGTTAATACATGCATTTTCACTGGTTGCTTGTAAGACAGTGGAACAGCTTATTATACTGTTTACAGCATTATAATTCAGGAACGATCGCGATACATATCCTCTCTCGTTTCTAAAAGTATACTTTCGATTATGCTGTTTCACACTTATCATCCTTTTAATAACGAATGCTGGAATAAAAATGTACATGCATGTGTGTTCTAAAAGGTTTATAAACCATAGACGATTCGATAATTTCTGTTTAATACAGTCACTTCTTTTAATACAGTTAATCTTCTTAACACGGAATCAAACAATCTTTTTATTTTTAACATTTCCTCTCGGTCTCCATTCTTATTTCAATGGCGCATATGCACAAGCCGTTTTAATCACGTACACATTTTCATTCTACGCCATAGTCAAATGATCATAAATGTGAAATAGCGCAAAAATTAGCGCAATTAAGAATAGGAGGTTCTTTCGATTATAGGCACGCGAAACATGATCATATATATAGACACCTTCAATGTAGCACCCGGCGTCTTGCGATGCGGAATCTTTCGACCTATTTGCCTCTTTCTTCTGACGCGATTTCGATACGAATGTCATACATAGTTATTCTGACGGAATTTATCTCGATTCTCGAGAGACATTACATGCGCGAAAAGAGATTGCAATAATAATCGGAAATAAAATAATTATAATTAATTTTGTTATCAACAAACACATTTTTTGCAATTAATAAAACTATAATTAACTGTATAAGGTAGAAAATAAGATTTAAAGTTAGATAGAAACAAAGTTTAACAAGAAGAAATTCGTTCGACCATTAAATCTCGGATGTAGAACTTTTAATAGATCGCGAGTACATACATGTACATACATGTACAGGAATAACATTAGTCGATATGAGATAATATACTGAATTTAATCGAGCGGCGAATATGTATCAGTCATTGATAGCGTCTGTTTCTTTGTGCGATTACTTGCTAACTAATCACTTCCTCTCTAATGTTTTTACCTAACTTATTAGGTATCCGCCACACTCTACTTACTGCAATAGATAACAAGTCGCGACATAAAGAGATATAATATAATGTCTAGCGAGCAATTTTTGCTGGATGATTATTTAAAGTTTAAGTTATTATATCAGAGAAGAGTAATATTATAAAGTAGAGTATGCCAATATAAATCGTCGAATCAGTGTACTGTGTGCATGTTTATAAAGCCTTTATAAACATTATTTAAATTGCAAGCAATATTATAAAGATTACATATATTCGTGTAAAAGTGATTTCTTTGCTATAGCGATAAATTAAGATAATATCTCCATCACACTTTCCCCATTCTTCTATCCATGTGACTGACGAAAAACAAGAGGTACACATCCTTTGTGCTGTCCGTAAGGCTGCAGGCTCATTCTTTCCTTTTAAATTAACGAAGCTAAACTTTCTTTCTCCGACATATTTCATCCGCCGCGATCGGATATAACTATTATTTAATGAAAAACCATTAATTACAATATATAAACGTAAACTTCATGAGAGCAATTGCAAAAACAATTTACTTACATTAAGAAATTAAATAATTATGCAAATAGTAATTCGTTATTAAAAATGTATAAAGAAAAGAAGTCGAAAATGTAGAATAAAATTTTTTCATACAATATATTGTATATTCAAGGAAATTATTTTAAAGAGATTAAATAATTTTATATATGTAAAAATGATAGGGGAGACCGGGGCGAAGTCGGCCCTGGGGCGGAGTTGTTTTTGCAATTATCTCGAAATCTGTATGTTGTGTGTAATACTGTAAGCGCGGCTTATGGTGCCCACGTGACCAACGGAGTTTAGTGAAGTTACGTGCTATGTTGTGATTCTTATCGAAGCAAACGTGTTTTCACAGGTCGAAAGTAAAATTTCTTCCGCGTCGAAAGTTTGTAATATCTTAAGTATTATTGTCTCTCCGAATCTCAAAGTAAGTGATTCTAAAGAGTGATGCATGCTGAACACAAATCCAGTGCAGTTTTTTTATTTTCATTGATTTCTATTATTTTATAAGCGACAAAACCTAAAACTTGTGTTCGGGGCGAAGTCGTGACCAAGCCAAAACGAAATCAAGAAAGGTAAATAATATGTGCTGCGTATGCTCGCGGAGATAATAGAAAATAGAGCCGATGAAAAACAGTGCATTTCGTGCAGGCGTAAGGCACACAACGAGTGCGTGCGCTCGTCAGACTCTGTTTTTACATGCTTTAACTATTAGCGAAAAAGAAAATTGCTTTTCTTGAAATTATTTTCCGCTTTCCATTTTTCTACTCAAAAACAATGAATAAAGTGTATTCTATTATTTTTTTGTGATCAAAATTATGTATCTTTATTTAAAATCCAGTCCGAGAATGAAGACACGACTCTGCCCCGGGAATTTTGACTTGTCGATTTTTGCATCTTTGTCGTTTTTACTCTATACCGGTTGAACAAAGCGACGTAGACAAAAAATGTCTATATAAATTTTGTAGCCAAGAGTTCACTCTTTACAATGGTATACTATATATTTCACTAAAATGATTTATTTTGTTGTTAAAAATCGGCACCGACTTCGTCCCGGTCTCCCCTAAATATATCGAATAGGGGACCCACCTTCAATGATCTTGACCTTGACATATATTGTCAAGGACATGACCCTGAGTAACTTTTCCTTATAATTTAATCGTCGCTCACTGCTTATTTAAAAGTTGTGAACAAAAAAAGTTTAAAAAATGTAGTAGTTATTTTGAGTATTGAAAGGTACAAACGACTAATGTATGTGGAAATAGTACATGTATGAACAAAGGAAAGTCATTTAAAGCAGTGAATCGTTAATATATTGAACAGTCATTTTGTTAAAGTAGAGAATAGTTAGAATAGAAAAGGGTAAAAATGAAGATGAGGGGAGACACTTCCAATAAGGTACTTTTTTTTTATATCTCCCCTGCTTACAGACTGAAACAAAAGGTCTATCATTGTACGGTTCGAGTTTTCAACTTTCTACGTGAAGCGAGGTCCACCCCCATCCACCCCTGCCTGCGGAAGAGGGGCGGCAGCCCCTACTGTTTATGCACACATATCAGCAAATTACTTCCCTTATATAGATTCGATACAAACTGTTATATTTCTCAAACTTTTTTGTTCATAACTTTTAAATAAGCAATGAACGACGATTAAGTTATAAGAAAAAGTTACTCAGGGTCATGTCCTTGACAACATATGTCAAGGTTAAGATCATCGGAGGTGAGTTCCCTATTCGGTATATTTAACAAATAAATTAATTAGAAAGATAAATTTTCAAAAACTCTGTCTATAATGGCTATCTATGCTTTATTGACATATCCTTAAGGCAAATTACATAGTACTAAAAATTTCCGACTCGACGACTTTGAAACAATAAATGATGTGTTGTTTTGTCATTGGCTAATTAATTGATCTTCCACTAAATTCAAGTAATCTTCATTGGAATCCATCCACTCGTTTCCGAGATCTCATTGACTTAACGAATATATAGTTAGAGTAAATTTTAAAAATATTTAAAATCAAGTATCGAGTAGTGACACAAAAAAAGAAAACAGTCCATCAAAGATTAAACAGCGCCTAGATACTGTTTATAGAAACTCTTCGTCACCATGAAAGAACGAGCAAAACAATTCCGTTTAGGAAAAGAATCCATTAAAGACGAACCATGCCAAGGAAACCCTATGGAAGTATAGGGATGGTTACCAAAGAAAACATCAATGTTGTGAAGAAATAAACATTGGGAGACAGACAATTAAAGACTAAGAAATTAGTAGCAAGATACGTTCTATTAAAAACTACAGTATAGCAGATCCTATACAAACTTGAAACGTAAATACACTGCCGGCCATAAGTTCGAACCTATTAAAGGAAACTGTCTACTTGCACCTATAGAATAAAATCAAACTTTTGCATTATAATTTAACATATTTTTATTATTTTATTCATTACTTTATAATAAAGTGTAAAATAATATAAAATGTTTGAAAGGTCTATGAAAAATATTTTTTACAGGATAAAAAATGTATTAGACATTAAAGAATATTAGATACTTTCTTCGTCAAAATAACCAATCAAGGTATTCTAGTTATAAGTTTATTTATGTTTTTCTGATGAGACTTTTTCACCTGTTTTCTAAAATAGTCTACAGTTTAGTTTTGGAAAAGAAAACTTCACGACCGTCCTTTTCCTTAGGATAGTCTTTTTTCTCGAAATTAAACAATGTTATGTTATATTTGCCACAACTGTGGTAAATATAATGCCTACTAACTTCAAAAAATATATTTATAAAAAATATTAAGTAAGGCATGGAATCGGATTTTCGAGTAGTGTTTCACTGGAACATTTTAAAATTTTCCATGTGATGGTGTCAAATTTTTGGCCGGCAGTGTAAAATCAGCGTTAATCCCGGACGAATCATTGTGCTACCCGGGGTCCCCCTACCACAAACGCGCTGAGAAGGACATCCGCGGGGTTTTTAGCCGGTAAAAATCCGGCACTCCTCTTGTCCCCCCCGGACGCAGGGGGGTCTTCCCCCTCTACAGAGGGAGCTACCGGGCCATATACTGGGCTTCGGCCCGGGAACCCGGTAGTTGAAAATTTCCCCGCGTAAAAAAAAAAAAAAAAAAAAAAAAAAAAAAAAAGTGTAAAATCTGCGCAAGATAAGTAGTTCTTTCGACAGTTCAAAAAGAATAGATAATGAAATAGGGTAACTCCGGTATTTATGCCGCGCGGCGATTTACGCCGCAGAAGTCAGAAAAAATAGAAGGAATAAAGATACTTGCTCGCAATCACACTGTTATTAGCTTTTATGCCATATTAGCATTGTATTGTAATTTCAGTTCTTTACTGTTAATATTAACAAAACCGTCGTGAGTTGAATCGATTTCTCACCGTAGTAAGCAGCGCGATTATACATTACGACTACGTAAAATGATTACTGTAAAGAGTGTAAAAGGTTTAATGGTTATTTCATGATACATAAGTGTAGAGAGATAGTAAAGGATGGAATACAATAAAATACAAGTGCATAGCTCTTGTATTCTTTGTTTAGCTTGATATCTTGTATATCCCACCTGTTTAGAATATATGGCATTTTAGCGTACGGGATTTCTGCCATAATACAAACACTCTGTAAAAATCGAAATCTCCTATGTGTTCTTTTTCCTTCTTTTTTTGGATCATATAATAATAACTTTTAATGCATTTATCGCTCTTCTATTTTCTTTAAAAAATTTTTCAATTTTATAATTTATTTATCATTCTTACATCTTAATAAACTTTTTACACACATTTTGTAACTTATTATGACATTTTATTGCCTTATTTATAAACATTATTTGTAATTTTTTATTAGGCGTATATTTCACCCATGAATGTCATATATTCCCCTCTGGGATATATGGCAAAAATGCAAGGGTTTCTAGTAGTTTTTTTTTTATTAAGTACAAAGAATAAATATTTTATATTTCTATTTTTTTTATAGTAGTAGACAGTATAAAGTTTTTATTGGTATAATTCATTTGCCTTAAACATAGTAAATAGTATTCGATAAATTAAGTGTTTCCCTTATCTGCGGCGTATATACCGGAGTTACCCTACTGCAGACAGTTTTTATTCTTTTATGAAAAGAAAGGTTACATGTCAGCACCTAATGGCGCATATCAACTAATAAATCTTTTTCTTTCTCGACTACAAAGGGCAGCCGCTTCCTTGAGGTTCTGAACAAATCTCACTACGAGTCTCACTATTTATCTAGCTATAAACGACAATTTCCCAATCCTCTCGGTTTTACTCATAGGAATCTTCAATTTTGTTTTCTTTTTCTACTTCTCTACTTTTCTTTCAGCTATTACTTAACTATTGTAAGTTAGCTAATTAAAATTAGCGACTAGATTCGTAACATTTTTTTTTCTTCTCTTAAGATGGTTCGGGTAGTACCTAGTACCGTATGAGTCAATATAAAGCCTAAATTTCTCTTTAAGAAAAAACATTTTTATGCATATATTCTAGACACTTGTATAATTACTGCAATCTTTTCCCTGTAGGCAGCTATCATGCCAGTGCCATATGTTTGAGTAAGGTTATGTATTGTGTTTACGTTGAAAAATAATGAACGCTGACAAACAATTTCGATAATGGGAGATTTGCTTGCAAAAGAACAGTGCTGTGGAAAGAAAACACTACACGACGCGCACAGCTGATCGAAAGACCGACAAGAAACGCGACAATTCATCAAGTTTTGATTAAATTTTTGGACGTCAACTTATTACACGTCAACGTCGTTTTGTCTCATACTTAATAATAAGTGCTAAAAGAATTAAACAATGTTATTTTCAGTTTTTTGAACTTGTTTCTTTACAGATAGTGAGTGAAACTCTCGAAAAATGTATATGTTTTCGGTACAATTTCCCATAAAACTTATGTTAAAAATGCCAACTTTGAGATTTAATATCTCAAAAACTAGACGTCAGATCTTCTTTTAAGTGTATATTTAGGTTTTCTTTCTAACATATTTTTTATTCAAAATTTTTTCTTTGACATGGCTCTAATGGCCGAACCACCTTAAAGGATCAGCAACTAAAACCCATGTTATCCTCTTTCTTTATCTCTTTTTTTAAAATATTATACGAGCTAGTTAAATCAATTAATGGTCAAATCCGTGGCATCCTGTCTCTCACTCACTGTCTCCTAATCAACTTTTTCCATGATTAATTCCTTTGAAAATCTTTTTCTTATTTTATTATTATTTCTATTATTATTATTTTAAGTTTGTTGATAAATCCCTGAAAAAATTAAAATTAACAGGCGCATAAATTAGCCTAAATAAGGACTTCCGGTCGGAGCGTAGGATGGAGTGGATGGGTAGAGGATGGATGAGTGAGGAAAACGGAGTTGAGAGAAGAAAAAAAGGAAGGTAGTCAACGGGAGTTGGTGATTCGTTGGAGAAGGCACAGAAGAAGATGAGGAAATGGAGAGGGCGAGAAAAACGAAAGGTGAGAGGAGAAACTGAAGATCCACGGAGCGAGGCTTTTGGAGGTTAGGAGGAAGTCGGGCAAGACGAGCGGAGGAAGACGAGAGAGGGGAGCAGAGAGAAACGATCGCGGAGCATGCGCGGAGCGGAATCGCGCGGGAGCGACGAGGAGAGAGGGCGCCAAAGAGAGGGTAAAGGCAGCGAGGCGGGCGGAGGTGAGTGGTACCAGCTGATGCCGAGACGGCGCGGGGTGCTGACCTCTCCAAAAGAGTGGGTTGGCACCACTGCGGAACGTCGAGGCGCGGCATTGGTGCAAGTAATGCAAGTAATGACGAATGGCGATGGCTGGCATGGCGGATATGGAAGACGTGTGGCACACCTGTGGGCGAGAAAGGCGTGGTACGGAGGTCGAACGAAAGCGAAGGTGGAAAACGAGATCAGAATATGCGAAGAAGAAAGGAAGTGGAGAAAGACCTTGACAAACGTAAGTCAGCCATAAAAGAATGTGCAGACGGAGAGAAGTCGGAGGAAGGAAGCAATGAGGGCAGAGGCAGGCATGAAAGGAGGAATAGTGAACGGAAAGAAGAGGATCCCGAGAATTGAGCAGAGGATGGAGGAGAACAAGTGGGCGAAGGAACTGGTAAAGGAACTGAGAGAGATGGGATTAAGAATTATGGAGGAAATAAGGCGGGAGGGAAAGGAATTAAGGAGGGATCTGAAGGAGGTGAGAGCACAACTCGAAAGGATGGAAAGGAGGCAGGAGGAATCGATACGGACGAGAGAACAGGAACGGAAGGAGAGGGAAATAGAGAAGATAGAGAAGTGTAGGAAAGGAACGACAGCGAGGGAGAGGTTGGAAGAAGAGGGGAGGTTGAAAGAAGAGAGAGAAGAGAGCAGCACTGGAGGATGGAGCGAGGGAGGATGGGGAGGAGATTGGGGGGAGGAAGCCGCAAGTACAGAGGAAGAGGTAAGAGAAGGGAGAAGAAGCTCATACGAGGAGGAAATCCGACCGGAAGTCAGGGTAGACAGAGAAGTCAGAGAGAGAGAGAGAGGAAGGAATGGAAGGAAGAAAGGGACTGACTGAGAAAGTGGCAGAGAGAGGAGCTGTGAGAACAGAGGAGGACCGCGGAGGGAAGCAAGCAGCTACGGAAGAAAAGAAGAGGGTGTGGCATATGGTGGAAAAGAAAGAGGAGGAAGTGAGAAGAAGAAGAGAAAGGAAAGAGAGGGAGGAGGAACGAAAGGAGGAAAGGGAGAAGAAAGAGAAAGCAGAAAGGAGGAAAAGGTGCCTAATATGGAAGAGAGTGGCAGGGAAAGGACCGAAGGAGAGAAGGGAAATCGTAGAGACAATAATGGAAAGAGTATTAGGAAGGATAGTACAGATAAGGAGGGTGACGGAAGTGAGGGGGGTAGATGAGAAGGAGGTGATGTTCGTGGAACTAGAAGAGGAGGAGGACAAAGAAGGCATAATCGAAAAGGGCGAGGAAATTTGGAGAAGATGGGAAATAGGAGTGGACGAAGAGCTGACGATGGAGGAAAGGGCGTATAGGCATAGGATAGTGGAAAAAGCAAGGGAAGAAAGGATGAAAGGAAGATCGGTGGTAGTAACAAACAGGAGGTTGTGGATAGATGGCAAAGAGATGAAATGGGAGGAGGAGGAAGGTAGATGGAGGAGGATTTAATGATTAAAGTTCAAGGGAGACAGGCTCAGAAGAGGGGAGAGAAGGTGTCATACAGCCAGGTTGATTCGAGTTACGGAAGGGATGCGGAGTAGATTGGAGAAAGAGCGAGAAGGGGAGGGATGGTACAAGATTGTAGAAGGCTGAGGGCCAGGACCGGGGAGGAGTAGAAAATGATGTATCTTTGTTTGTTATACATTGTATTTAAGTTTCAGGATACAGGTATAGGGAGAAAAGAGCGAATGACAGGACGGAGAGAGAGAAGAATAGAGGACGGATTAAAGAAAAGTCGAGGAAGGAATTGAAACAGAGGAAAGATGGAAAAGGAGTAGGAGGAAAAGGAAAAGGGTCGCGAAGAAGGACGAGGAAGAAGAGAGCTAGAAGAAGCGGAAGGAGGGAAGTCGAGAAGGAGGGCAGGAAGAAAGCAGAGAGGGAGGGGGAAGGGATAGGAGACGAGAAGGGGAGGGGGGGACTGAAAATGTAAAAGGCCAAGTGCCAGGTCGGGACAGAAAAGTTGTATGTGCAAGGTTGGGTACGTCCCTTCAAAACGCCAATATGGATGTATGTGAAGAGGAAGGTAGAGGAGATGTAGGTTTGGGTACGTTCCGCAAAAACGCCCTTTAAGGCCCCTTCGGGGCAAATAAAGTACTCTTTGAATTGAAATTAGCCTAAATAAATTTAATTTGAGTAAACCGCGAAGAAATATAAGTTAAAATAAATTCAGAACTCTAATGTCTGAATTGTCTCCTTTGCCAATCTCTAGCCTTATAAATTTTTCTTCCTAACTTATTGTTAGTAAGATTTTTCCACAACTTTTTTCGTCCTTACTCCGTAATGTTCTAAAAGAAATCTCGTGAATCTTTTCTTCCCCGTCTCATTACATAAGTACGCACGCACTACTGCATATATGCATACCTATACTGCATTTTATGTTTCTTGATTCTTCTCTTCCGCTCGCAATATCTTAGGATTGAAATAGCCGAATAAAATCGTAACGATAAAATTAGAATACTTCCCGTGAATATTCAAACTATATAATGACTTTATATAGTAGAACACACACTTTATATAGTAGAATACACAAAAATTATTATACATAAAAACACACATACATATGCACACACCCACATGTATACGCTTTCATGTCACGTATTTGTTTAATCTTCAAAAATTTTATTTAGAAAATTTTTCAAAATAAATTTATAACGGTAATTATTTCTTTTCATTTAAAGACCTCATTTTCAGTCCCTTATTTTCCTGATTTCATAACGTTCACTCCTATAAAAATAAAAATGTTTCTTTGCTTAAAGTAAAAGACCGACGAACGCACTTCTTGCAAAGTGTGTCATAGATGTTGGTCTCTTATGGTCTCTTATCGGGACCAACGTCTGGAGACCTACACAGTACGTTCGACTCGCAGTACGATAGTACGAGTAAATATAAAATTTTACATAAAGCGGATTGCAAAAATGTGAAAAATAAAAATTCTTTTATATTATATATGGTTAAAATTTGTGTTTTACCGATACAAATTTTAAACTTACATAATATAAAAGAATTTTTATTTTTCACATTTTTGCAATCCGTTTTATGTAAAATTTTATATTTATTCGTACTATTGAGAGATAATTATTTAATATAAAAGGAATACATTTGAAGCGTGTGCTGCGAGTCGAACGCACTGTGTAGGTCTCCAGACGTTGGTAAAAGTAAGGGAAGACGAAAGAAGAAATGGACGCAAGAGCTCCTCAAAAGTGTCTCCTTGTAACACGTAAGAAATTACTTGTAAAGTGCACGAATTTTGACGAGTTTGAATGTATTTGACTATAAATGTAAGATATGATATGATGTAATAAGAGCAATTATATGAGTTGTGAGCAAAAATCAAAATTCCAAATTCCTCTTTTATATTTCCCCGACTTTCCAGGTCTGTGGCAAGCTTTTTATTGTTTCAGGAAACGATTTGTAAGATATCTCATTATTCTAACTACACACTATTCTTTTTACTTCATTCATTTCTTCGGTAATAATTGTATCACTTTTCATTAAAAAGAAAATTGTATTTGTTACTATATATCAACTTAAAAAAATTAATCAGAAAAAAGTCAAACTTACCCAGCCGGATAAGCGACCAATTCACTGGTCTCATCACAATCGAGGGCTGCATTGCTGGAAACAGTTACACCCAGCACTCGTTCTAGCTTAATCTAAAACATAACAAAAAAGTTTATTATTACACTGACATTCGCACTCTCTATAATCGTTGATAAAATTCTTAACATATCTATTATATAATAAAATTAATGAACAATCTAGCTAACATAGTTTCGCAATCCAATTTCTATGAATGAATTTTATTTCAAAACAAATTTCAAACGTGTACAATTTTATTTAAAAATTCTATTTTTAGATATCTTAAAAATAATAACGAAATTTCGTTATAAAAGATTCTCATAAATCGAAAAACGCTGTAATTCTATTATATTTGTAAATAAAATTTAAAAAAAATACAAGCAATTCTCTTTCCTATTTTGCGAAATGTTTTACAAAATAATCTTAGCTTTTTCATAAATTTTAAAATTATAATTTATAATTTCAAATTTTTTAAATAAAGTAGAAATTAGTATAAATAAATACAAACTTTTCAAAAGGCATTAATGAAATAGAAGCATCTTGTAATTATGTGCTGACTATTTTGAACCATGTATCTACAGATGTCTAACAAGTAACCGACTAATCGAAAGGTGATGATATTAGGTCAAACTGAAAAGAAAAGTCATGTACTATTTTACAAAATTCGCAATAGTTATCGAGTAATTAGCTAAAACGTCTGAGCGAATGAGTGCATGAGAAGCGGTAGGCTGGACTCGATAGACATGTAAAGACATGGCTTAGTTGTTAGATCTCTTAGCGACAGTGAGTATCTGATAGCAAGAGGTGGAGTCACGCAATGTGTGTTGCTGTGTGTGTGTGTGTGTGTGTGTGTGTGTGAGAGCGCGTGTGTGCGTTTGTGTGTGAGCGACTAGAGTCCTAGATTAGTAGAGAAACGCGAACGTTACCTCCACTTTGCTGCCGTCGCCATCTTGTGCTCGTATACCCGTACGAATCGTACGATATTAATCTACTACGACGACTAGGACTGTTACTACGTTTACGCGAGCGTTACTTCTGTAGTAATTTACGATAATTCCTTCGCGTAAACGGGATTTTGTAGTAACTTACGATAATTTACTTCGCGTAAACGAGTGAATTATCGTAAGTTACTACAGAAGTAACGCTCGCGTAAACGTACGTAGTATTAGTGGTTTGGGCTCGTTCTGTCTATAACGTAATTGTAGACGGACTAATTGTATATTTATAATTAATAAATTAATATACAGCGCCTCGCACTAATATTCGGACATCATAATACTTGAAAAAAATTAATCCGTATATTTATTTAAGAAATTTTTTGTTTTTTTTAGTGAGTTGAAGCACAAAAAGATACCCTACAAAATATTGAAGTTATAGTAATTTAATTCATACGTAAATGTAATTTATACAAAAATATATTTTCATTTCAATACGTTTTTTTCTTGCTTTCAATCCATACATTTTCAGTCGCATTGTGATAAACCTCTTCAGGATTTTAGTATTACATTATTGCCACTAACTGAACAGTAGGGGAGAGTTGGCAATTACCGCGCCGTTGACAATTCCGCGCCATTGTTTATCTCAATAACTATTTGTATTACGCGCCTACAATGATGTTAATATCATAGAGTAACACGAAATACCCCCCCCGCATGCGCCGTCAATGCGTTCCGGCCGCCCATGTAAACAGAGTGCGCTCTGGAAGTTTCTCTGCTTGCTCGTTGCGAATTTGCTGGTAGTTTCGATAAGAGGTGAGTAACATAATATTTTCATTAGAGAAATAATCCTGACGGATTTGATAAGCTAAAACACTATAAAATTAGGTTGCAAAGTGATTTTAGAAACACGCGTTTCTTTCCTATATATTTTAAGGTTATAAAGTGAAATGATTGAGTTTGATAATTTCGCGCCCAAGGTATAATACTCATAAGTATAACAATAACTGTGTGTTAAGAGTTACCAAGACTGTTTAGTTTACAATGTAAGGTGCTTACAGAAAAGATCGTTGCTTAAGTTTTGATTTAAATTTATAATGATCGTTATTTGTTAACGCATTCACTTATTTTTATATGTAGGTGCCTACTAGACAATATTAATGCATAAATATAAAAAAAACATTTTATTATTGTGTTCTACTTCATGTCACTGGCTGAAGCCAGAGTAATTTTTATAGGTACGGTTTTATTAAACTGGGCACGATTTTATCAGACCTGGTCACGATATTATCAGACCAGTTTGATAATACCGCGTTTTCTCATTTTTTGAAAAATCATTAATATTTTAGTTTGTGTTTAGCTTTCAGCATTATTGCTATGATATATTGATAGCCAAATAAATGACCTATCTAAAACTGCACAGTTTATTTTTTTGAAGCATTTCTGAGCTTAGATATACGCTTCGGTTCTTAGGGGCTCGGTAATTGCCAACTCTCCCCTACCTCATCTAAAATAGATCAAACAAACGAATTATAATGAGAATCCGACACGGATGAAAATATTAGGCTGCATATATGTGTGCAGGGCACAAATAAGCAACTCACAATGTCAGTAAAGTCCTCTGCAGTTATTTAACACAACACAGAAAAGATATTTCTACTTACCGTGGTCACAAGAAATATTAATATGCATTTATAAACTTTAGTCAACACTGTCAACAGTTGTATAATGCGAGCCTAACATGACCGGCTGTAACCAACCAATCAGAAGTAGGAACAATATAGAAGTGTGTAATTCCAAGTTGGAATTTCCAACTTTGCCGCCGCCGCCATCTTATGATCGCGGCGCCCTGCTGTCTATTGGTCTATAACCGACATTTTACATTTACATATTAATAAAATTACTATAACTTCAATATTTTGTAGGGTATCTTTTTGTGCTTCAACTCACTAAAAAAAACAAAAATTTCTTAAATAAATATACGGATTAATTTTTTTCAAGTATTATGATGTCCGAATATTAGTGCGAGGCGCTGTATATTAATTTATTAATTATAAATATACAATTAGTCCGTCTACAATTACGTTATAGACGTTATAGAACGAGCCCAAAACACTAAGACTTTTTACAAACTCCTTTATAGGTCAAAACCTTCAGCAAGCGCTTGCCAATGGGATACATACTACGTTTACGTGAGCGTTACTTCTACAGTAACTTACGATAATTGACTCGTTTACGCGAAGGAATTATCGTAAGTTACTACAGAAGTAACGCTCACGTAAACAACGCGTAGTAACAGTCCTAGTCGTCGTAGTAGATTAATATCATACGGGTATACGAGTACAAGATGACGACGGCAGCAAAGTGGGGGTAAAGTTCGCGTCTCTCTACTAATCTAGGACTCTAAGCGACCCTAGACATATATAATAGATTGAACATTGCCATTGGAGAGCTCTAGGTACGATATAAAGTCTAAAGGATAGAGATATGCTTACTAGAATGCTTTCCTTGTCTAATTGTGTAGTTGGTAGGGAGAAGAAAAGGTAGGGTACCAAATTTTAGGAGTATGTAGTATTCATGAAAACTAAAAAGCCTTAAGGGGGGAGCCTCATGTAACCGGTCAAAAAAATCGAAAAAATTTTTATTGCATAAATTATTAGTATAATATCTGTAGAATATGTTCCCAAAGTCCCAGAGCGAAATTCGAACTTGAAATAGGCGATTTTATACCTGAGTGTTACGCAAGTAAAGCGCGCGCTCCGAGAACTTGAAACTTTAAACGCGTTTTTCTCAAAACCATGTTTTTCAAATTGACGTGCAAGATTACTCATAAACTATTCGACCAATCGACTTGCCCTTTGGCATGCATGTAGATAACTAAATACCATTGTATGTAAACTTACTTGTTTAGTCATTTTATCAAATTAAATAACTTTTATTGCATAATAAAATCCAAAATTTTTTCCGTAAAAATCGAATTTTTTTTTAAAGTCCTGTTATTTTTTCAATTTTGCATTTTTTGCTGAACAAATAGGTTTACTGACAATAGTAACTTATAATAAAAGTAAAAAAATTTTGTATTTTTGATTCAGTGATTAATTGCAGGCACAATGCTGCACGCCAATTGTGAAGTACGGCGCCGCGGCCGTTGAGAATAGGCTTTGTTGCTACTTATAAATAAAGAATTTTGCAATGAAAAAATATTTTTTTACATCTATAAATGTTGCTAAAACCATTACCCAAGTTTCAATAAGTTTCATTTTAATGTCTCTTTAAAAAAAATTCCAGAAAATTGCCTTGTTTTCAGCGTTTTACATGAGGCTCCCCCCAAGAAAAGGGGAGAAAATGGGAGATCGAAAGCAGTGTAGATGAGGTAATTAGAAAGAATGAATAAAGGAGCGAGAAAAAGAAGATAGAAACAAAAAAAAGATAAAAAGAGATGTAAGTGAAAATCGCATTAAATAGAACGTGCATGTGACAGAGAAATAGCAATATTTGTAAAAATTTGAATTATTGTATGAAGGGCATAAACGATAATAGCATTGAGATTTAAATAGCATTAACGGGAATTGCATATGCAAGGCTGAGGACCAAAAAAAAAAAAGAATAATTAGAGATAAAATTAGAATTAACTGTAAATAAAGTATTGAAAATTATTGTAGTTCTCAAGAGTAATATACATATATATATATATATATATATATATATATATATATATATATATATATATATACAATATAACACAACAAAAATTGACGAAAATATAATTCATTAATATTTTACAGCTCTTTTCACTTATATTACAGATTAAAAAGATTGTTATTGGGTTATTGCGTTTTAAGATTTATTATAACGTTTACATCACTTCGCTCCAGGCATTCGCTGTTGATCTCTTGCAATATTATGCAGCTTTGCGTCAACAGAAGCAATATGGACATCTATGAGATCATGTATCCATGATGTATCCATGAGGTATAAGAAATCAAAGTCAACGTAGACAGAAACGATCAGATACACATCAACACATCACAGGCCATATAATATGTACATTGGTCTGTGATAATACATATATCGATTGATCAGCATTGATTTCATATACTTAATTATAGCCATGATATGTCTCGCATTTCGAAATATTAAGCGTCTCTCGAAGCAAGATGACCAGTGACCAAAATCCATTCAAGCGCGACTGTAAAGTTTTAAAATTGCTTTTATCCTGTGACGCACCTTCTTTTATATAAGATGCACAACGCGGCACTAAGCAAACATTTTTATACTCCTAAGAAATGATTTTTACTCCACTCTGATCGATATTTATGTTTTTAAAAGAACGAAAGAGCTGATTCAATGATAATTAATAGGTGAGTCAATTTTTTTTTACCACCCACTATTTCCACTGTAAACATAAAAGGCATGGAAGATAAATTTTAGAGGATAAACACATGTCGGTCTTGCTTTCTCGTTTATCTAGCACGCCCATGTTTCCGAGTTAATTCGTCAATGCATGAAGATCCATATACAGAAAAGTTGTGACGTCTTTCTTTCGACATCATGCGTGCTTTGCAGCTTACGCGAAACGACGTTACGAAATGCGCAAGAATGTAAATATACGCAGAAATTCACGGCATGTGCATTTGTGTTCATATGTGCTACGTACGTAACGATCGCTAATCTCCATACGACCGCGACGTGACAACGAGATCTTGGACGTGTCACAGGTGTATAGCGGATTACAGATACGATCATTCCAATAATCTTCTTGCAATAATTTCTAATAAATATCATAATGAAAAGAAATTTCATTTTTAAACAATTATAAAGCAGCAAGCATAAAAAGAGTTTGCTCAATGATTTCCCTTACGAGGTTTTCGATACTATAGACAAGAACTAAACAATATCGTATCATTACTGGACAATCTTCAAATATTTACTGCAAACCTGCAATAACTGTTGTAAACAATTAAAACGAACGTACTGTGGTAACTTCGCGGCTTTAATTATTTCGATATTCTATTTTAAACGTGGCAAACACGTAAAACAGGGCGCATTCATTGAAATTCAAATTTCCATTTGTCATTTTGGTTGCTCTCTTGCGACTGACATAACTAATAAATAATACGTTCGGAACATAAAACCGATTGAAATATTCTTAGTGATGATGCACCTGACGTCCTTGTAATCAAACCCGCTTTTTATCTATTTTCCTCTTGACATATCATTAAGATAATGAGTAGCAGCTCACAACTTTGTATATTACATATACTTGTATATTTGTATATTAAATCGATGCATTGTCCATCATCTTTCGTCAATCAATGAAAAATTATCATAACAAATCCAGAAAAAACCTGAGTAAAAACACCTACGTGAAAAATTGTCTGGTATATTTATTTAGTTGCGATATCGTAGTGTAAATCTATCATACCCTGGGTTCCGTAAAGCGCATATGCGCGCATTTATCTATAGCATACGTAACGTTTACTTATGTTATAATTCCCATCCCATCGCTAAATTACATATTCGTATTATCTTTTTTTTAAATTTATTTTTCTTATATGGATAATTGGCTACATTTTCATCAGTGCTTTTGTTGTAAATAATTTTTTAATGTTAATTATAGTTTGGAAAAGGTCAATTTTCTATATTTTAAACTTTGATTACACGCACATAACTTTTGATAAAATTATAGTTATCAAAATTGATCAAATCAGTTAGTCCATTAAGGGAACCCGAGGCATAACGGGATAATAGGATATGGTCGATATCTTTTTATAAAGATGCTGCCATGTAACAAAATGTTTTGAAATTATTAGTTTTGGATGTCTCTAATCGCGTGTCGTTATCAGTTTGATATTATTTTTAGCTGAAAGAGGCTACAAATTGTTTAATGCGTTTGCTGTGCTCTCCGCGACTGATTGTAAGTTGCAGTTTCTTTAATACATTTACATAAAGATAAACAGTGATAAAATTCTACTTTTTATTACTTGTAAGTACCTACACAGAGAGAATTTTTTGTTATATTTTACCCTTAAATTTCACTACAAACTTGGGACAACTTGGCAACCAAGGAATTTTTAAAATATACAAAAGACATTTTACAAACAACGTGATAAAAATTACCAAGCAGATTGGTAAATTTTGAAAAACTATTGAAATTTCTTACATATATTTTAGTAAAATTAATCAAACATATTTTATATTTGAATGTAATAGATATTAATATTTTTTATTATGATAGATATTAATCAGAATAGCTCGCATAAAATTCTTGGTAGTACATGTTGTCCCACAACTACCATGATTTCAGAGTAAATTTTAAGAGAAAATTCTCTCCGTGTACATTTACGTTATTAAACGATCTTTTCTTGACAATTTAGTAAAGTATCTATGCTAATATCGATTATCTGTGATGATTTATATTATCTAAAGTAAATTTTATCTAAAGTAAATTTATATGAGTACATTTTGAGGCATAACGGGTCATAAGTCCATAGGGTATAATGCTTTGTATTTTTTAAATGTTTAATTTTTTTTCATACACTATCAGTAAATACCTATATTATGTTACCAATATTGATGCTAAAACTTATTATGCCTTTTGATTTTAATTTATATTTTTATAAGAAAAATGTTTACTGTGTAATGAGAAGTGTTATTAATAAACAATTATTATTAATTAAAAGTGTAATAATACATTTCTACATATGTGCATGTTCTAATAAATCAATTTTAAGAAACGCCGTAATCAGTCAGGACTGGATCTTGATTGCCCATAATATTATTTTTGAGTAAATTTTACGTACAATTCTTCGCCTTGATGAACCACGCGCTATTACTTTCGGACACAATGCAGTCTTAACCAAAACAAGAACGGCATAATCACATAATGAAATTGATATTTAATTACACTAAACATACACAAGGAAATTAGAAATAAACAAATATGAAAGAAATACGGTATATATATATATATATATATATATATATATATATATATATATATATATATATATAGTGTCCCAAAAGTCCTGCAACAATCAAATATCTCGAAAAATACGAAAGATACGAAAAAACGTTTCAGACAAAAGTTGTACTGTTTCAAGGGGAACATAAGATGATGGCAATGATTTGACCTTGGATGGTCGTTTGAAGATCACGTGAACATTACCTTCAATTTCTTAAATGGAACTCCTCATATTATAGTATATCGTTTGAAAGAGCATAAAAAGAGAAAATTTTTGGCGCAAACCAGAGGTCGATACGTTCGGGAGTTATTTACTTTAGAGTCAAAAATTGGCTTTTTCGAACTTTGACCCTAAATATCGTCGGCAAATCGAACTTACTACCGTGCCAAAAGAAGTAGCCGTCTCGCCAATCCCGTACGCCTATTGGTCGAATTTTCGTTACACTTTCGAGTTTCGTGTCGCCAAATCGAACTTACTACCGTGCCAAAAGAAGTAGCCGTCTCGCCAATGCCGTACGCCTATTGGCCGAATTTTTGTTACACTTTTTCGTTTCCCAAAATTCGTGACGCTCTTTCGTGTCGAAAAATCGAACTCACTACCGTGCCTAAAGAACCCACTCGGCATGTAATATTTCAGAAACATTTCTGCAAAATTCCATTTGAAATATTACACCTTTTATCAATATTTCAGAAATATTTCACGACCGTTTCTACACCATTTCTGCAATGTTTTAATGTCCGCAATCATTTCAAATGCAACCTTGCTGAAAGATTTCGGCAATATTTCGGTAATATTATGAAATATTTCTGAAACATATCTACGAAATATTGCAGAAACACTTCAGAGATATTTCAAATACATTTTACACTGAAAAAAATGTTTTGTATTAGCAAACCAAATTTTGTTACTGACGCAAAAACTATTTGTTGATATGTGAAAAATGAAATATTTTGTTACCGGAACAAAAAAGAATATATTAGCCATGTGCGTATAGCCGCCGCGCGTTTGTCCGAAGAAATCCGCTCTCTCAGCCGGTCACCCATCCAAGTAGTATACCGGCGCCTTGTTGCTTGACATCGATAATAATCGAACAGGGTAGTGGTGATCCTCTGATTCTGACGCTTCTTTCTTTCTTATACTTGCTTATTTTGGTGAGCATAAAGCTATCGCATAACAATATTAACAATATACAGATATACGAATAAATCTTTTTTGCCAGTCAGCGTCGAATATTATTTTATATTAAATATTATTAAATATTTTATATTTTATATTAAAAATGACATATGACAAAATTTGGAATATCAGAAAATTTTTAATAAAAGAGAAAAAATGCAATAAAATGCAATAATTATATAATAATAAATTTAATTTTGTATAAATTCTAAAGTCTGTCAGCTTTTCGGAAATATTACAAATACAATGTTGTATGTGAAACATTCAAAAATATAACGCGTGCAATGTAAACGTAATAATAGTTTTATCATGTATCAGAAATGTTTCTAAACCATTACATCTGCAATATTGTAGGAATTCACTGCCTGCAATTCAATTTTTCATTACCTACGCAATCTTTTACAAATTTTTCAGAAATATTTTAAATGTAATGTTGCGTTTGATATGTTACAAAAATATTATTCGTGCAATGCAAACGTAATATTACTTTTATAATGTTTCAAAAATATTTCTGAAATATTGCATCTGCTACATTTTTTTGCAATATTACAGAAACTTACAAATATTGTAAACAACTTTCTGAAAGATTTCAGAAATATTGTTAATGCAATATTATAAAAAACATGATGCAGGTACATTTCTGAAATATTTCAGATGCATAGTTACAAATGTCAACGAAATATTTCTGCACCATTTCCGAATATTTCAATATTTCAGCAACATAACATGCCGAGTGGGAAGTTTCACTTAAAAAAATCTTACTTTATATCGCAGAAATAAATTTTGTTATATTTTTCGTTTGACTCGGTTTCGATCGGCTGTGCCGGCCGAGCTATCAGAGAGGAGTATGGGTTCGAAAAATACTTGTGCTAATTACTCCAAAAAGAGTATCGAAATGCAAGAAAAGAATGCCAGTCACTATTTTTAGCCGGCCAAGGAAAGCGTATTGCATAACCTATCAGTACAGTCATTAGGCAGTGATATTGCCAAGTCTACCTAACCTCACCTCGACTACAAAAATGTCTGCTCGGCTGCCTCATTTCATGAATATTAACTAACAAATTCTAAATGAAATCTCCAGTGAACTATATATTTTATGGTTGCGTTAGATTCCTTAGAATCTAATCTACAAAAAGAAATGTTTTTTTTACTTCGTTTAATAGAAAAGTGTGAAAATTTTGTGATTGAAACCGTGACGGAGGCATTTTTATTTGGAGTCCCGTATAAACTAGTAGTAATTTTACGATTTTTGCGACTCATTTCTAGACTAATTAGTCGGTAAAGAGCCGCATAAAAAATTTGGTGCAAAACTGATCGCATATTTTTATATAATATCCGGGATCTAGCATTTTATCTAATACATGCTCTAATAAGACGACTACCTTAAGGAAAATTTGGTAAATTTTTCAATATTTAACTTACGATATCTTGATAATTGTTTGTCGGAGAGAAAAGTGGTACAGGATTTTTTTACTTGATTTAGGAATATGCTGTTGCAATAGTGCCCGAAAATAGAATATATTATTGTATAAATTATGTAACAACATACATAAGTGTTTACAAAAGTTGGAATACTATTGCAACAGCATATTTCTGAGACCAAGAAATTATTCAAATTAATTAGTAGAAAAAGATAATACAACCAAAAATAGGGATTTTTATTTAAAAGAACATCAATAACTTTAAAATAAACCTTCAAAATGATCTTGATATAACACAGGACCACAAAAAAAAATCGATGAAAGGTTCCTTTGACCAGACCAGGTGTATTATATGTTTTTGGGGTCGCTGAACATGAATCTGAAGTCCGTTTCGCTCCATCACGTCAGGATTTTTTCTAACCTCAAAAAACATGGCGGATTTTATGTGGCAAACAAACTTTTTTAAATATTGACGAATTTACTTAAATCTTGGTATCCAGGGGTTTTTGGGGTCGCTGATTACAAATTTGAAGTCAGATTTTCAACATCCAAAATGGCGGCTCAAATATGGCGGTCAAATTTTTAAAATATGATTTAATTTTTATAAAACTTGGTATCTAGGGGTTTTTGGGGTTGCTGATTACGAATCTGAAGCCAGATTTTCGAAATTCAAAATGGCGGATCCAATATGGCGGTCAAAATTTTGAAAAATGTTCAGAACTCGATGAAATTGTCCGTACAGAGATTTTTGGGGACGCTAAATCGAAATCTGACATCAAATTTTCAAAATTCAAAATGGCGGATCCAATATGACGGTCAAAATTTTGAAAAATGTTCAGAAGTCGATGAAATTGTCCGTACAAAGATTTTTGGGGACGCTAAATCCAAATCTGACATCAAATTTTCAAAATTCAAAATGGCGGATCCAATATGGCGGACCGAGATTCGAAAAACAAGAGAAAAGTTCGATGAAATCGTACATTATTACGTTTTTGGCGTCGTTGAATCCAAATCTGTTTACAAAGTCATAAGCTCATTTAAGAGTAGTGAGAGCCGAGGGGACTCACATAAATCAAGCACCCCGATCAGTGAGAGGCAAGGGGACTAACGTTAATCACACACCTCAAACAGTGAGAGGCAAGGGGGCTCACTCAAAACAAGTACCCCGAAGGAGAAAGAAATCTACCACGTCCACGTCGTTTTCTCTGGGTCATGCTGAGAGTAGAATAAGACAATATTTACCTCTTTGGAAAGTTTCTTTTATGTAAGAATCTGAATTCTAAGGTGTTGATTTGATGACAGATTCGAATTCAGTGACTTCAAAACATGATATTACCAATTTTATCAAGTTCCGGACCTTTTAACCATTCTAGAATGCCACATTTGATTCGCAATCTTGGATATTGAAAATTTGATAACAGATTTGGATTCAACGACGCCAAAAACGTAATAATGTACGATTTCATCGAACTTTTCTCTTGTTTTTCGAATCTCGGTCCGTCATATTGGATCCGCCATTTTGAATTTTGAAAATTTGATGTCAGATTTCGATTTAGTCCCCAAAAATCTCTGTACGGATAATTTCATCGAGTTCTGAACATTTTTCAAAATTTTGACCGCCATATTGGATCCGCCATTTTGAATTTCGAAAATCTGGCTTCAGATTCGTAATCAGCAACCCCAAAAACCCCTGGATACCAAGATTTAAGTAAATCCGTCAATATTTAAAAAAGTTTGCTTGTCACATAAAATCCGCCATGTTTTTTGAGGTTAGGAAGAAATCCTGACGTGATGGAGCAAAACGGACTTCAGATTCATGTTCAGCGACCCCAAAAACATATAATACACCTGGTCTGGTCAAAGGAACCTTTCATCGATTTTTTTTTGTGGTCCTGTGTAATCTTTTGACTTCACCATCGTGTCTCCCCCTTCAAACTATACAACTTCTTCCTTAATCATTTTTTTACATCTGTAAAAGTTACACAGTTATTTGAAATGTAACAGATAAATGGGACGCCCTGTATACAGGGTGTTTCCTAAGTAAGCACACAAACTTGAAAGGGATATTCCTTGGCTTATTTTAAGAAAAAATATAGATCCTATAAACTTATGTCCTAAACTGCTTTGTTTTCAAAATACTGGGTGTCAAAGTTGTCAAAAAAAAATATGAAAATTTAAAAAATCTGGAAAATGTTCATTTTTTGATGACTTTACTTCGATACTTTTATATGTAGAATGAAATGAGGAATCGGATAATAATATTTTTATATTTACAATTTTGTAAAATTGAATGTGTCTACAAAATGCAATCAAATTTTTTAAAATAATTATATCTGTTTTTTTTACAACAATCGATTCCTTTCATCATTCCATAAAAGTATCGATACTTTTGAAAGGATCCTTTCCTTTATCGATGAAAGGATCCTTTCATCGCATAAAAGTATCAAAGTAAAGTCATCGAAAAGTGAATACTTTACAAGACATTTCATATTTTATATTAAAAATATCGTGACAAAATTTAAAATATCTCAGTAAATTTTTAACGAAAAAGAGCTTTATTATAGTGTTTTTAAAATATCTCGACAAGGGCAATAAGGATATGCAATAAAAAAATAGGGGTCCAATTTAAAAAATTCAAAGTGACCCTGACTTGACCTTAACAACGCCACCTAAGATCAAATTGATATAGTCAGTAAATAGATCTCTTGAAACTCTATAACTTTTGTCTATAACATTTTTTTCTGAAATGCGTAGTTTCCGAGATATTTGATTAGGGGTTTCCATACTTTTTGTACACCCTATATAGGATAAGTTCGCCAAGGCGAAGAAGTGTACATAAAATTCACTCAAAAATAATATATTATAGGTAATCAAGATCTAGTCCTGTTCGATTACGGCGTTTTCCTTGTAATTTGATTGTGTATCATATGTACGGTCGTATTTTCAATTATTTACAATTTTAAGAAGTTTTGAACATTAATAAACAATTGAGTGTGATAGCCCATTATGCCCCGCATAAAATGCATAATAGGTAATAAGGAAAACTCACGCTTTCAATAAAACAATAATTTCATCCTTCTAAACTATTGTTTTGCAGTAAAACTCTTGCAATAATGATTTATTCTCTTTTGATCTATTTCAAATCAAGAGTACAAGTAGAAGGTGTTACCAAGTGACAAATCAAATAAAAATTTTAAATAAATTTTAAAATTATTTTTCTATCATCCGCTTCTGAGCATTGAGATCAAGATTGAGACCATGCATTTGTTTTTTTTTTAGTTATTTAAACATATTTAAAAATTATCTTGTATATTTCCAAATGCACAAAAAGCAATCGATCGTCTTTTTAATAAAATAATAATATTTTGATCATTATCAAATATATAATCTTCCCCTTTAATCGATATAATACAAAAAAAAAAAAATAAAATAAAACGATACACGTCGCTCTGCGCGTGCAATGTAATCCATGCGCGTGCGCAGTGTGACATGCTGGACGTGCGTGCGTAGACGCACACGCCAAATATGGCAATCTCCATAATCCAGATATATTTCCTGAGATTTCATTGATATGAAAATGTGTGCAGGTGTCGCAGAGCTGTCGTAATACTATTTCAATGACAACAAATTAATTGTCTGAATGAATATAACGAGACAATGGACAAGTCGTAATTATATCGTGAGATTCATGTGCAATGCTATTTAATTTTACATATCAAAATAACTATATTAAATAAATAATTATCAGTAAACTAAAATTAGCAAATTAAATCGTTAAAATAACTGTAATCTCGAAAAAACGTAATGATATTATCCGATAAAATAATGTAGATATGGCATCCGATAATAGATACACTTGGAAATTATTTGATCAAGCAGGATCAGTCTTTCAGTTTTCAATACTTTCTCACAATCTCTAATTCATTCCAATGGCAAAATAAACTTACTAAATTGTAGGTAATAATTGATTTAAATAGGAAAGTTTATAAATGCGCATAGTCTCTTTTGTCATTTTACTTATTTTCTCATTTTACGTCATAATATATATACATATACAAATACTACGCTTCGCGCGGGCTCAAAACCTTTTCTTTTTTTTTAGTCTAGATCCCTTCCCTAAACCCTCTTTATTCTTACTTTTTTCTTTGCAGACAATTTTTTTTCCACTTTGTTATATTTTCTTCTCTTAAACTTATCCTACATATAACATATTTTAGTTAAAATTAATCGACCTATGAGCGATACCATTTGTTAATTTTTTAACTTATATTTATTTATACAATATTTATTTTTATTTATATTTTATTATATTTATTTATTATTAATTTTATTACATTTATTTATTATTGATTAAATTTTATTATTTAAAACAAAATTGGGCTCCACCACACATCCTTTTTTTGGATCATCCTTAGCGTGTGGAATATATGTATACACACATACAGACATTTTTTAAAAAGGTGATTTTTCAACGTTTTCGAACATTCTGAACACATTGGCATAGAACTGTCGAAATACGGCCAGCGTCTCACCTATTTTCGATCAATTCCTGACTTTCGAGCGTTATTAATTTATTTAAAAATTATACAACATTGCCAATGCCCGGAACTCTTTAGAAAATGCTTCTATATGCTCAGAACTACTCGAAAAATATTTTATATAAACCGGAACTTCGAGATTTCGCACAACGTCTCATCGTTTTCCGTCATGATTACTTTTCGGTTAATATTAATTTTTTAAAATATAACAAAGATTCTAACGCTCGGAACTCTTTAGAAAATGCTTCAATATGCTCAGAACTACTCGAAAAATATTTTACATAAACCGGAACTCCGAGATTTCAACTGGCGTCTCAACTCGGTATACTCGTTACATTGTAATTTTTTTTTAGTACCTTATAATTAATTTTTTTGCTTTTATATGGCAGAACTCTTTATAGAACTGTTATAGAACTATAGATCTCGCAAAATCTGATGAGATACAGTGGTGGAACTTGTGTAGGATAAAGTGAGACGCTGCGTGATAGCGTCTCAGTTTGTACTTACGCGTTTTTTGGTTTTAATGGCCAGAACTATTTGTTTGAAGTATCAGGAACTCTAGAACTATTGAAAAGGAAGTCAGAACTCTCAATAATTTGTGAGTTTCCACAAAATGAGACGCTAGCTTCACACACACAACTATGTGTTGTTCGAAAAAATATTTCAAATAGAACTTACTCTGTTTCGAGGGGGACATCTTACTATAAACATTATAAGTATTGTCTAAGTGAAAATGCCTCCAAGATTTCAGGCAATCTTTATTTTTTTAAATAAAAATTGCCTTCTCCCTAACGCATAGAGTAGAATGGGGTAAGAGTGCGCGGTGGGTAAAAGTGCGCAGTGCAGGTATATTTGTTTTCGTTTAAGTTAAGTTTGGTAACACTAATAATTTATAAGGTTTAATTTATAAGGTGTCATGACTGAGTGGCGCCATATGTAATAACAGCCGATGCAATTGAACAGCATGGAAACTATGAGGTAAGTTTCATTTTTTATCTTTCTGATGTAATATTTTAATTTTTTCCAAACTGTATTTTATAAGTAGAAATAAACTTAAGTAAATCATCGACAAGACATTTTGATTAACTTGTTTCTGGCGTGTGTCATGCTATAGTAGACATTTCAAATTGTTATCCGTAGACAGTAATGCTTACGTAATTTAAAAAGTGTCTTGTGGGGCAAAAGTGCGCACTTGATATCCGAAGTTAACTCTAAGGTCCAGTTCCACAAACGTCGGTTAACTTTTAACCTTAGGTTAACTCACTCTTTGTCTCTTTCTAAGGGGCATGAGATATTTTTTAAATTACCGGTAAGCATTACTATCTACGGATAACAATTTAAAATGTCTAATATATAGCATGACACACGCCAGAAACGAGTTAATTAAAATGTCTTGTCAATGATTTACTTAGGTTTATTTCTGTTTATGAAAACGGTTTCGAAAAAATCAAAATATTACATCAGAAAGCTGAAAAATGAAACTTACCTCATATAGCGTTTTCGATTTGTTGACTCAACCCGACTCGAGTCAGATTAAAAGTTCGGAAAAATGATAATAAAATATGATAATAATATGCCGCCATAATGCTAAGAATATATGATGGAAGTTAAGAAACGCTTTCTGCCATGATAGTTTAGAGTCATCGAGTTTCAAATTGAACTTTCGATCCGACTCGAGTCGGGTCGAGTCAACAAATCGAAAATACTAATAGTTTCAACGCTGTTCAGTCAAATCGACTGTCATACGGCGCCACTCAGTCATGACAGTTTACGAATTAACTCACAATCAGTGTTGCCTAACCTAACTAACCTAACCTAACACGAAAACAAATATACCTGCATTGTGCACTTTTGCCCCACCGGTGGGGCAAAAAAGTTCAAGAAAAGTTTATTACATGGAATGTATTCAAAATATAGACATAAACCCTAGTGAATTTTGAAAAAGAATGTTTGAAGATTTTAAGGTTCAAATTTCAAGATTCTAGCTATATGAGATCAAAAATTAAGTGCGTACTTTTGCCGCACTCTATGTTATACTAATATCAGCAAACAAAAATTACGTTTTATTTATACAACTTTTTTTGTTAATAACTTTTAATAAACATTTAATAAATTGGTTGATATATACAGAAATCCCCCGAAAAAATCTAACCTAACCCAAACCAAATATTAGTTTCAAATTAGAACATATTTCGGTTAGGTTAGGTTAGATTTTTTTGGGGTGCAGGAGGGTGCAGGGGGAAGAGCGGAGCCCCTTCTCCGCTCATATTTGTACTATTTCTACATATGTATTAGTCATTTATGTCTTTCAGTACTGAGGATAAATATTATATTTTTCTAACTTTTTTGTTCATAACTTTTAATAAACATCGACCGCCAAAATCTTTTGAAGGTTTCTCAAGGAGAATGACTTTGACAACATATGTCAAGATCAAAGTCTACCTACAAAGTCGAAAGTTTACCTAATTATTGGATACAATATTTTTAATAATTTTAATATTAATAATCTTGATAACTTTTACTTAATGTTTCAAAACATCGTAATGAAAAAATTGTACTGTGTATATATTTTATTTTAATTGGCGCAACTTTGTAATATCATTATTTTTTTTAGATTTAAACAATATCATTATAACATATATTAATTCTCAATATACATATATTAGTTAATATAATACCATTGCTTAAAATTATTCCATGCATTTTAATGTTTCTAAATCTATTTTTACATAGCATGATATAAACGGTAGCAAAACAGCAGAATACACATACTATGATATAATCCAGTGATACTACAATGACGCAACCTAACCAATGTGCAACGTGGTAGGCAATGTGCGACAAGGTCTTTTTCACATGTAACTTGTGGCATATTACGTAACGCAATAGACTTTACCGTATTTGAATAACAGAAGGAGAGGGGTATCTATGGCGTACACATCGCAAGACGTAGACTCTTCAAGGATGAGGTAGACTGTCGATAATATATGTTGAATATCTTATAGCAAATTCGGAAAACACGCGCTTTTCTAACTCAAGTTCTAATGTTATAAAGACTGCTACATATAAATTATCTAAATGTAAAAGCACAATATAAGGATTTTGACCGATAAAATATCCATTATACATTTCACTAAAAATAATGATAATATTAATATTGGACATTTTATTAAAATATTATCAAAATTATTATATGATACCATTTTTATATTGTTTTTTTTTATAAAAAAATAAAGTTTAAAGAAATAAGAAAAAATTGCTCATATATAAATACAATAATCGTATATAAAATATGATTATTATGTATAATTACATATTTTTATATAATATGGCAATTTACTTTTTGTAAAAAAAAACACAATAGTTATTTTTCCATTCTTCTTATCATTTTCTTATCATTTTTTTTGTGTACCTATACGTATAGAGATTATACAAGATAATAATATTTAAACACTTATATAAAATAATTTTATATAATAAATTTAAATTTATAATTATATAAATATGTATATACAGGGTGTTAGGTAATAAGCGAACCACTTCTCGTGGACAGGAAGAGCGAATTAAATTGAGTCAAAATGTTCCTCATCGCGTGCTGTAAGTTTCTCAATAATTAATGAGAAATAAAGATAAGCGAGTTTATCAGTGTACATCCGCGCGATTTGACGAGAAGGAGCAGCCCAACGTTTACGTGCATGGCGAAATATTGAGAGGAGCGCTTTATAAACAATAATAGCTATGAGTATCACTCATGTATTGTTGATCATTTTTGTTATGAACATAGCGTTCCTTCCAAGTCCCAATGTCTCGCCGCGGCCTAGCAACGTAAACGTTGGGCTGCTCCTTCTCATCGAATCGCACGAACGCATCTTGATTCGCGTATCTTTATTAATTATTTTCTCATTAATTATTGAAATACTTATAAAACGGTAAAAGACTTTTCGATTCAGTTTTACCCGCTCTAGCTGCCCACGAGCAGTGGTCCGCTTATTACTTGACACCCTGTACACTGAGAGAAAAATCCAGGTCTAAATGATCGGACAATTCGTTCGAAAATTAACAAACGGACAATCCGACACTTTCAATCGGAATAATTAAAAAGCCGATCAATTATCAATGATATCCGGCTATCATTGATTGGACATTATTCTAATCTCGGCTTTTTATAATTCCGATTAAAAGTATCGGATTATCCATTTGTTAATTTTTGAACGAATTGTCCGATTATTTATTTCTCTGAGTGTATGTATACACACATGTAAGATACCTGATACCACATGGTATTTCCAAAGAAATGATATGATAAACAAACTTGTATTAGGCAGTATATTACTGTTTATCACACTATTTATTATGTTTTTATTTAATTTTAGATACATGTAACATTTATAGATCTCCAGAAGGCATATGACACCGTACCTACAAAAAAGTTATGGAAAGTACTGGAACAATCCAATATTAATCATACTCTGATTAAAGCCTTATAAAACTTGTATGATGGAGCAAAATTGAGAGTCAAGATCGGAAAATATTTATCTAAAGAACTTACGGTGACGAAAGGACTACGCCAAGGCTGTGTTGTGTATCTTCGTAGCTATTCAAAATATATATAGCAAAGACCCTGTGGCAATGGAAAAGGAAATGCTCGGGTATGGCAATAGAACTCAATGGTACCTGTCTTTAAGGTGCTTTTAGATGGGAGCGTCGAGCGTCGAGTGTCAAGCGTTAATACCCTTGCGTAGATGTTTAAAACATGCAGATCGCGCAGATTTCAGCATCAAGATGCTGAATAAAATGGCTATACTGACAAGAATTAGCGTCAAGATGCTGAAATTTGCACGTTTAGACATCTACTGCGCAAGGGTGCTGCGCGCGTGTTTGACGCTTGACGCTCGACGCTCCCATCTAAAAACACCTTTACACTTTACAGTTTGCCGACAACCAAGCTGTAATAGCCAGTGATAAAGAGGATATGGAGTATATGGTGAGGAAACTCATTGAGGAGTACGGAAAATGGGGATTAACAGTAAACACCGAAAAAACTAAGTATTTGTGTATTGGCGCGGAGTATGAGAACCTAAATTTGGAAGATAACACTACTATAGCTGCCTCAAGTTATAAATACTTAGGTTCAACGTTTAACAGAGAAGGAACAGACGATGAAGACATCTGGAACATAATTATATCAGCCAGAAAAGCAGTAGGGTGTTTGAATGGCATATTCTGGAGTAAACACATAACAAAAAAGAGAAAATACGATATATACGAAACTATAGTAAAAAGTACGCTGTTGTATGGCTCCGAAACTTGGAGGATCACTCAAAGAAACAAAAAGAAACTGGGAGCAGTAGAGATGGAAGCCTTCAGAAGGATGATGGAAATATCTAGAAGAGACAGAAGGAGGAATGAGGAAGTGAGAGCGTAGGAGTAGAGGACACAATAATAAAAGATATTAAGGAAAAACAACGGTAATTATTTACAAAAAGACCGCACTCGCCAATGACCTTGACGTTGACATATGTTGTCAAGGTCACCCTCCTGAGTGACCTTCAGAAGGTTTTAGCCGGCGGTCGTTATTCGTTAAAAAGTTATAAATAAAAAAGTTTGAAAAATATAGCAGCTATTTTGAGTATTGGAAGGCATAAATGACTAATAAATATGTCGACACTCCTAGGTTTACTCACACAATGGAGAGGGGGGGTGCAGGGGGAGGCGAAGCCCCCCCCCGCCCACGCATGTACTTTGATATATTATATAGGATATATTGGATGAAAGCTAATTGCAAGTGATATGCATTATAAGTATACATACGTTACGATATATGGCGATATACAATAAACGAGCTTGTAAAGCGCGCCACGAACCCATGTGGCGCTTCGTTTCGCGTGGGAAGTGTATGCGTGAACTATTTCGACATTTTTATTAGTCATTTATGCCTTCCAATACTCAAAATAGCTACTGTATTTTCCAAACTTTTTTTTGTTAATAACTTTTTAACGAATAACGACCGCCGGCTAAAACCTTCTGAAGGTCACTCAGGAGGGTGACCTTGACAACATATGTCAAGGTCAAGGTCATTGGCGAGTGCGGTCTTTTTGTAAATAATTACCAGATTCGGCCTCGGTGAAACGCATACTCCTCGTGTATATATATATATATATATATATATATATATATATAATATATATATATATATATATTATATATTAGATATAAATTATATATATTATAATATGCCCTTCTGCGTATCTCGACATATGCAGAATGTTAAACAATGACCATAGGTACGCGGTATACTGAATTTCAGTAATGGCCGAGGTTACCCCTCTTTCCCTATATAGATATATATATAGAATATATATATATATATATATATATATATATATATATTAATATAATATATTATATATTAACATACATTTTTTACCAAACCAAATTATATTATAGGTACTCTTTATATTTGAGTTATATATACTAAAGCGGATTTTGAATTAATTTTGCATACAGATGTTAAAACAAGAGTTACATGTATATTGAAAAAGAATGATAAATCATGAAAATAGATAAGAACTAATTCGATAAGCAAGCCGAAATCAGCGTGGAAGACGATTGGAGGAGATAGAGTGAAAGTCGTGGGCGTGGGCACGCTCGCGTAAAGTATACGTACATGGCTACATCGGAAGATTAATTTAACTATTATATCATAAATTTTGGTACAAAATTGTTTTCACGCAACACACGTGCATGCAAGCCACATCTTAGTACAGTTATAATACCATCTTTAGAGTAACACAAAAGAGAGAATAAGCACTGAATATGGCGATATGTATTAACACCTGCTGGGCCATGTTTTGATAGCTCTCCATTCAGGCCACGTGTACCTTACGCTATCGAGACTATTAACTTAATTTGCTTATAATATACATCGTATAATAATATAAGATTATAAATTCATTATTAGAGAGATGAACATAAGATGAACATATAAGATATATAGGGTGTTTCCTAATTAAGTACAACAAACTTGAAGGGAATATATTCCTTGGCTTATTTTAAGAAAAAAAGGTCCTATAAACATGTGTCTTAAACTGCTTCGTTTTCAAAATAGTAAAAAATTTTTAGATACGCCCTTGGTGCATCTAAAAATGTTTTATCAGTACTGGAATATAGTTCTTAATACCATATGTAGGTACGCACACCAAATTTGAATAAAATATCTCTAAGTGTTTTCCAGATTTTCGAAAGGAGTAGGATAGGTAGTCCAACAATGAACCATGTAAATTTCAGAGGCTTATATCTCTCTCAATTATTGAGTTGGAGATCTGTTTTTTGCATACAGTTCATGAATTTATTTGGCTACATACTGTATAAGACGACTTATAAGTCATTTTTAAAGTCCAGCTACAATTTCGATTTTTTTAAAACAATGTCAAATGGTTCATTGTGTACAGGGGTGTGTATACAATGAACCTAGCCATTTTTAACAATAAACCACATGTTTTATACAGTGAATTGTTAGTGTTATTTTAGTTTTACTATGTTTATTTAGGGAAGAAATAATTATAAGAAATGATAAGTAAGATTAGGATAGTATGACTTTAAATTAAAGCTAACTTAATTATACAGGGTGTCCGAAAAATCGCCTACTCCACTTCGGGAGGTGATTCGGGACTCAAGAACAAGCAAAAAAGTCCATACAAACATAGGTCCGGAAATGAGCCGTTTCCGAGTTATAGCCACTTTTATGTTCAAAAATCGTAATTTAAAATTCGCTTGGCATCCTTCTTTCTTAATTATTTCTTAAATTAAAAATTTTTATTTTAAATATTTTTAATTTTTTTAATTTTAATTTTTTATTTTTTTTTCAATTTTTAATATTTGTAAACAACGATTACATTATTTTTAAAAGGAAATCAGTTGTTTTCACGGCTATTCAAAATCAGTTGTTTTCACGGCTACTTGAAATCAGTTGTTTTCACGGCTACTTGAAATCAGTTGTTTTCACGGGCTATTCAAAATCAGTTATTTTCGCGGCTACTTGAAATCAGTTGTTTTCACGGCTACTTGAAATCAGTTGTTTTCACGGCTACTTGAAATCAGTTGTTTTCACGCTTATTCAAAATCAGTTGTTTTCACGGCTACTTAAAATCAGTTGTTTTCATGGCTACTTGAAATCAGTTGTTTTCACGGTTATTCAAAATCAGTAAGTAAATCACGGCTTTTCAATAAGTTTCAAATTATTATTTAACACACCTTACTTTTAGGTTGTATCTAATCTTTCCGTATTCATCAATGGATCGTTTAAGTTTTAATGAATTAGCTGATATGCATCTTATGTATGGTCTTGCTCAAAGTAATGCTGCCGAGGCAATTTGAAACTTATTGAAAAGCCGTGGATTTACTTACTGATTTTGAATAACCGTGAAAACAACTGATTTCAAGTAGCCATAAAACAACTGATTTCAAGTAGCCGTGAAAACAACTGATTATCAATAGCCGTGAAAACAACTGATTTCAAGTAGCCGTGAAAACAACTGATTTCAAGTAACCGTGAAAACAACTGATTTTGAATAGCGGTTGAAAACAACTGATTTCTTTTAAAAATATGTAATCGTATTTACAAATATTAAAAAATTGAAAAAAAATAAAAAATTGAAATTAAAAAAATTAAAATTATTTAAAACATAAAAATTTTTAATTTATGAAATAATTAAGAAAGAGGGATGCCAAGCGGATTCTAAATTACGATTTTTTGAACATAAAAGTGGCTATAACTCGGAAACGGCTCATTTCCGGACCTATGTTTGTATGAACTTTTTTGGTTGTTTTTGGTCCCGAATCACCTCCCGAAGTGGAGTAGGCGATTTTCGGACACCCTGTATATGTGTGTTTTCATTACTTGAAGCTTACAATCAAAATATTATTTTTAATCAGACCTTTTCTCACTTAGATTATTATGTATTGTAGCAACTAGTCAGTTTAATAAGATTATAACAAGATAACTGTAGTAAAAAAAAAAATGGTTCATTGAAGACCATATAACATTTTTATAATAATCTCAAAAATGCGGTAAATAATGCAATAGAAGAAAGGTTTACAGAATTATAAAGCCAATATACACACAAAATTATAGAATAATGAAAAAAATAATAGATATAACACAAAAAAAACATGCAAATACATAAAACTTACAAAAAAACTTAGTTTGTCACCCAAAAAATCACAAAATGTGGTCTCAAACGACCGTCCTTCGCGCGATTTGCCGGCGATTGGGGAGTCGAAGAGAGGATCAAATGCGAGTCGTTGCATGACAACAAGCACAATCTAGCATACTAATTTATGAAATAATATTACAATGGTTCATAGTGTACAAATGGTTCATTGATGGACTACCTACTCTATACAAAAAGTAGACCAATCAAATGGGAAACTCTCATCGCACTCGACGAAATTTGGCAGGAACATTCATATTGGCTTCAGAATGATGACGAAAAAAAAACTTTGTTGACACTCGTTGAACGGAAGTGGTAAAGTAAAACGCGCAAAAAGAATCGCGAAAAGACGATAAGTTGATTGTGACAGCACCAGCGTGAATTAAATAAAAATTGTATTTCGCGCCTCTTTCCTCAAGATAAAATGTAGTACTCCTTGACTCTATGCCGAGGGCGCCACAAATTCTAAAGTTAAACCAAAGTTCCGTGCTCTCCCGTCTCCCAGCGTCATTCCTTATTTTTGTGCCGAGGGTAGTCACATCGTCCGTGCAAGAGTAATTATAGATATTCAAAATGGGAAAAAGAAAGCACAGGTATTCTGATTCAGACGAAGAAGGCAAAGAGAATAGAGTAGTTAAAAAGATGAGACGTCTATTGAGAAAGTTTAAGAAACAGAAGGAAAGTTCAAGTAAGTAAGACAATAAACGGTCGCAAATCTGAGCGTATAAGACGAAGAAAGGAGATCCTCTCGAACTTGCATATGCAATACGAAACGAATAAGCTCTAATACACGATAAAAATATCGATTACGCTACGTCATGGGCTCTAACCCAGAGACGGGTCGCAGGCTCTAACCTGTCGGCGAGCGCTTGTATTTGATACAAGATCGATTGCGCTACGTCACGGGCTCTAACCTAGCGACGGGCCACAGGCTCTAACCTGTTGGCGATCGCTCGTATAAGATACGAGTTAAAATAGCGCTACGTCATAGGCTCTAACCTATTGACGGGCCACAGGCTCTAACCTGTTGGCGAGCTGTCGAATATGATATAATTCAATTGCGTTAGGGATCCTAACCTAGCAACGGGCCACAGGCTCGATACTGTTAACGAACACTGACTCAAGTGAGAGGCAGAACGGATCTTCTTTCTTTTTGGTCATAAGCAAACGACCGTTTTCGGTTGTAAGGATGAAAAGTCCGGACATAATAATAATATTATTTAAATAATAAAATTATTTTTGAGCTTCTTTTGTGGCTAAATGGACATTATGGTACATTAGGAAACCACCATTCACGATTGAGGCAAAGTAGTCCAGCGCAATCCGTTCGGAAGGATCCGGAGGATCTTTTACGAAGCCTGTCGCGGTCTCCACCAAACTATCCTCCGATTTTATTGGAGAATAATCACCGATCCATCTTCTTTAGAAGAAATCGACAAATCTGTTACAAATATTGTACAGGAGACAAATCAAGATACGGATCTAATAATTATCCTAACCACAATACAGGCAGAGGGGCAAATGTCGACTAAGGAGCAACCGACAACTAAGCATATTGAAGGAACATCCGCCCTAGACAATCAAAAATTGAAACAGCTGAGCAAAATGAAGAGGTGGTTATAGAAGACCTGGATGTAGAAATTTTGGAGGCTATTGGTAACCGCGTGGACCAGGAAAGGGTGTTAGCTCCGGCATTCCAAAAAGTATTGCGGTTCGAATTGAAGATATAGTAAAGAAAGGCCTACCAAAAGAAGAAAGAGAGAAATTAATTAAGGAGCATGTTCCACCAAAGAATTGTATTTGATTGATCCTCCTAAACTTAATGAAGAAGTTAAGGCTTCCATAAATGAGACGACATCAAAACGAGATGGCCGTATTGTAGAGAAACAAAGAAAATCACCGCTTGTCTTGCATTATTGGGTAGCACTATAGCTGAGATTATCAATAACAGCACCTCCGGTAACGAAGATAGAAAACTATCAACATCCCAGGTCTCTTTAGTTAAAAAACTCAGCGAATCTACTCGCTTATTAGCAGATCTACAAAGGGAAGAGTCGTTAACTCGTAGGAGTCTGATTCTCGCCACCATTAGCAGTTCACAGAAAGAAACGTTAAATTCATCCACAACAGATGAATGGCTTTTTGGCCAAAAGTTGGGCGAAAGGCTTAAAGCTGCGAAGACAATCGAAAAATCGGGCCAGGAGTTAAAATCAAAAACTAAGAATACGGGAAAGGCAAAAAACTTCAAGGGCCCGCCTCGACGCTTCTCCTCAAAACCCAGGATGTCAGGCGGGTATCGAAACAATCATACACTCAGAGCCAGCCCAACAAGAAAAACTGGGAGAATCAGTACGGAAGGAATCGCTACAACCAAAACCACAGACTCCAGCTCAGCAGAAGAAAGATTAGATATATCGGTTGTAAGTAAGCCAGCTGGCAGATTGAGATTTTTCTCAGAAAAATGGAGAGAAGTAACCTCCGATTCCAGAATTTTTGAGTTGGATTAAAGGATATGTAATTCCTTTTTCTAAAACCAGTTTTTCAAAGATCGTTCCCTAAAGAACCCTTATGGTCGCTAAAAGAGAAAGCTATAGTTAAAGATCAAATTGGAAAATTAATTGAAAAAGGGTTTATTAGTCGATGCCAGCCTTGCAAAGATCAATTTGTGTCCGGTATATTCCTAATTCCTAAACCAGACGATACGTACAGGTTAATTCTTAATCTTAAAAAATTAAATAAATTTATTAAAACAGATCATTTCAAACTTGAAGATTATAAGGTTGCTTGCAGATTATAAGCCAGGATTGTTTCCATGGGCAAGTTAGATCTCAAAGAGGCCTATTATTTGGTTCCTATTGACAACACGTAGCAGGAAATACCTAAGATTTTTCTTGAGGGTATTCTTTACGAATTTAATTGCTTACCTTTTGGTCTTAATACAGCCCCATACGTTTTCACAAAGATTTTGAAACCCGTGGTAGGTTATTTGAGAGGTTTAGGATTCTTATCAGTTATCTATTTAGACGATCTTCTTCTTCTAGGAAATACATATGCAGAGTGTGAATCTAATATTAACGCATCAATAGAGTTATTACAGAGTTTAGGTTTCATTATTAATGAGGAAAAAAGTTGTAGAATTCCATCACAGATTTGCGGATTTCTGGGGTTTATCCTAAATTCTCAAACAATGACATTAGAATTACCCTTTGGTCAAAAGAAGTAAGATTCACAATCAGATCAAGGATTTTTAAAAAGATGAATAGATGCAAAATCAAAGATTTAGCACAACTGATTGGTTCTTTAGTATCTTGTTGTCCAGCTATTCAATATGGTTGGACACATATAAAGGATATGGAAAGAGAAAAATACTTAGCTTTAATAAAGGTCAATGACAATTATGAGGCTTATATGGAGTTAAAACAAGAATTGCAGGAAGATTTTTTATGGTGGGAGGAAAATATTTTATATAGAGTTTCAAATATAGCAAATCGCGAGTTTAGTTTAGTTATTTTTTCAGACGCCTCTTCCTCTGGTTGGGGGGTGGCTTGTGGTAAAGATAGAACCCATGGACATTGGGAAAAATCGGAGAGATTACACCATATTAATTATTTAGAGCTTTTAGCAGCATTTTTTGGCCTAAAATGTTTTGCAAAAGATTGTAGAAACTGCAATATTCTTTTGAGAATAGATAACACAACGGCAATCGCGTACATAAATCGCATGGGCGGTATAAGATTTAAGAAACTCAGTAATCTGGCTAAGTCTATTTGGAAATGGTGTGAAGATCGCGGTCTATTCATTTTCGCTTCATATATCTCATCTCGCGATAATATAGAAGCAGACTTAGAATCAAGAAAGTTGGAAAAAGAAACAGAATTTGAATTATCTGAGGTAGCTTTTAACAGGATTGTTAGAAAATTTGGTTCTCCAGAAGTAGATTTATTTGCAACAAGAGTTAATAGTAAATGTAAAAATTATGTTTCCTGGATGAGAGATCCGGAGGCAATGGCAATCGATGCTTTCACTTTAAGCTGGAAAACCTTTTTCTTTTATGCGTTTCCACCATTTATTTTAATTAATAGAGTTTTACAGAAAATTAAAGCAGAAAAATCAAGTGGTATCGTAGTAGTCCCACATTGGCCAGCACAGCCATGGTTTCCCATGTTTCACTCAATGCTGGAATCGGATCCTTTAATTCTCAATCCAAATAGTAACCTTTTACTTTCATCGAACAGGGAATCGCATCCTCTTGGAAGACACTTACCCTGGTGGCAGGAAAATTATCAGGGAAGCTTTCCTGAAAAGGGGATTCCAGAGGAATCTATTAATATTTCGATGTCTTCCTTAAGCGAATCTTCTTTTAAACAATACGATTGCGCACTAAAGAAATGGTGGAAATTTTGTAGTAACACAAAGTTACCCCTTCTTAACATTGAAGTGTCAAGTATTATTAAGTTTTTAACAATAGAGTTTGAAAAAGGAGCATCATATGGATCTCTTAATAGCATCCGTTCAGCTATTTCACTTATTTTGGGGCCTGAAATTGGTCAGACGATATTATCAGAAGATTCTTCAAAGGGGTAGCTAATTAAAGACCGCCTCAACCAAATACGAGTCTACATGGGACCCAAAGATAGTTTTAGATTTTTCAAAGACTTGCCAAACGACAACTTATCACTAGAAATGTTAAGTAAAAAAGTAATAACGTTATTAGCTTTAGTATCGGGCCAAAGAATCCAAACCTTATCATTAATAGATATAAGAAACATTGTTGTCAAGAAAGACCGAATAGAGATTAAGATTCCAGATAGAATTAAAACCTCTAAACCTGGGAAGAAACAACCGACATTAATTTTACCCTTTTACAAAGGAAACCTGAATATTTGTCCAGCAAATACACTCCAGTATTATCTTAAAAAGACGGAACTTCTTAGAAAGGATATCAAGTTCTTATTTATATCCTTCAGAAGGCCTTTCAAAAAAGTAGCAAAACAGACCCTCAGCAGATGGCTAAAGGAATTGTTGCAAGACTGTGGTATAGATACCAACATTTCTCAGCACATAGCTGTAGACATGCTTCTACGTCCGCGGCAAAACGAAAGGGTATCAATATTGATATTATTAGAAACTCAGCAGGTGGACTGAAAGTCAGCCACTTTCGCTAAATTTTATGATAGGCCCATTGTTCAAGATCAAACTTTATATGGGCAAGCCATTTTAGATATTAAGTAATCTAAGAAAAGATCTTTATGTTCATATTATATATGTATGTATTAATTTCCTGGCGTTTTGTTTATAATATAAATAACTATGTCTTATTTTGTTTAGTCAAAATTGGTTATCATATTTATTTCAATGTCACACAGCCGTAGCCAACTTTAAACATCTACATTTTATCTTGAGGAAAGAGGCGCGAAATACAATTAAATGATTAAACGAACTTACCTGTAAGTGAAGTTCTATCATAATTGTATGAAGCGCCTCTTCCGAAAGATAGGTCCCTCCCTATACCCAAGTCCGAAAAATTCGGACCCCGAGTAATATTGTTAGGCTACGGCTGCACCTTTAAAAAAGAATGACGCTGGGAGACGGGAGAGCACGGAACTTTGGTTTAACTTTAGAATTTGTGGCGCCCTCGGCATAGAGTCAAGGAGTACTACATTTTATCTTTCGGAAGAGGCGCTTCATACAATTATGATAGAACTTCACTTACAGGTAAGTTCGTTAATCATTTAAAAAATCAACTTTTCTGCTATTCGGCAATAATATAATGTGGGGGGCATTCGTCATAAATACAAGGTGTCCTATTTAATGCTCCAGGCAAATATCTCGAAAAATATGGAAGATATGGAAAAACGTTTTAGACAAAAGTTGTAGGATATCAAGGAGAACAAACGTCTCTAACATCATTAAGACGTCTTTAAACGTCATCTTGCTACCTGGGTTGCCACGAAATCAGCCAATCGTACTAAATTAACAATAAATAATATCGAAGTCTGCGAAAATTAATTGTATATTTTACAATGGTTTTTCTAAAATAATCAGATATTTGATTAGTAGAAATAAACAGAAAAAAGGAAATGTAAATTTAATAAGACAAATAAATAAAAAAAAGTAAATGCAAATTTAATTCTGGAATGCAATTATCTCAAAATTAAACGGTAATCTTGAATGTGAAATTTATTTGAATCAAAATATTTAAGTATATATGCATGTGCGTACGCACATATTACATTCGTAGAAAGATGCCTCATGGAAAAAAGTATTTTCTATTAAAGAACGGTTTCGCATTATATAGCATCTTAGCAGACTGTTATAACTTGACATAATAAGGAAGATATAACGAAATGTAAACAGCGCGATTGCGCATTGTCTACACGATGTTTATACTCTAGATGCATGAACATTCTGGAACCCGTCTTTGTATCTTTATCATCTATGAAAAAATAATTGGATCCGTAGCACTATTCTTTTCCCAGTTTCTTGAGTGCGGTCGTAATTAATCGCTGTTCATTAGACTCAACGGTTTTTATCTATCGTGATGCCCAATTGTTCAGTTAATATAAAGCAGTAGGAACAGTCAATATAAATATAAATAAATATAAAGCCAATTAAAACTTAATTAAATATTTAAAACCTTTGATTAATATGGAAACTAACAAATGGTTAAATGGTTCAAACAATTCGAAAAACTATTTGAAAAACATATTTTAAAATCAATTTTATTTTTATATTTTTATATAAATATTAATCCTATTAAGTAAAGCTATTGAAAAAAATTGCTCTTATGTATTTTCCTTTTGTTAAACAGTACCAACAATTAAGAAATTTTTGAATTTTCGTTAATTTTACGAGTAAGTGTGGAAATTATCAAAACAATCTCGAATTAAGTTTTGTCTATTCAGATCATGATTATAGCAAAGAAAGGAAATAACATGTTTGTAAGTACAATCTATAATAAGTAATCTACGTTATAAA